>JAHHFK020004557.1:0-155564 GCA_024533555.2 Aedes koreicus
GTTTATCGGAAACCGTCCTTTGGGAATCCAACGGCTAACACACGGGCACAGCTAAAATCACGTGAAGGGATAAGACAATCCAGCAGACTACGTATCTCGCGGCATGCTTCCGGATGACGTCGTAGTTAACTCTGTGTGGCGATGTGGTCCAGCTTGTCTCATTCAGAACGAAGAAAATTTCCCTGAACAACGAAATCTGGAACCGATATAAGATGACGTGTTGGAGAAAAGAAAGACGATACTATTGACAACCCCCGTTCTTCAAGAAGTTTCGATATACGAGTGGCATTCGTCATATTGAAAAGTCGTCCGTGTACCTCAATTCATAAACCATTGTGACTTGGGAAATTATCCGAGAGACTGTCATCACAGTACGAGATCTGCAAGCTGCGAAAGAAGCACTGGTGAAGGGTGTACAGCTCCAAACCTTTCCAGAAAAATTAAAGCTTTGAAGAAGAATCAGCCAATTCCATCAAAGTCCCCTCTGAGAAATCTCAGCGTTGACATCGACAAAAAAGGCATTCTTCGCTTTGGTGGCCGGCTTCAACAATTCAAGGAAGAATATCATACCCAGCATCCTATGATCCTCCCTAGCAAGCATTCCTTCCCACACAGCAATCCCCACACCTTGAGTTCTTCATGAGTCTATTAGCAGATTTTCCATCCCGCCTAAAAAAAAAGACATTATCATACTCGCTCGCTACACTCTGGCCCCCTAACGTCAATGCGTCAAGAATTTTGGCCCTTACGTGATAAAGATCTTGCCAATTTTGTTCGCGCAAGTGCTATAACTGCTTTCGCCTCCCCCTTGCCCTATCACACAACCAATCGGTTACAGCCCCCAGCAGACCATTCACAATCACCGATGTGGATTTTTGCGGTCCAGTGTATATGAAACCAGTCAACCGACGTGCAGGATCAAAAAAGGCCTTCACCGCCGTCTTTGTTTGTTTCGGCACCAAAGCGGACCATCTAGAGTTGGTGTGTGATCTATCCACCGATGCATTCATCGTTGCACCAACTTCCAAGCAGCTTAGAACACTTTGGCTACTTTGTATGGAATCGTCAACGACCCTCAGTATCAACAGCAAATCAAGTGGACATTTCATACAATTCACTCTCGACGACCACCGGAAACGCAAGACTTTCATTTGAAGACTACGCCACTGTCTTCGATTTAGTGTAAGCTAATATGAACTCACGTCCACTCACCCCGTTATCCGAAGACCCTGACGAGCTCGCAGGGCTTACCCCGGATATTTTCTGACCGGATGATCATTTGCCGCCTTTCCAGATCCAGACTACACGCATGTCCCAACAAATCGATTGAAGCAACTCGTTCAGCAACATTGGATTCAATTTAAGAAAGAATACTTGACGGAACTCAACAGTCAACGGAGAAAATCTTCAACATTGGTCGATATTTTTGTTGGCCAACTAGTTGTCGTGCAAGAAGATAGCAAACCCAGGAGAAGATAAGATTGTTCTAGTTGTGACGGTTAAAAACAGTAGTTGAAACGTTCACTCGACCAGTGTCTCGAATTTATCCTTTACCCTTCGATGAGAACTTGACACAGCAGAAAACTTCTCAGGAACTCAGATCACCGGCTGAATTGTGAAAAAATGTACCCAGGTAACCAATAAGCATTAGCATATGCAGTAAATCAACCCTAAATCTGCATTTCAGATGCTACAAGCCTTATATTAGCATAATATCAGCATCTTGAATGCTATCTGTTGTAAAGTTGCATTTCAAATGCTATTTAAATGCTTGTAGCCTGTAATAAGCATTTCGAATGCAAAATAGCATTAATGAAGCATTATCATAGCTTTGCAGTAAAGCAGCCGTTTATTGGGCCAAAAGTGGCATTTATGTTGCATTTAAGGCGACTTAAATGCTCGATAGGCTGCGGTAAAGACGCTTTGGAACTGCTTATTGGAACAGGTATTCCACTAAACAGCTCACACTCTCCATAATTCACTGCTTATTGGTTACCTGGGTAATTAGTTTTTGCAACTTCGACGGATGTTATTATGTTCAATAACTGAAATTTCCCAGTTTTCTGATGCGAGCGGCAAGTGGCCGGGTATGTTGACAGGTCAAAAGGAAGCGAGCGAAAAAGAGATAGAGAAGAATTATATATACATACCTTCTGCTCAAATATGAACGAGACTTTGTGAATAAAACGGTCCGGGGATGACATATCGTCAAAAAAAAATTTTTAGATTGGTAAGATTGTTATACGTTTACATTAGAGGTTCCATTTCCCGACCAATTTGCTTGTCCCGGGATTCGGGATAAAATTTGTTGCTTGTCCCGGAAAATTTTTCAATGTGCTTAAAAACGCAATTTTGTGGTTAGGAATATGTTTTATTCATCAATAAAAAAAAATCAACGGTTCAAATCAAGTAACTGGTCTTATCAATTTGAATTCGTTCTCTGAAAATACGACTTCAAGAAGCAAATGTTATTAATGCTTTCATCGGACAGTGAGGTTCGCTTTTAAGAACAGATATTTCCGGAGTTCGAAAAGATGCGCTCGCTATCGGTTGACGTCGGTTTGATTGATTTTAAGCCGCCGAAAATGATTTCAAGATTCGGGCTCAACTTACCATGTAGCTCAAAAAGTGACAGCTCTTTTGCAATTACTTTTGAAAAATCAATCATTGCCGAATCAGTCTGGGACGGGTTGGCATATTCCTTTATAGCCAATTCCAGTTCTTCACGCATGCTTGATGGTGTCGATCCTGAATCGTCATGCATACAGGACAATCCAGCATTCAACTCGGCAGCATCATCATCGGTCTGTCTTTGGCAGTCTTGCAACAATCGAACTCCCAGTTCCTTGATGAACTTAATAATTTGCGATTTCGATGAGCTTTCCAGTTCTGCTGTCACTTGCGTTGACAACGGAAGACCTTGAAGGAACTTCAGCGCTGTTATTATTTCCTTTTGGCGCCGTTCGTTGGTTCTTTTCGTGATTGCATCGAAGAGGTCGTTTCCAACTTTGGAGTTACTTTTCTTAAGCTTCGAATACAAGAAACTCAAGCTGCCTTTCACAGACAGCAATGTAGCATCTTGTCTTCCTAATGCTTCCAAAGCGAGCTTCCTGAAGGTTTTTTGCAACCTCGAAATCACTGTCCAACATAAGACCTGAAAGGCCTATTTCGGAAAGTGTCTCTTAGATGCAATCAAAACCGCGAATGAAGTGTTCGTTTCAGTCAAGTTCCAACGAGTTTTGACGTCCACACACAGTTGAAGTGGTTTATAAAACATTTTCGTGATTTTATCTTGAAGCAGTGCATTCTTAACAGGCGATTTTCGAAAAAAATTTAACGACTCTTCGAATACGTTTCAGAGACTCTCCAAATCGCGTGGTGTACAAGTCTATAATTGAAATAAATTAGCTGTTTTCTTCAATATGAACATGAACATTCCAATATATTTACCCGAAGAACCAACTGCATCATCGTAGTTATCACTATCCGAATCGTCACTATCTGAATCCTCATTTTCAATTAGTACCGGTGGCTGATCCTTGTACATGACATCGCAAACCCCCAAGTGAATCGCATGGTTGTAACACTGCTGATGAAGTTAATCCGACAATCTTCCAAACTTCGTCATCACTCGAGCTCCGTCAGTCGTTGATGCTACAATGTTTCCATCCTTAATACCGAATCTCCGGACCATATCCTTGACCATTTCCAAAACCTTTTCAGCAGGTAGTGATCCACAAGTTTTGCCGAGTCCCAGGTTGTAGAATGATCCGTCAGCGAAATGGGCATTCACGTTTAAGTAGCGCTTGTTGCATAGACTTGTCCACTCGTCCAAAGTGAGACTAACCAGTCCACCGCTATCGATACGCTTCACTATTTCATCCCGCGTTTGCTGCTGAGCGTATCCATAGTATTCGGCGACCAGCTTCATGACGGATGTATTCGACGTTGGCAGAGAATATCTACGATCTGCGATCAATTGTCTGATGAACTTGCTGTTGGTGATTGCATTGATCGAAAATTTGTCCTCTGCTGCCAGCCGAGCTACAATTTCCGCCAGTGACTGACGTTTAACGAACTTGAGCATCGATGCTTGTTTCACTGGGACATTCGGTGTGGATGATTTAACTTTCGCAGCAGACTCACTAGGATTTGTGGGGGGTTTGGAATGCATGTCGTGTTTGTTCTTCATGTGCCAGAGCAAGCCACTGGTCGAAGAGCCCTTGCACGACAAAATTTGCTCGCACTTCCGACATCGTACTTTTTCTTTGTCATCCGCAATTCAATCGAAGTGTTTCCAAATTTCAGCCATGCCTTTTAAAAAAATGGATGTAAGGCTACATTAGCACACATTTTGTATTACTACTTACTTTGATGTAACAGCAATCCGAAATTATACAATGAACACAGAAGCAGTAATCAGTGAATAAAAACAATGTTTTGAATGGAAATGACAGCTTGTTGGCGCGCGCGCGTGTGTGTGTGTTAAATGTGTAGGCAAAAATGCGAATGCCTAGTGAACCAACACAAAAGGAATGATGCATTTCCGTGAATGATGTATAACATCGATGTAGGTACAGTAAATATGTATGTTGGCGTTGTATGGGTTATATTGAATGCGCGTAAACGGTAAACTGAAATTTATTGGGAAGTATCAAAGCGAAAAAAATTGTAAGAAATGTGTGTTCCGGGAATTTCGGGACGCTGAAAAATCTTATCCCGGGATTCGGAAAATCCCGAATTTTTCATGATCCCGGGATTTTTTGTCCCGGGATATCCCGGGTTGGAACCTCTAGTTTACATGTAAAATTTGAGCACGATCTGTCACGAAGCTTTTTTTTACGGCACTATAAACAAGTCAACCTCCAGTTTGTTTTTCGAAATTTACTATGGAATCAAACGTTGAGCAAAGAATTAGTTTGAAATTTTGTTATTCCAACGGATGCATTGAAAAAGTTGCAGAAAGCCTATGGGAAATCTGCTCTATCGCGTGCACGTGTGTTTAATTGGTATAAGTCGTTCAAAGAGGGTCGTACAGCAGTTGAAAATCTGCCTCATGATCGTCGTCCAGCATAATCAATAAACGAAGAAAATATCGAAAAAGTGAAGAAAATTGTGCTGCAAAATAGCTGATAAGGTCAACATATCAAATGGATCCGCTCACGATGTTTTGGACATGAGACGTGTGTCCGCGCGTCTTGTTCCAAAATTGTTGACTTTTCTTCAAAAAGAGCAACGTAAAACTGTCGGTAAGGAAATGCTCACAATGTCGATTTTATCAACGACGTTGAGTAGTGAGGGTTGTTCAATGGGATATGTCTATGTTTGAACCGTTCTTATTCTCTAGAATACATATAACTGCTATTACTCTGAAATGGGTTGTACTTTTTTGACTTTTAACTATTCTCAAAAATATAAAAGTATAGTTTGAATGTAACATATTATTTAAAATGATCTCTTTGTTTGAGTTATATACTCAACTCACATGAAAATTAGTTAATGGAGGTGAATGGAACCAGCCTCTTGGGTAAAAGTTTCCCAAACGACAAATAACCCATTCGCACTACAAGGTATATTACGTGATATAAAGTATCTTGATAGCGTATGTCATACATATTATTTCCAGTGAAAGCAAGATGTATGAATGTAGATATCAAGACAGGCTATATCAAAAATTAAGGTTGTAGTGCGAACGTTTAGTGTATAGGGATTAGATTTGTAACGAAAACAATTTCGGCCACTCTTTAAACAATGAAGGGATCTAGATTACACATTTCTGCGTAGTCCTACGTCACCTTTGCGCACAACCCCATTGGGTTATGCCTTGTAATTTATTTTATGTTTTTTTACGACCACTGATAGAAAACACAGTCTCAGATATCACTGTCATATGAAAGAAGTTAGCATAAAAATTCGTGTTGTAGATGTTTTATAACATCTTATTTTTATTGGATAAATTTCCACAGACATGGTGACATAAAAACAAACAAACAAATGCAGTGTTAAAGTTAGTAACCTCAGAGCACTTTAGCTAACGTAGTTTTCCGTTTTCTTTCAACCATAAAAGTTTGCTAGTTGACGTCAGCTTACAAACGTTCGCCTCATATTATTGAACTCAAACGGTTCGGTCCATCGAAATGTGGAATTATCGCTGTATTAAGTGTCATTAGGGGTGAATTTTATGTTGCATTATTTCTCATTATAAGCAGATTAACTGCTGACACGGTAGGTTGAGTGTCATGTTTCATCACATCGTTCTTCCTAGCCAAAATGCGTGCTACTCTGAGCGAGAAAGCGATCGAAGACTCTTAATGAAATGTAAGCAGCATTAATAAACCCCATGAAAGCATACGTTATGGGTCGAGCTCACGTTACATGTTCCATCTCTGCACCTGCTGGCAGCGAGCGAGACAGCTAGCCAACAATCATTCCGGTATGGTTTCAACCAAGTTCAAACCTCCGCTGCCTCGGCGTTGATCCCCAACCCAAATTTGAGGATGATCTAGAGTTTCAAGGTAGAAATCCAGGCTCTAATGGAACGTGCCACGAATGATTTTTTTTACGAGAGCTTGTTTGTACACCTTTCACATAGGTACGCAGTATGTGTGTACAATGCGTATACGTGGAATGAAAAAAGGGGCTGCTTTCATTGAGCATATGCCAAAAATGCATTCATTGTGTCTCGTACCAGCCAGACCAGACCAAACCAGACCAACTGACTGCAATGCCAGGACGGAAGGAAGCAAGCAACCTGGTAGGTAAGGAAATTCAATATTCATATTGTTTTCCGAAGGATATGGATTTCCGAAAGCGAGAGCGAGTTTTAATGGATGCCTTCCGTTTTGCACTGTTTGGATGAAAAGAATAAATGAAAGGCCGAGTATTTCAACTACCTCACTATAGTGATAAGCGAACGGTAAAAAGGGATTTTTGATGACAAATACACTCAGCATTGTTTTCATCTTGAGCATAAAAAAAACTCGACAAGCGCCAGTCTTCAATTGATGATCAAAGCAATGTGTCCGAATCTGCATTCCTTCTGTTTCAGATCATTAGTTTATTATAATCAGATTTATATTCTACCTTCACTGGTCCTCCTTTTAACCAGAAGCAACAACAAAAAAATACATTTCCATCAGGACCTCCATCGAGGATCAACTCTTTCTGGTTCATACGGTCTACTCCTGTGTTGAACGAGGCAAAAACGAGCGAAATAAAGTCACAATCCCATTTAATTGTGGGAGCATCATCTCCGCTCCGCAGATCCCTAGGCTTCCTTGATGGCCACTTTTTATGCACACCGACAGCCATCTCGGAACGCAGGTTGGTCTGCCACATCACTTGAGTTTGATTGGGTCATCCTTGCTGTTCTTGTGCATGTTTCCCACACAAACCGTGGCGATTCCCGTGACGCTCTTCAATCGTCGAAAGATTTATTCAAAACAAAAAATGTGACGGCATATAAAGGAGACATCATTGCATATTACTTATTCGATTACTTTTTTCCCTTTGCATTGACTTCAGATGACTAAACAGAATTTTGTGTTGATGCTATGATTTCAAGTTCAGATGATTTGAGTAGTTCCCACAGTGCCGCTCCCGGTGGTCATGTTCAGATATTGTATGCTTTGAATTCGGGGTAATTATTTGGTCAACTAAGTTACCGTTTGGGTAACTCAAAGTTCGCCTATTAGGGAGGCTCAATTGCGTTGGGTTTACGGAGCCGATAATTCATTCTTTTATGATAAAATGGTATCAGCTATGTTGCCAAAAATTGCATTTTACATACACACTATTTTTTTATGAAGTTTCTACCTTACAGCAATAACAAAACAAGTGTGCACTTTTCAAAATTAACAGCATATATACAAATGCAATAGGCCCTAAGTAAATGTATCAATTACACGCTTAGAACCGTCGTAAACTTCAAATACAACATTTTCTTTGAAGTCCTTACGACGTTTTAGATTAAAAACCATGCAAAACTTTAAAATTACACAATTGAGCTGCAATTAGGATTTTTTTTTAATAAAGATTGGACTCGGAAAAAATGGGACACTTTGTTTTGGGTGTAACTTTTTATCGCGTGGGTAAAAATTAATAAAATTTTGGGTATTTAAGTCAAGTAGTTTTCAAGATGCATTCGAAACAAGAAGAGCTGCGCCAGCAAATCTTGGGCACGGTGATCGATAATCCTGGTCAGTCGCACAGATGGATCGGCAAAAGGCATGGAATCCACCATTCCACCGTGTCCCGCGTTGTGAAGATGTTCCAGGAGACGAAGACCATCGAGCGGCACGCTGGAAGCGGCCGAAAACCAAAAACGGAATACCCAGAGAAGGCGTGGAAGATAAGGCAGTACTTTAAGAATAACCCGAACCTTTCCACCCGAGACGTGGCCAAAAAGGTCAATTCGTCGATGTGATTCGTCCAGCAGACCATGAAACGGGCTGGGCTACGTGTTTTTAAGGTCAGGAAGGCGCCAAACTGGACTGACAAGCAAAACACGGTGGCCAAATTGCGTGCGCGGAAGCTGTACCGTGAGTGGCTGGTCAAGCCAGGCTGTCTCGTCATGGACAACGAGACATATATCAAGGCGGACACCAAACAAACCCCCGGCCTCGAGTTTTTTGTCGGTACGTCCCGCATGGAGGTTCCGGAAAAGTTCCGGAAGAGAAAGATGGACAAATTCGGGAAGAAGTACCTGTTATGGCAGGCGATCAGCGGACGGTACAGCAAGCCGTTCGTTACAACTGGCACCATAAATGGGCAGCATCGAGAGAAATGCTTGCAGAAGTGCTTGCTGCCCTTTCTCCGCTCTCACCGTGGTCCCACGCTGTTCTGGCCGGATCTCGCTTCGTGCCATTACGCCATGCCTGTAATGGATTGGTACGAAACGAAGGGCGCTAATGTGGTCCCGAAGGAGGCAAACCCACCAAATACATCAGAACTTCGTCCGCTCGAAAAGTTTTGGGCGATAATGAAGAAGAAGTTGAAGAAAAGCGGAAAAACATTCAAAACCGATGAAGTTTTGAAGAAAAACTGGGAGAAATTGTGTAAGGAAGATCGACAAAGCCTCGCCCAAGATTTCATGAGCAGTGTTAAGAGAAATGTACGAGCATTCAGCTTGGGGGAGGAAATTGAATAAATAGACTAAGCCGAAACATAGCTAATATATAGTTATTTATTCCCTGGAAATTTGAGAAGTATCCGATTTAAAATGAATTTTTGGTGATCATTTTTGTGTGTCTCATTTTTTTCGAGTCCAGTCTTTACACAATTTAAAAAAAAATTACAGAGCCAAGTTTTCATATTTATGTACATCATTTGCCTTAAAACTAAAAATAGAAGGATAAAGAACTCGCGGCCTTCTTGAGGTTAATAGGAATAACAATTTGACGGATGGCAAAATAGGCGGGAATTTTAAGTAAGGTTTACATAACACATCTATTTTAAATTCTGAATTGTCTTAAAAACCTATAACTATACGACTTTTGGAATTTTATTTTTTGACTTGAATATTTTTTGAGAAAGAAAAATAAACACAAACACAGATAAAACAAAAAAAAATATACTAAACAAACGGGTTAAACAAACAACAATCTAAGGCTTACGGTAGTAAAAAACACATAAATGAGTTTCATCTCGTACTGCCTAAATATCTCGAACTGGCACATTGGGTTGTCTACCTCCAGACCGAAGGGAATCATAAAGCTCAGATCTGACTCCACGATGCTCAGCACATGGACGGAAGGTCAAGATTTGTTACAGAACGTGTAAAAGGTATGGAAAAAATTGTGATAGAGGGGGCTGATAAATCTAAAAAAATAGCATATTTGAGTCGTCTCTAAATGGTTGAGATGCATATCCATTTAAAGACGATTCAAATCTGACGTTATATGAATTTTTGAAATACTTTTTATGTCAATTAAAACTCATTGGTTTATTTGTAAGGGTTTTATTTTATTTATTTTTTATATGTACATTTTCACGTATTAGTAATTAACATAGCTTCACATATTAAATTTATAAATCTTTCACATACAAAGTGATTTTCTTTGGATTATCCTTTGAATCAGAAAACCTTCTAGCTGAAATTTGATTTTCCGAAATAAGTACAATGCAATGAACCTGTGTAACATGTTTTGTCTTTACGTGGCTATAGAACTCCTCAAGTTCCTCGGACATTTTTGCATACTGTTCAGCTGATATGAAGCAGAAATTCAGTTTTGTAATACTTTTATTTGACTCTTCAACTGCCCAGTCATATAGCTCTTTGCTATTCGCCTGAGATTACCACCAATAGCATTACATCGACCTTTCTCATGAGACGTTCCAATCCATACATGCACTTGAAATTGCACACGCTGGCAAAGTTATTTTTGTTCATATAATGGGCCGCTGCTTCATCTGACATGAAAATAATTTTTGAGCAATATAATGAGTCATGGGTCATTACTTCAGATATTATGATAAAGCTTTTGTTTTCCAATATATTGTCCTTCTTGTAATATACTTCAAAGGTTTGGTAATAAACAGGATCAACCACCTGATTTAATTGTATTATCACTACAATTTAAAATTTATCTAGAACTTATCGTGAACTGTCATTTTATTGTAACGCTTGTAAAAAATCTAGTTAGTCATTGTTGTGAGGTGTAAACGAAAGTGAAAGTTTTAAAATGATTTTGAATTGAGTACCTAGAGAACAGTATGGATGTGCGGACAATCATATTTATTCGGAATACGTGCCTCAATTCTAGAAATGCCGAAGGTGACTCAAAATGTTATCAGAAGCATTTCTTAACAAAACGACCAAATCTAACCGAATGTATAATTCATAAGAATCCTAAATTTAACTTTTCTTGTTTAACGATAATTTTATTCAATGATTATTCCTTTTTATATATTTTTGATTCAAACTTACAATAAAATGCAATACACATGCCTGCGTATAATTGAATACCTTTAGCATTTTTTCTACTCCTCATGCGAAAGTATACAAAGAAACAAAGTATATGTTGTTTTATAAATTCGTGAATTTTGTTCTAATATTCATGAACCAAAATGTCGTTCCAAATACAGTCCGTGAACTACGTGGCTGCTTTTGTGAACTGTATCACGATATAAATCCGATTTCGGAAACATTGATCATGAATACGTGAACTAAATCATGATTACCCAGAAAAGTTTTCACGTTTTCATGACACACGTTGCATGCAACTACGTTACTCTAGCGTTATATTAATTTTGCGGAACAAAGTTCACGAATTCATGACTTTTGTTCATGGTGTATTTTCGTAAATGAAATTTTGACTTGTTCTGAAATTCGTGACTCGAGGTTGACGTATTCCGGAACGATTTTTTATCCGTGTATCAACTAGCTTCATGTGTCCCAAGTTCAAATATTCTTGCATCGCTGGTATCGCTTTCGTAGATCCGAGAATCGTCCGAATTGCCGTTCCAGTTGTTGAAATCGTCACATTGCTGTACTGCTTGATTCACCAATCAAGTCATAAAACCTTATGCACTTTGGATATCGAACAATGTAAAGGCTGACTAATAGTAAATTGGTACGCACAAAAATACCTGTAATTCCTGCTTTACAATACTTTTATTAAAACTTTAATGTTACAGCATTAGATGGTTGCCTTTCTCCAGTTCGAATGAAATCTCTAACCTTCCTCTTGATGGATCAGCGCCCAGACAGTGGAAACGGACACGGAATCAGCCCATTTCTTCCATTTTGCTCGCATTTGCTGGATTGATCGAAATTCCGGGCAATTCGGAGGATTCATTTGCTTGGGGACAAAATCGATCTTGTTGGCAGTATACCACTCCAGAACCATCTTGGAGTAGTGGTAGCTGGCCAAATGCTTGTGGATGAACGGCAATACATGCTTTTTCAGGCATTCCTCGATGTAAACTTGGGATGTCATCGTCGAGGATGTGACGAATGGTTCCGTTTTCAGGCCACAAGAGCAAATCGCTTGCCAGAGCATGGCCTTCTTCGCGAACTTATCAGCAAACACGAACTTGACTCTTTCCAGCAGATCTGATGTAAAACTTTTGCCCGGGAAGCTGCTTACAATCGAGTTCGATGTATGTTTCGCCATCGATCAAAGTGCAGCTCTTGTGTTTCGTCAAAACACGGTCGCACAAGAGCCTTGACAAACTGTTGTTTTCGGCATCTTCAGCACTTTAGCCTGCTTAGACCACTTCGGATTTTCCAGGTGTTTGTGTACAATATGTTTTCTTCTATCGAGTTCCATGTGAAGTTATTTCTGAACGTGATCGACTACTTTGATCAAACTTGCACCAGTTTTTCTCTACACGCATAAAAAATCGTAGTAGAAACTACAATTTCGAGGGTTAAATTAAGCGCAAACACCAAAAAAATTCACCTGACTATAAATGCGTTTGATTTTACCATGCCTGGGATTGGTTGATCGGTGCGGTAAATATCAATTCAACATTTGTGGTATATTTGACAGACCTCAGTCAAATATACCACAAATGTTGAAGGATGTACCATAAACGTAGTTAATTTGACTGAAATTTCATGGTAGTTTCGAAAAAAGGCAAAGTCGGGTAAAATTGTAGTTTTTACCACAAGATTTTTTTCTGTGTATAGAAGTGCAAATTAACAACTGTCAAAGATTTTCGATTCCTAACAGTAGAGGCGTGCTAGCGGCGCGCGAGTGGCGTACCAATTTACATATAGTCAGCCTTGAACGCCCTTTTTCATCTCGATTGACAGTAATTTGAAAGTGAGTTTCACAATCTTTTTTCTCTTGGCATTGTAGAGTCTTTTAAGTTACCTCTTTAACAACCCAGAACTTTTCGATGCTCTTGTCCAGCGGTTCCGTTATCGCCAAATAACAATTGACCTTCGAATTTTCGCTATTCCAATCCGATTTACCTGCGGCTACCCATCCAAACACCGTATTGACCACCAAATCAATTATTGTTATGGCCGACCACACTATTAGCTTCTTACTGATTTTTTTTTTGTGTGAATGCTTTTCATTGATCCAGAAACATGCTGAGGTATAAAACAGCGGTCTTGGCAGAGTTTTATAACACAGGTCGGTATTATGGTCAGCAGTTTATCGTACAGCCTTAGAGCCCTCGGTTCCACAGATTCAACATGTTTTGTGCTTCGTTTTGGTTGTTTCTGCTTTCGACGAGTCAGCAGGCCCATTCTCTCATGTTCACGCACAACATTAGTCGCTGAAGTACCTAGCTTTTTAGCCACATCTCGTTCTGATGCTGAAGGCTGTCGCTTGAAATAATCCCTTTCCTTCCTGTAGAAAATCACAAAAGAATACTGTTCATGATACTTCCGCAATACGGTTTGACCTGCTCCGACGCTCCGAAGCTTCTTCCTTAGCCAGTTTTCTGATCAAAAGACCCCTAACGGTGCACCGTTTATCACCAACCACGCATTTTCAAACTTCCGTGCGAAAAATTGAAAAAAATGTAACCATCAGGACGCAGCCAAACGTTTGGTGAATGCTTCACGTAATTTGAATTGACAGTTTTTCGTTAGCTCATTTATAATTATCGGAACAGTCTATAGCTTGACGGATTCACGGGGGGTAAAAGAGATCCAAATGATCTCTTTTTCGTAAACGTCGTCAAAATTAGCTCATAGACCGAAATCAGATCAAATCAACTTGGCTACTTCCTTCAGTGACTTGTATTTGTTTTCCAATCTTTCATCTATGTATTGACAAAGTGTGCAAGCCGTGAAATCTGCCCCGTCACTCTCCATGCTGACGAGTGACATTTGTTCAATATGTACCTTTGCTCAACATTAGAGTTCCTTCTGTTTCTGCATCCGTGTTTGTTTTATCTCATCTTTCCAGCGCACGCTTCCTCGGTCATAAGTAGTTCCATCTAATAAGCCAGGGGGATAAAAAAAGAACCAATAAAATCACCTCGTTTGCTGCTGGCCCAGTTTACCTGATGTTTGGTGCTTTAGAATAGCACGTGCCTCTTGGCCCATGCACGCCGATTGTATCTACACCTTATGGGCGATGCCGAATTCCAGCGAAAGCGAAACTATTGGCCACATGTCGTCGTTGTCGTCTTTGTCGTCGCCCTATCATCATCGATTCGCTATTATTGTTATTGGTTGGAAGGTGTCCTTCCATCAAAAGGGAAAATTATCGACGTCCGGTCGTTAAACCGAAGACTGATCGGAGTTAGGTTTGGTTGATTGTTATTGTTCGGCTTCCGATGGGATTGAAATTGTGCAATAAAAATTATTGTTTACGACATGTCTTGCCAAACGTATGCCACTCGGTAAGAAAATGAAAGGAAAAGTCTTAGATGTCACATAAAACATTGACGATAGCTTCTGCAAGCAGTATGGCGTTTTGAAATGTTTGGATAGAACCTCTGCGTTCAGAGGATTAGTTTCTTTACAGTTGTGATGCATCGTATCGTAATTTGTCCATGATGCATGATAGGATCTTTAGATTTGCTGGGGTTTGAGAAATAACAGAATGCTCGATAGAATTTCCCTGAAGAATCAGTCCCGTCATCAACAATATTTAGAAAACTTATTTGTCAAACGTATTGATACATTATGCCAGAATATAAAAAAAATGATAAATTGTTTAAACGAAAAATGTTCTTTCTTTGTTCATACTGAGGTTTTTTTCAATTACCTCTGTTTATCTACATTGTATCTCACCACAATAACATTTAATTTCAAATACTATCAGAAATGTTTTCAAAATAACGTCAGCCCTTTGGTCAACCGAAGAGTAAAAAGAGGAAAGTTTCAGCTAAAATCGATCTTTTTTCCCTACGCCCTATTTACAATTTGAGTAGCATTTCACAAAAGAATCTAAACATTACCCACTTTGAAAAGAAAATATATCACCCAAAAACGCGTGACAAACGCACAACCGGTGACAATAATAACGGAAGAAGCTCAGCTTGGTTAATGGAGTTTTGTGTCAAAACCATTAACACGCTTGGAAAAACAAATTTTCCAACTGACTCCCTGGCATAAAACAGCCCAGAAAATGGTAATAGAGGATAAACATTCAGATTGAGTAAGTGCCACAAAATTTATTGCAAGTTTACTGCTCTTTAGCGTACACGGTAAACGGAAGCAGGATACATGATTTATAGATGATTGCGGTTGATTCTTTTGAGTTGATTCCGAGGGTAGTGGATTGGATACGTTCTGATGGATAAACCGTAAAATTCCCAAAGCCGCATGATTGATAAATAGGACGCCCGAAGCCTAACTTACCGTATGGTGGATTATAAAGTCGGCGAAATTCGTGCTCAATTCAACCTTATGGTACGCGGTAAACGAAGTATCTTTTGGCTTTCTCTATTTTGCTGAAGGATTCGAAAAGGTAGCACATTTTTTCCTTTTGCTTTATTATTCATTTATAAACACCCGTCACTGCATGGCACGCGGTAATAAGGAGCATGACGTGTGCCAAAATCCGACCAAATTGAAACATGTGGCATGTTCAGAGTTCCAGAAGTTCCAATTTCCAGTAGACCTTTTGTTGCTTCTTGATTCAGGTCCCGTTAAAACCCGCCCCCTGTTTAATCAACGAGGCAAGATCGATTCGGATGCACCCAATGCTGTCAGAAACCCCGACGGCATTTGCTGGAACAATTGACCCATTTCGATGAGTCATGCAGTTTTCTTCACGTAAGCCAGCCAATCTAGATCGGAACGATACTGCTTTGGAAACAGATAAAAGCAAGTGACTGCAGCACACATCCTGGCGGAAGCGAAAGAAGCGATATTAATCACCCATTAGGATGGTTCAGCACGTGCTAGGATGGATTGCATGCTGCAGCTAAGATGTGTAGCATGTGATACATCGCATTTGGTTCAGTTACTGAGTGGCAATCTGGTGAAATATGATCCTTCTTATTACGTTCCAATGGTTTCGAAGCCTGCTGCTGTTCTGGTGCATCTAGCGATAAGGTGATAAATGATCTTTTTGGGAAAGATTTAGAAAAACAAAAATTTATTTCTGCAGAAGGAAATTTTCACCACGTATTTTTCAACACTATCCGTGTTTCAAGCTTCAGTAAAGCCTCTTCTCCCTTAGAGCACAAAACCTTCGTATATTTTAAAACTATAGATATCAACAGAGTGCACTTCCAGTGAGTTTTAACTCTTTTAAGGAAGTGCAAAATGTCGCTTTTTAAATCTAGGGCTTAAGAACTAACAGAAAACATGGTTGATTCTATAATGCATAAGGCGATAAATGACCGATAGTTGTGCATGGGTGACAGAAACCTGATCAATAGTCCTTTTGCAGTTCACAAAGCGATGATGAATACCCTGACAGGAGCGCTGATGTTCACCATACCGGTGTCCGGCATCCTTGAGTATGGCTGACAGAGATTTGATGGGCAGCTCGTCTTTTTGGTATCCACATTATTTTTTTTATTCCTTGTCGGGTATTTTCATCACTGCGACCATTTTATCTATTGTGATATATTGTGGTATCCACATAGTGATGACGGAGTCTAGTGATTGTTGCAAAGCTGGAAGGTTTGAAGAACTTCAGGGCACAGTTCCATTGGTGGCTTCGGCCAGACATATACAGCTTTATCTTACCTGGCTTTTGCCAGACCGAAGTCCAGCATCTTTGGCATGGCTGACAAGAGATCTGATGAACTGCTTGTCGTTTCGGAATCCAAATAGCGATGACGGGGTGTTGTAAGAGTTGCAGAGTTGGCAGAGAGCTGGTTTTGACCAGACCGAAGTCCAGAACCCCTGGTCAGACTGACAGGGAGCTGATGAACTGCTCGTCGTTCCGGTATCCAAATAGCGATGACGGCGTGTGGCAAGGGTTACAAAGCTGGTAGGTTCGTATAAATTCAGGGCGCAGAACCATTGCGGTGGCTTCGGCTGGACAAATAGCACTCTATCTTACCCAACAGAAACGCTGATTTTTCAGAAATCATACCGCAAAGGCTGGTGATCACCAGACCGAAATCCAGTTTCCTTGGTGTGGCTTGACATCCTTCAAGGAAGATACCTGGAGAACTGATCCTTCAGATGTTTCCACAGAATATTCTTGAACATGCATGGACCAACAACATTTTTACATTTCGGTGGAAGTTCGTTGTACAGTTTGCTGCCAATATACACAAATTTTCTCCTACCATACTCTGTGTATGGCCTCGATAACGCCAAGTGTCCTTCCCAAAGTGATGCTCGATTTCGAATAGTTCTCGTAAATAAGATGTTATGGTGCGTAGAATTATCTACTACGCACCATAACATCTTATTTACGAGAACTATTATTTTTATTCTTCGAACTGACGACAAGATTTGCTGTTCACAGAGTGCTCTAATCGGCATGATAGAGGCGTTAGCTTGTTTGTAGAGTTCAAAAGTAGGATGCAAGTGTGGCTTTCCAAATAGCTCCTCAAGCATCTATTCTGAACGGCCAGCAGTTGTTTCAGATGTGAAATACTGGCGTTTCCTCAGATGGCTACTAGCTATTGCAGATGGGTGTGAAAGAGCGAGAAGTACAGTTTCAAAAGCCAGGCTCGTGGCACAAAGGCTGATATCTGCCTCAAAACTCCACTTATATAGCTAAATTTACTCTTGAGCTGATTGAAATGTGCGGACCATTTATAACTGGAATCTAGCGTTAGGCCAAGAAACGGATACTCCAAAACTTTCTCAATTTCAAATCCATTTACCATCAGTGGATTGTGGGATGGAAGGCGTTTCCAGGGTGAATAGAAGATCATATATTTCGTTTTACTCAAATTTTACGAAAGGAAGTTAACTTGGAAGAACTCCTGAAGCAAGGTTCTGTCCTCTTTTATTTGGCGAGGTGAGTCCTCTACAGTTTCACTTTGATAGCAAATTGCTGTGACGTCAGCAAATAGTCAAAGTTTTTCTTTCAGTTGAAGCTTTGATAGGTCGTTAATAAATAGCAAAATATAATGGGTCCCAAATTGCTCCCTTGGAGAGCTCAAGTTGTTATTTGGGAAGAAATGCTTCTGTATCCTCCAATAGCTACAAACTGGGAGCAATTCTTGAGGTTACTTTGAAGCAACAGCTTAGTGACTCCTTTTATTCTCGAAACTTCCATCTTTTCGTTTAGCAATCGATGAAGTGATTATTGATTATGATTGATGTAATTTGGGGCTCTTTTTGATGCTTCCCCAATACTTAATTTATAAATTTCCAAGCTATTTTCGAGTCAGCTGTCTCCAACATTCTGCTGTAATAATCCTTTTTACTTTGAGTTTTTTTTCCACTGTAGTAGTTTTGACAAGCGTGCAAGTGACTCTTTGAGTGATGAGTCGTTAGCGTGAAGACAATGTCTCTTGAGTGCATTCTCCTTCAACCGAATCAGTGTCAGAAATCGAAATTCATCCACGGACAGTTGCCTTTAATGTTTGCCTCCAGTGTAACTGTTCTTGTGCACTCACTCAATGAAGAGTTGTACAAAGCGATCACCTGCTCGAGTCTGTCGTTAGCGTTCAATGTGGAAGATATTCTTGCCGAATATTTCGGTGTAAATGGCTTTCACTGCTCCAAGAACATCCTTTCCCTTCGGCGAGGTATAAAACTGTGGTCCCGGCAGAGATTTATAATCGAGTTTTATGTAAGTTTCATCGTCCTTGATAACACAGTCCAATTTTTTGGTCAGCAGTTTTTCATACAGCTTTCGAGCCCTCGGTTTCACAGATTCCGCCTGTTTGGTGCTTCGATTTGGCTGCTTCTGCTTCCGACGAGTCTGGACATTTTCTCCTTGGCATTACCGAAACCGAAATTTAAATTTTGTTGAATTTTTTTCAGATTTTTTTTCTTCCAGACTCCGATGTAGAATCAGACGATAATGATAAAAAAGCAGATTTCTTTTTGCTTGAGATGGAGGAATCGGAGCCAATCAACCTCAAGCCCGCAATATATGAAATTGTGAAAAGGTACGTGCCGTAGTAGTTCTCTTCCGGAGATCACGTGTGAAAAATGATTTGCTGCAAAAATAAGTATTGGTGGCTGATACCAAGACACGCTGGAATAGCATGTTAACCATGCTCAAACGGTTCTATGAGTTGAAGAGGCCCGTTAAAAAAAACTCTGATTGATTCAAAGCTTAAATCCAAATTTAACGTCAGTGAAGATGATTTTTTGGCGGAAGGTAAATAATTCTAGCTTTCGAACCTGTTCAAGCTACTGTGGAACTACTCTGCCGTGAGTTCTGCACTCTTTATGATGCCAACGTGGCGCTCCAAT
This sequence comes from Aedes koreicus, assembly GCA_024533555.2. Classification (NCBI taxonomy): domain Eukaryota; kingdom Metazoa; phylum Arthropoda; class Insecta; order Diptera; family Culicidae; genus Aedes; species Aedes koreicus. The sequence goes on from JAHHFK020004557.1 coordinate 19,262, forward strand.
TTATGTTGGAGCAATTATCAAATCAAGCCACAGAAATTGTTGTTACCGACAGTTAAACGTTCCCCGAAACGTTTTATGAGACGAGACACTGTAGACTGGTGAATTTTCAACATCTTTCCGAGGGCTCGGTGCGAAAGAAGTGGGTTGTCGAGGTGCGTGTGCAAAATGTTCTCGCGCACTTGCTGTTCCTTCGACTCCATTTTCGAAACAACGACACATTTCACAATGAAACTCACGCAGTTTCAATACACACTAAGGTAATTTCATCCAAAATTTCGTTGAAATCAACCCAAAGGGCGAAATGTTACAGCTTATTGAAAGTGATGCAATTTAACAGTGGACACCCTATATGAATCTGAAGGGATTAAGGGCAAGTACTTGACATTGATTTTCGACGCTCTTGGAACCATTCGTCCAACTTCGGTTGAACCAGAGAGGGCATTCTTAGCAGCTGGCAACATTGCCAACGATGTGGATTGGGAGATGAATCGCTCAGTATGTTAGTTTTACTTTTTACTTAAGTTTTACTTAGCCCAGCTCAACAAGCAATGATTTTAACATTTGAAGTTTGTCAATAAATACAATTTTTCACCCAAAAGTCCAAATTAAAAGTTTTTTTTTATTTCTGAAATTTTCACATATACCGGTATTTTACTTACCCTACTTGGCACGCGATAACATAAGTCACCGAAGTACTTAGCTTTTTCCCTACTTTACTTACCCTACTTGGCACGCGATAACATAAGTCACCGAAGTACTTAGCTTTTTCGCCACATCTCGGTCTGATGCTGAAAGATGACGCTTGAAATAGTCCCTCACCTTTTTGTCGATTGTAGGGTCAGTGGGACTGGGTTTTCATCTTCTGTTGTAGTCACTCAAATACCTCCTGTCATCTCCTGTTGTAGTCACTCAAATACCTTTTGGGTATTTTCGTAACTTGTCCGGGGGTGAGATTAGAACTCGTGACTTTGGCGTGAGCGGTATGAATGTTAACCACTGCGCCGGGGTCACCCCCACCGTAATGGACACTGGTGTTCTGCTGGTTGCGGTGTACATTTCAACAAGAATACAAGAATTTGAGGTTATTCTTAATTCGCCAGTTGTTCAGGTGTGCTGTGAATGATACGCCAATCGTGTTGACTAGATACTTCAATATTGATTTCCAAACATAAAAACATTGATTTTCTAAATTTCATGCGACGACACTTTAAATTTACTTTAGCTAACCTTCGGAATGAAGCAACCACACTTGATGGCTCTTGCATACATTTAACGTTTGTTTAAAATATCGGCGTAGAGTGACGTAGACGTTATTGTTCATTTGTCATATGTTGTCTGTACTCGCTATCGGCGCACCCTCACCATTAATCAGCATGAAGAAGATATCGTGGAACATGAACCGGCATCTACCCATTCGACAGCCAACCATCACCTAGCGCTTCACGATTGTCGGTACTACTCGGACCACACCTGGAACAGCAAACAACAAAATAAGGTAGCTCACTTGTTTCCCGTTTACAAGAAGGGAACTAAGGGAACTTGCTATTGGTGATTGCATGTCCCACATTTTTCCAGCCACTTCAGGAATACCTCAAGAAAGCTACTTAGGGCCGCTGATCTTCTTGCTGTACTTCAATGATATGAACCTACCCCTCGCTGGCCCCGTATTTTGTATGCCGATGACCTGAAGATCGTTTTACGAATCCAGTCAATCAACGATTGTCACCTCTTACAACAGCAGCTACATATCTTTGCTCACTGGTGCATCCTTAATCCGGAGAAGTGCTCGGTGATCACTTTCTCTCGAAAAAAGGAACCGATTCTCTTCGACTATGAGCTTCAAGGTATGGTAATCAAATGTACGACTTACGTAACAGATCTCGGAGTTATTCTGGATTCTCAGTTGACGTATAAGCTTCACATCTCGTATATCGTGGAAAAGGCGTCAAGAGCTCTAGGCTTTATTTTTTCGGATGGCTAAAGACTTCTCCTATGTTTACTGTTTGAAGTCACTTTATTGCTCCTTGGTGCGGTCGATTCTGGAGTAATGCTCTGCCGTCCGGAATCCGTGGAATCCGAGCTATATTAATGGCGCAAATAGAATCGTATCTGTTCAACGCAGGTTTAGTAGTTTTTTTTTAGTTCCTTGATTATCGAGATTTTTAGCCCTGGGCTGGTTCATCTCCCGTCGCAGTCAGTCACTCAAATACCTTTTGGGTATTTTTGTAAACTCGTGACTTCGGCGTGAGAGGTATGGATGTTAACCACTACGCCGGGGTCACCCCCTTCTACGCAGGTTTTTACGCTTCGCACTGAGAAGGTTGCGTTGTTGAGACCCGTTCCGTATGCCGAGGTAAAAGAGTCGTTGTCGACTCCATGTCCCTCGGCATACTTTGCGCAGACGCTTCACGTCATGTTTTTCTGGGATGTAGATCATTATGAATAAGTGTGTTTTGGTTTGATATTCAAGTTCAAGTTTATTGTAATATATAAATAAATGTCGAGACCAAATGGCCTTTTCATGGCCACTTCATGAGTTCTAAAAAGTTGAACCAATATTAACGCCCAGCCATTCGACCGTCTACCAAATCGTCACCTGGTACTCGACTATTAGATTTGTTTTTAGTTAATTTGTTTCAGTTGAATAAATAAAACCGATAACTTGTGGGTTGGTAAAGGGCTAAACAAGACGTACCATTGACATTTCAAGTACCTGCAGGTATAAAATAGATCCTACTGTGATTCCTTCCTTCTTGTCCAGTAACTTCTATTGTTACCTCCCCGTGCTGCCGACTTGGGTATGAGTAAACATAGGAAAGATCGGGTAACTAACTCGGGTCATATGCTGACAGGGAAGGCGGGCTACTCTTTTCGAAGAGTGCAGTCTATCTTAGCGTCTTCTCAATGTCAGAGGCAGGTCAAAACTGCGTCTGTTATTCATGTTAGGAGTCATCCTCCTGCCAACGTGGGACTCTAAACAGTTCTGTACACGATGGTCCTCCGATGAGGTAGCGGGTTAGGGAAGGCCCTTAAGAATCAAAAGTTACAAATACTACAGAAGTAAATACAGTCCGGAACAATCGGCAAGGACCTAGGCGACAAAATAAGGACTAGGATTGGCAATTCGGAACACGGAGCTGCAAATCAGTCTGCTTTCCAATTTAAGATACGATAATCTACGACGAGCTTCAACCACGCAAATTCGAAGTTATAGCACTCCAGGGATTTTGCTGGAACGGATAAAAGGTAAGGAAAAGCAAGTATCGATGGGCTACATTTTATCAGAGCTGTGGCATCGCCAAAAAGCTGGGTACTGACTTTGTAGTGCTCTGCAACACGTCAACGCGGGATTGAATGATTTTCTACCCGAAAAAAAATCTTGAAGTAAAAACTACCATTTAACCCAACTATGCCTATTTTCAAAACTACCATGAAATTTCAGTCAAATTTACTACGTTTATGGTACAACCTTCATCATTTGTGGTATATTTGACAATATCTACCGCACCATGGTTGATCTAATCGCAGGCATGGTAAAATCAACATCCGTTACGATGACGTTCCTACTCAAGCATGGACCGTAAATGCACCATCATCATCCTAAATTGGAATGCTTGTTCCAACCGGAACAAAACTATTGAACTCGATGCCTTCCTCAGCAGGAAGGATATCGACATCGCCATCATCATGGAAACGCACCTCAAGCCTGAATTTAGCGTCTCCATCCCATACCAGATGGTGCGGCTCTGATGGAGAAGGAGAAGTTGCGATCGCCCTGCGCAAAAACATCAACTGCCACATGCTTCCGAGCTTCCAGCTGAAGTTTATCGATGCCATCGGAGTTGAGGTCAAATCTGCCGTTGGCCCTATCACCATTATCGCGGCCTATTGTCCCAAGCAAGCCAGCACCGCAAACGGAACAACAACAGTCCTATGAAATGGTATTCGCAAGCTAACTTGGAGGCAGGGGCAGTTTATCATCGCCGGCGACCTGAATGCGAAACACGAAACCTGGGGGAACAGCCGGCGCAACCGAAACGGCATCATTATACAGGAGGTCATGGTAGAGGGCCATTACACCATCCTGGGCCTGGATACTCCCACCAGGTTGAGCAGATCCGGGGCCCACTTAACAATTGACATCTGCCTCATCAACATGGGGAACAACATCGCTCAGCCGGTCGTGCACCAGAACCTCAGCTCGGACTACTATCCAGTCGTGGCCGAAGTTGGCTCCTCGGTCAACCGGAATCGGATCACTAGACTCAGCTCGGACCAATATTCAGTGGTGGCCGAGGTTGGCTTCTCGGTAGTATGCTTGTAGACAATCATACTGCCGGTCATACGGCATGCCAGTCTGGGCGAGTTACGCAAAAACACTTCATCTGTAGCTTCAGCGTGTTCAAAATAAGTTCCTTAGAATGATCCTAAACTGATCCCCTCCGAGGACAAGAACATCTGAAATCCACCGTCTAGCCGGGATAAGAATACTTGAGCATCGTTATAATGTTTCTATCAATAAATAGATACAGGGAACGTTGTCAATCATCAATCAATTATCCTCTAGCATTTTCAAATTGTAATCTCAGTAGTTAGGTCGGTTATCAACTTAATTAATTAAATCTAAACATGCCAAAAGCAAACATGTAAGAACATAAATAAGACACATAAAACACACACAAAATATCTAAAACAATACAAAGATGAAGAGCACTTTCAGCTAACCACTTAAAAATTCAAGAAAAAAAAAAGAGTTAAGTTAAGCATACTAGGTGGGGTGAAATGTAACCTCCTTGGGAATGAAAGAAAAAATATATTTTAAATGTTTTTTTATGTTATTCAATTTAGTCCCCTTTGAGCTCGATACACTTATTCCAGCGATTTTCCAACTTCTTGATCCGTCCGAAAAGTAATTTTCCGGAAGGTCTGCAAAATACTCCTCCGCGGCGTCGATGATTTCCTGCGTGAGCTGAATGTTTTATTGATGAGCCATCTTTTGAAGTTAGGGAACAGATAATAGTCCGAAGGAGCCGAATCGGGTGTATACGGTGGATGCAGAAGCAATTGCAGCCATAACTCCTTGATTTTAGCCGTGGTTGTAATGCTCTTGTGCGCCGTAGCATTGTATCGCAAAAACAAAATTGTTTTTCTCTTCATGTGAGGCCGTTTTGCAGCGATTTTGGTCTTCAATCGCACAGTAATACTCGCTGTTGATGATTTTATTCTTTTTGAGGTAGTCTAAGAAGAGTATGCCATGACAATCCTACACAGAAACAAAAGCGTTCACGAAAATGAAAACGGACCGTGAAATAGTTCACGTTTTCAGGATTTTTACCTAAAAACGTGATTTAGTTCATGATTACGTGATTCAGTTCACGGTGTATTTTTGCTTGTTCTCCAATCCATGACTGCAGTTCACGGATCTGGGCATGGATTTTTTTCCGTGTAGAAAACCGACGCCAACATCTTTCCGACCCATTGAGCCTCCCTAGGCCGCTTCGAAGCACTCATGCCGGCTTAAGTCCACTGCTGGGCACTCATTCTGTTCTCTGATGTGAAATAGTGGATCCAGGTTTCATCAACAGTTACCAATTGACGCCAAAAATCTTTTCAATTCCGCATCAGCAAGACTAAACACTGTTTCGAAGTTTTTGGTCAGCAATGAGCATGCGCGGGACCCAGCGGCAGGATAACTATTTCATATGCAGAACCTCGCCCAACATATGGCGTTTATGCTCAGTACTAATCTTCAAGGCAGCTGATAGCTCACGCACCTTACCTTTCCGGTCAGCCAACACCATTTCACTTTTTTGACATTGTCCTCTGTTACCGCATCGGAGGGCCTGCCGCTGCGGACTTGATCGGTAGTTGAGTTGCGGCCACCACGAAACTCTCGAAACCAATATTTAACGGTGTAATCTGACGGAGCATTTGCCCCATAATACTTACCAACTTTTCTTTTGTTTCCTTCGCCGTTTGCCTCTCAAAAAATAATGTTTTAACGGGTGTTCAACAAAAAATGAGAATGATTTCAATACCTTTCTGTAATTAAAGTAAAGAGCGTAATTTCTTTTCTCTCCAAGAGAATTGCTCTCTGGACTCCCTAGAAATAGGTGGCATGTTTTTTTTTCGCTCGGGTGCTGTCAGTTCAATCGAAGATGGCGTCGAAATAGCAAGCACTCCGAGCGTGTTGTACGGTTTTACGAAACGCATGGTCATCGTGGAAAAAAGTTTACGGTTGACCACCTTCGAGACGAAAACGTGCCCGTGAGTACAGTATAAGACCTACTTTTCGACCCTGGAATCTCTTGGCCTAGTTCCAGACGGGAACCGCTGGAAAAACCCAGGCTGCTGGTCTTGAGCCAACGGCAGCCTCCGGGGTGTGTACTCAAGACCTCTTCTGGATTCCAGGTCTCAGGGCGTACGGACGTGGGGGAATTTTCGGAGTACGGGAACCTATACTTTATCGAATACTCACGGTTGGCTTTACAAATTTATTTATTCATCGAACTGACCAATGGCGGCTACGACGGTGTAAGTGGTGGTAATGTGGATACGCTGGTGACTGAGGGCGCCGGTATGGGCTTCGGCTCTTAGCAACGGTGACCGTTCGGAAGGGAGTGAAGGATGGACTCGATGACGCGCAGCTGGCTATGTGCCCCGCACATGAGGTTGGTGCCGGTGTGGGTGGACGGTATTACGGCAAACGATATCGGTGACGTCAGGTGGGCGTAAGTGAGGTCTACGGCGTGATCTGGCACAAAATTTAACGATGACCATGCGGACGTGGCACGAAGATGGCGACCACCGTCGGTGACCCCTCGTGGGAGCCCGGTGATTGCTGGCTTTTTCGGCGATGTCCCCAACAACCAATTGCGATGAATATCGCCGTATCCTTTGGTCACTCGGTGGCTTGAAAACTCAGCAACAGTCGTGAGGGTCAAGTTCCGCCAAAACGATCTGACCACGACCTAACTCGGCTGTACTTTTCTCCGTTTGTATTTTTGTTTTCTTTTAGCGACCTCTTAAAACCGGTTGATAGATTGGATTCTCGAACTCCACTGAATCGCATTCGTTTTCACCATCACCATCATCCCAAAGACACGAACTTTCTTCCTCTAGCGTTTTTCCATTTCCACCCCGTTCGGATTGAGTGCATCTAGCCACCCACTAGATACACAACCATTTTAGCTGTTCGTCGTCTACCGTATGTCGACTGCCCAACGCATCGATCCAAAATGACCGTTGGAAATAGATCAAACTATATAATGTTCACCCTCCTTTCCAGTACTCAATTACGAATCATTTTAAACAAATGTTACCCGCCTGTAACAACAGTTTATCGGATCCTGGCATCCCTGAGCGTGGAGCGGAAGGCCGGTAGTGGCCGTTCGGCGAAGATAATGCCGAAGAAGAAGAATGAAGCGTTGAAAAAGCTGTTCGACAAAAAAGACGGAACGAGTTTGCGTGACGGCGGCCGAAAATATCACTGCTCCCATACCTTGATTCACCGAACCCTCAAGATTGAGGACATCACCTGTCTGAAGAAGACTCGGTCCCCCGAGTACACGGACGAGCAGATAGCGACCGTGAAACTGCAGTGCCGGTGGATGACGAAGAACTTCCGCGGGACGTCGTTCGTGCTGGACGACGAAAGTTACTTTCCGCTCTCGAAGACCCACATTCCAGAAAATGACAGCTACTATTCCAGCGACAAGTAGGCCACACCCCCCGTAGTAAAATATAAGTTTAAGCAAAAATTAAAAAAAAAAATTATGCTGTACACTGCCATATCGGACAGAGGGATTTCAAAGCCGTCGTTCAAGCCGAGCGGTCTGGCCATCAATCAACAAGTGTACCAGGAGGAATGTCTTGAGAAAATTCTTCTGCTGTTCTTAAAGGAGCATCGTGCGGGATGGGAAGTATGTCTTCTAGCCGGACAAGGCATCTTCCCATTACGCCAAGAAGATGCTGGAGTATCTTGAGCAGAAAAAGTTACCGTACGTGCCGAAAGAAACGAACCTGACCAACTTGCCCCAGAGCCGTCCCATTGAGGATTTTTTGGCTCCCTCAGTGTCCTAGTGAACAAAAATAATTGGCGGGCCAAGGATACGAAGCAGTTGACCACGAGCATCCGGAATTGTATCCGAAAGATGGACGTCAGTGCCGTCCGGCGCTCTTGTGAGTCGTACGGCTGACCAGGGCCCCTTCTTCAATATTCATTGACGTTTTTTTGAAGAATAAACATTATATTTTTAATAAAAAATACTGAAAAAAAAATTATTTTCTTTACTGAACAATTTCTCATTTTTTTATTGAACACCCGATGAGCGAACGAAAATCGTTTTTATTCATATTCAACATGATGCCAAACACGTCAACAACAATCAGCTATAAAAACATAACTAAGGGCAGTATCGCACTGAAATTTGGCGTGTATGCCTAAATATGAACGGACTAAAAGGCACTATAACTTTTTTTGCACTATCATCGCCTTTTGGCGGTCATGGAGGTTACTTTTCCCCCCACCTAGTAATGTAATAAATAAAAATAAAGATATAACAACAACTTATTAAGCAAAAACTGTTTGCCAAATTACTTTTGGGCGCTACTGTAAATAATAATTTTGGTTTAGAAAGCAATAAACATAAACTTATTTGATATACAACAAATATAAGTAAAATTAATCGTTAACCACCCATGATTAAACTTTTTTTTACATACTTTTGATAGGAATTCTAGTAGAAAACGTCCGAAAAAACGTCAGACAAAGTTCGGATCAAGGGGGCTAAGCCGGTACAAAGATCCTAATTAACATTCAGAATGAAAGAAAAATAAATTCAATAATAAAGAATCAGTGAAATTTTACAGCTATGTGCAGGACAATTGTATGTGTTCAAAATACATCCCTTACCCTACTCGTATGAATTAACATTTCCAATAAAGGATACACGAACATGTGCTCGTTCATCTCACCCGTGCTTGGAGGTAGGATTCTTACAAATGGTAATTGCCAACAAGGTTTATGATTATTTTGGAACAGAAAACTGTTGAGTTCGGAAATGAACAGACGATAAAAAAAACCGCACGAGTCCTGTAGGTTTGAAAGCACCGTGAAGTGAATAGGAATAAAATTAAATAATTATTTTTATGAGCCACCGCCTACTTTCTCCAGCCATCAGATCCTGACCTACGTGATGAACACAGCGGGATGTCGCGGCTGCTAGATCTCATGGCCCAAGTGGTACGCAGAGGCGTTCAAGTTAGGAAGCTACGCATCCATAATATTTCTGGCTTCTGCTGCTGTTTCGGGATCAGCGCTAGGTGCTGCGTTAGAAAGGATATGTTTTATGGGCTCTTAGCGGAGAAATTATTGAACACAGACTTCACGCCATTCACATTTTTTGTTCTTCCATTCTTCGCACAAAAGGATTCGTGGCTGTGCTGTGCGTGGAGAAATTTTCATTATAACTTATGAAAATGGAATAGCGTTTTCGAGAGAAGAAGGATCAAGATCGTAATCATTAGTGGTTTGGGATGTTGGAAAGCTGTGCGATGAATTTTACAGCTGTTTTGTACCATGTCGGTTGAAATTGTTATGAGCCAAGAATTTATTGCGTTTTTAACATTGTGAAACGACGTAAAAAACAGTTGGCAAGTTGCGATGAAGATGGGGCGTGTGGTCGATCGTAACAATCCATTATTAATGGGTTGGAAGTGAATGGAAAGACATTTATTAGAAATGAAAAATGCTATCATTTGTAAAAAACGTGTTACAGGACATCGGTTAAAGACAATCAACACGTTCTAGCAGAATACCCAGTGGTTTTTCTAGAAACCTGAAATAGCTGGTTATTTGAAAAGAATGCCCACTGATATTATTCACCGCTCATGTTCGACCGGACATCTGTTTGAAACGGAATCATATTTCTGAGCATGCGGTCAAACCTGTTGATTTCAAGACTCCACACGACAAGACATTCCGCGCTGCTAAAAATATTCTGCAATGTTTAATTCATGTCAGCGGCCATCGAAAGATATCGAAAAAAAAAGTTTTGCTCGATCCTGCTCCAATTATTCATGCAATCTACAACGCGCGCGGTAGAATAATTTCTAGCGATAGAATCTTCCGCATCGTGTGGTTCCAATGAACACCGGTTTGCACAAAAAACTAAAGACCAGTATCATCAAGTGCAAGCACGTGTCCAGCAGATCATTACAATTGCGTTTAATGTTGATGCAATTGCCGGTATCGCTGACGATCGGTCTCCTGAATTATGTATTTATTGATCGATGGATGGCTGAACGGTATCAGCGGGGCAAAAATGAAAGCCAAGACGCCCAGCAATGGCGGCGCGGTGTGGCAGCATCTCCTCATCGTTGCGAGGATCGATATTGAAGGATGTCATCTTCGTCGTTCGATAATGGCTCTTGGTGCGTTTGCATGGCCAAGAACCTATAGAAAGTATGTACATGATAATGACTCGCGCGGTGCAAGGTGCATCGTGGAGAAAAATGTGTTCTTGCAAGAGAAGTTCCCGACTAAAAATTGCTTATGACGGGTGTTGCTCAGGCTGCTACAGCTCTGATGAACGTACACACACTTGCATTACACCCGAGCAGGTGCTGCGGAGATGCTGGAAAGGCTTGTTCTTTTTTCTGCGCATGATATGTCTAATTATCGGTATGCATTCGAAGTTGTGATGAAAAGTGAATTTCATGGCAGAATTTATCCAGTATACATTTGTTTGATCCATTTATAAAGAGAAAGGGTTTCTGACCAGGTTTTTACCTCTTTTTATCAAACGGATTTTATTTTGTGTGCTACCGATAGCTTCTTCATTTAAAAACCTTTCTATACATTTAAGTAGATTACTTGTGGAGTAACAAATTCTTGAATTTTTGTTAAAAGTTTCTTATTTACAAATTTAGCCTTTTGATTTACTTTAGTCGAAAACGCATTGAATGTCCTGGTAGGGCCACATTGGTCTATCAAAGTAATTAATATAGGGGATTCAGCGGGGAGTGCATCTTTTCAAAACAAAGGGAGTAATCATTCACGATTTACACTTTAATATATCATATTGTAGCTCTTAAGCTTAAATTAGTGATTTTGTGGGATTGTTTCATGATATTTACATACATAATAATCTTCGAAGTTAGTTCAACTAAACGATTGATTGAACGATTGATTAGTATCGTTCTGACGATTGATTTTTCGATAATATCAAATACTCATGTTTGAAGAACTCCGTCTGTTTCGAAAAATCGTCTTAACTGAAATTCTGTTGGCATTAATATCATGTAGTTTTTATCCTCTTCTATGGTTGCTATATTTTTCTTGGACTATTTTATTTGTCTGAACATGAACTATTTCCGGGAACCGAAATGAATTGTTATTCACTAGATCTATACTTAAAAAATTGAATTCCGTTTCGATAAACTCAAAAACATCTAACTTATTCAAATACAAAGTGAATTCAAATGCTGTTTGGTCATCCGGTATTTGTATTGGCAGATATTATTTTTTCAAATATCCTTTGGTATACTTCTTGCATTCCTTCTTGTATTCTTCTTACATCCGATCTCGTTATGTTCGGGCGACAATGCAGACTTAACGTCTTAAAATAAATACAAGTTTGGGGATTGTTGAAAATCCGCGACAAGTGTACATCGTGTTGAACAAATGCAGTTTGAGTTTGGCATCCTTATCGTTCTCGGTAAAAATGATTATTAACTCCGGGGCTGTCAAAACTGAGGGTTTAGAGGTGGACTGCTACTTTGGTTGGTCTTAAGATGCAATTCAGAATAAAAACCACGATAACTTTTGTATCTGGATAATTAATGAAAAACAAAGTAACAGCATTATTTTATATTCCATTTCAATTTAATAAATCTTAAACAGAACACAGTTTGGACTTCAAAGATATAGAAATATAAAAATTTAAAGTACCTCCCTGCCCTTCGGTTCAGAAAGAGGTATGGACGCGTTCTGCCGAGTTGGTCGCGGCAGATTTCATGTGTGAATGGGCTGCCACATCAACGTTCAAAAGTGCCTGATCCAAATGGACAGCTTGTAATGATCACTTGAAGATGCGATGGGGGATCATTGCCCTGATATACCAGAATGTAGCACGCAGTAAAATGTTTCTTGTCTTCTATATCTAAACGTGAGGGAGTTGAGTAAACAAGTGGAAATTAATCGGAAATGATCTCTAATACGCATCCGTTGAACCATTCTGAACGGCCATTGTGAGAATATCACCATGAAAATCTCATGTGCGCATGGCATGTTGCCGGTTACTAATGCTTTCTGCTGTTCTCTTCCCTATGCCATGACCGCGAGCAATACCATACCTGAGGACGAAAAAAAAATACGACCGCAAAGGAACGGAAACTTGTGAGAAATAACATAGGTAAAAACTAACAAAACACTTGCACATCATCAAGGTAAGAACTTTATAATTAACTATTCTTAATTGCAAAATAATACAAATAATTGAGACTCACCACTCACTATCTTATGCGATGGGTGAACCTGTATGACATTAAAAGACCAAGGCGGAAAAATGACATCGTACAAAACATTCTACATTAATAAGACAAAGGAAAAGGAAATGATTATTTATAATACCGTGCAACAAAAAAATATATTTTGAATTAGGAATAACAGTGTCCTAATGGACGACATGATCCTTGCACGACTGGCAAACTGACCTAAAAGAAATGAATTCAAATCACAACTAAGCAGGAATATCAGACGTTCCAATCTCAGTCTTGGCCCTGGCTTTCTCGATCGGAGGAGGGACCATACGACGCGAGGTTCGGCAGGTACCGTAAGTGGTCGGGTAGGGAAATCAAGGAGAAGCAAACTTGGGAAATGTAAAACCTTTTGAGGCAGTGTCAACAGCGTCTCTATGGACGACATGATCCTTTTACAGCTGGTGAAATGCTTCAAAAGGATAACTTATGACTTCTTATTTTTGGTTCGAGAAAACTGCTTAGGAAAACTCTCAAAACGAATAAATGACACACCAACGGACTAGACTACACAAGACAGAAGGAATAACGAAACAAATTATGTAAGTTGTAAACGTGAAACTGACTAACAAACTAACAAATATACAATGGAAAAAAACTCAAACGAAAGGACTCAAATTTCTCAAACGTGGGTCCTTCCGAGTCATTTGCAACAGCGTCTTCTTGGACGCTTGCACAACTGTTTTGATTTTTCGTCTGAGTGAGGCCGATTCAGAAATTTGATCAGTTTTGGTAGATCTTGTTCAATCAGACCAAGTCCAGTTGGTAACAGGCATACAAAAGTCCTTGTCAATCTAAAAAAAAAAGTATAAGTGGTATAAGTGACTATCATCTCTGATGTATCTAACCCAATTCCTTATATTCAGTATTCGGGGTCTTGAGAAAGTTAAGGAACAGAATTTTTAAAAGTAGATAGGAACTGTTTATAAAATTCAGGCTCCTCACCAGGTGTGAAGTTATGAATCCCCAGGTAATTGAAAACTTTGAGAAGCTTCTCGAGTTGAATCCTCAAACTCGCTTCATGACTTTGTACCATTTGTACATAACACATGATCTCAGCCCTTCACCGAATATTTCCAATCGTGTTTGCTTCTCCGACCTCGGCAGTTCGGTTCATTTTGATTTATCCATGAAGCAGGAGCTTCATGGAATCCCAGAGCATCATCGTCCTATGATTGCTCCGGTAATATTTGCTGCAAAGTTTGGCAAAGTTGATTCCACTAAATCGTTCTTCACTGACGGATCTTTGATAGAGGAGTCAGTAGGCTTTGGTATATTTAATGAAATTCATAGCGCCAAACGTAAACTTCAAGCTCCTTGTTCCGTATATGTCGCTGAATTAGCGGCAATACACTTTACGCTAGAAATTGTTGTCTCACTAACACCGGATCAGTATTACATTTTCACGGATAGTCTCAGTTCTATAGAGGCTATTCGCTCCTTGAGGCCGGTAAAGCACTCCTCGTATTTTCTCATGAAAATACAGGAGCTTCTAAGTGCTTTATCTTCGCGTTATTTTATCATCACCTCTGTATGGGTCCCATCTCATTGTTCAATTTCGGGCAATGCGAGAGCGGACTCGCTTGCAAAGGTGGGCGCTATAGAAGGCGATATTTATGATCGACAAATCGCCTTCAATGATTTTTTTTGCTATTTTTCGTCAACAGTCACTCGTCAGCTGGCAGAATAAATGGAGTACAGGAGATTTGGGGCGATGGCAATATTCTATCATCCCAAAGGTGTCGAAGAAATCTTGGTTTGGGGGGATGGATGTGGGTCGAGACTTCATTCGTGTGATGTCTCGCCTCATGTCCAATCATTATTCTTTGAACGCTTATTTATACCGAGTTGGGCTGAGCGACAGCAATCTCTGTGAATGTGGGCAAGGTTACCAGGACGCAGATTACATTATTTGGTCATGTGCTGAGCATCGTGGAGTCAGATCTGAGCTTTAAGATTCCCTTCGGGCACGAGGTAGACAACCCAATGTACCAGTTTGAGATATTTTGGCTGTATGTGATCTGGAGTTTATGAAACTCATTTATGTGTTTTTTTACAAACATTAGCCTTAGATTGTAGTTAGTTTAACCTGTATGTTTACTATAAGTTTTTTTTATCTGTGGTTGTGTGTGTGTTTTTTTTATTCTTTCTCAAAATGTTCAAGTCAAAAGAAAACCAAAAGTTTTATAGTTATAAGTTTTTAGCCAATTCTGAATTTAAAATAAACGTGCTTTGTAAACCATACTTCAAATTCCTGCCCATCTTCCCATCCGTTCAATTTTTATTCCTATTAACCTCGAGACGGCCGCGAGTAGTCGGTTTAAAATTCAAATGATTTAAAAAAAAGGAACTGTTTATATGTTCATCTACAATTATGACTCTTATTACTAGACAACATTTTCAAAATGTCCTATCTGCTTTGATCAATTCTCTATATTGATATTCTTAACTCTAGAAAATTGTCTGCCACATCAAACAATGTAGCAAACATGTTGCAAGATTTGTTTGGGACAGCTGTGTTTACCAATTGATCAAGAATACTGATTATAGTAGATAGGACTTTTTGCATTCTATGTCTAGGTTTAATTCTGCACGCTTCGAAAAATGTACCCAAAAAAAAGTGCCTTGATGCAACTGTAAACAAAATTCATCAGGATATTTCCGCGCAAGACATAGGCTGCCCATGCCGACACTAATAGAAACAAGAGACATGAGAACCCGTTTTTTCACAAGTTTTTTTTTAAGGCGTTTCTACAAGTTGAAAAACGAGGAAAACGCTCTTACACAACATTGCACCATCATGAAGGAACTCCAATTAAAAATAGGTTCTGGTTTGCGTAGGTGGTCTTCGGTTTACGCGGTAAACTTTTCAAACGTTTTGTTTACAAAGGTATGTTTGCGCCTAGAAAAAAGTACCCAACGAAGCAGTTAAGTGTGGGAAGCCAACGTTGGGTATAATCATGTGACCCAACCGTTGGGTAACTTACACCCCGTTCGCACTACAACCTATATTACGTGTTATAGAGTATCTTGATATCAAATGCCATGCACTTTATTTTCAGTGAAAACTAGATGTATAGATGCTGATATCAAGATAGTCTATATCACGTATTGTAAGTTGTAGTGTAAACGGGGTGTTACTTATGGGTTGGATAACTTACTTATGGGTAAAATTCTACCAAACGTTGGCTTTCCACACTTAACTGCTCCGTTGGGTACTTTTTTCTAAGCGCGTAGTTGAGCGAATTTGATTATTTGTCTTATATCCAACCAGAGAAGAGCTATTATTTTTTTGGGTTATTTTACGTATTAATATTATTATTTAAGTCATCAAACTCACTAGTTGAAAACCAAATCTACTTTTCCATAAGCATTAGCAGTGAATTAATGTTGCAAAGCAAATCTTTCCGTTTCGGAAATGTAGCAGACCATTTCTCTAATACGGCACTCCATGGCTTCCGGTTCAAAAGTAACCAATCCATTGCCGTCGCTGGTGAATCTTCAACCACATGTTCGATGGTCCGATA
The DNA here is from genome assembly GCA_024533555.2 of Aedes koreicus. Lineage (NCBI taxonomy): Eukaryota > Metazoa > Arthropoda > Insecta > Diptera > Culicidae > Aedes > Aedes koreicus. The sequence continues at coordinate 35,329 of JAHHFK020004557.1, forward strand.
ATTATTTCCGCTTAGATTTGAAGACTGCTATCACCACCGTCTTGTGTGATAGTTAGGACACATGGTTTGACGTCGATAGCTGAATTGTGATTTTTGTTTACTTCGAGATCAGAATTTGTTTCTTCATTTATGCAATCAATTAGTTCAAAACTCAATACTTCATATCCCTAAAAAAAGATTATAAAAAAATAACTGGGCCATGATGTGATAAAATTTACCTTTTGCGGCCTTCATTGTCTTTGGAAGATTCCAGTTGGTTGAAGATGTGAACAAGATCAATGTGAGCTCGTCGAGAGTGACCGATGACAATTCTCTCACCGAGAGGTCGTATGCTAGTACTTTTGAAGAAAATTAAATTACGTTTTAATAATATTTTGTTTAGTCTTGACAAATTAATACTGATGAAACAAACAAACAGAACATAGAGCCTTTTCCTAGAGATACTGTTCCTATTAAGATTCTAGCAGTGAAAATAATGAGAATAAAGGGCGATACGGTCAAAATTTGGTCAATATCAACTTGACGCATTTCTTTCAATTTTGCATTTAAAAAACCTGAACACCCCTCATTTTGAAGGTGTGTGTGTGTAGAATGTTGATCCTATTTTGATTTTGGAATTCACTCTTCAGTTGTCAAAATGCCGTCCAAGCAAGAAGAGCAGCGTATCAAAATTTTGCTCGCGCATCGCGAAAATCCGAGCTACTCGCACGCAAAGTTGGAAAAATCGCTAAAAGTTGCCAAATCAACCGTTACAAATGTAATTAAAGTGTTTGGGGAACGTTTGTCGACAGCCAGGAAGTCTGGATCGGGGGGAAATCGAAAACCGGAAGCCGCTGAGACGACAAAGAGAGTTGCCGGTAGTTTCAAGCGAAACCCTAACCTATCTCTCCGAGATGCCGCAAATAAGCTGGGTGTATCGTCTACAACCGTGCATCGAGCCAAAAAACGAGCCGGACTATCGACTTACAAGAAGGTAGTGACTCCAAATCGCGATGATAAACAAAATACGACGGCCAAAGCGCGATCCCGGAGGCTGTACACGACGATGCTGACGAAGTTTGACTGCGTGGTAATGGACGACGAAACCTACGTCAAAGCCGACTACAAGCAGCTTCCGGGACAGGAGTTTTATACGGCAAAAGGAAGGGGAAAGGTAGCAGATATTTTCAAGCACACGAAACTGTCAAAGTTCGCAAAGAAATATCTGGTGTGGCAAGCCATCTGTACCTGTGGCTTGAAAAGCAGCATTTTCATAGCTTCCGGGACTGTCAACCAAGAAATTTACGTGAAAGAGTGTTTGATTAAACGTCTGCTGCCTTTCCTGAAGAAACACGGTTGTTCCGTACTGTTTTGGCCGGATTTGGCATCTTGCCATTACGGTAAAAAGGCCATGGAGTGGTACGCCGCCAACAACGTGCAGGTGGTTCCCAAGGACAAGAACCCTCCCAACACGCCAGAGCTCCGCCCAATTGAGAAATACTGGGCTTTTGTCAAGCGGAACCTAAAGAAGACCAAAAAAACTGCTAAGGACGAGCAGCAGTTCAAGGCAAACTGGCTTTCTGCGGCGAAGAAGGTGGACAAGGTGGCTGTACAAAATCTGATGGCAGGCGTCAAGCGTAAGGCCCGGCAATTCGGATTTGGAAAAGCGGAAGCCTAACTGAATATTTTTCCTGAATTTTATACTAATTGAACTTGAAAAAGAAATTTAATTTGATTTTTTAAATAAACGATTTCACCGATTTACACGCGTTTTCCCTTGACCAAATTTTGACCGTATCACCCTTTATGATGCAATATATTGATTGAACTTACCTTTCTACAGTTGCAAAAACTCAAAAGGTAACCCCAACTTAACCAGAATAGCCGTATCCAGCTCCTTTGATCTCCAATCGTAAATTGTGTTGAAAAGGGCTTCAGCCGATTTACTTGATTTTTCGTGTAATAAAAGCCGGTTCGCTGAGAGTCCAAAATCACACCAAGGTTTCTAACCTTTTCCAGCCATTCTAGAACATGCCCATTAAGACGGTAGCAAAAAATAATCGGATGACGTTTTCAAGTTAACGAAATAGTGTTGCACTTCGCAACACACAGCTCCAGGAGGTTTCGTTTACTTCAATCCGAAAATAAATCCAACAGTTTCCGCAGGTAGGCACAGCTCTCAATACACGTGATCACCTTGAAGATCTTCAAATTGCAAAGGGTAAATGCACCCTTCTTTTTGGGGAAATGCTCCTTAAACTTTGGAAAAATGCTCCTTAGATGCGTTTGCCCGGTATAATGCAATCGGAGGTATTAACCTTCTGATTAGCGCTTGCCGGGTGTTTTGACGGGTCTTCAGTTTCTTCATGATTGTATAGTTTTGACGGGTTTTAAGTTTCTGAATTTAAGAGTCGTCAAAACGAAATTAAGACCCGTCAAAACAAAATTAAGACTCTTCAAAATGAAATTAAGACTCGTCAAAATGAAATTTAAACCCGTCAAAACTACCTCGAAGATTGCGGAGCGAAGCTCCGCTATACAATCTTGAAGAAACTTAGGACCCGTCAAAACAACCGGCAAGCGCTAACCAGAAGGTAAATACCTCCGATTGCATTATACCGGGCAAACGCATCTAAGGAGCATTTTTCCAAAGTTTAAGGAGCATTTCCCCAAAAAGAAGGGTGCATTTACCCTGCTGCCTCTTCAAATCATCGGCGTATAAAACATGACACTTTCTGGATGAAAGATTCTTTTGAAATAAAAATAACTTTCTATCATTTTCAACTATTTTATGGTTTCGGGGTGAAAGTTTCAAATTTTTTTTTGAAAATTTTAGCTTTTAAATGTACAGAGCAGGAAAAATTTGAATTGAAGGTTTGAATGTTTTTGTTATGGAAGCAAACCGCTTTCTACGAAAATGAACCAACGCAAGTTTTCAATTTTGGCAAGGTTTTTTTTTTTAATTTTAGTAATCATTATTCTTTATGTGTAGGAGAGATAGGAAAATAAAACTTCCAGCTGTTTCGCACTATGTTCATACTGGCCTACTTAGACGTTCGAAGCGAGCTAACAAATCATGAATTGAAAATCAATGTACTTACTATTAAAACATTGTTCAAGCGTTCCGAAAGGGGAAGACTACTGATGTACACTCTATTTCCAAACAACCTAAAATTGAAAAATAAACCTAAACGATTGACTCAAATCGGCTACGCAAAAGTAAACTATGACTATGGCTACTATGTCAAACTATGGCTACGCAAAAGTGAGTTGTGCATAGTGGCAAGATGACAAACAATCAACATCGGCTTGAATCCGGTCGATATTAACTTATTGTCAACGTGTTACTCCTAACCATCTTTACTCACTTTTGAGTAGCCATACTTTTTACCGATTTCAGTCAATCGTACTCAATTTTGGGTTGTTTAGAAATAAATAGTGTACCGTTTAAAATCCGCACACACTCAAATTGCTCTAACTTTTGACCCGTTGGGTAAAGTTAATTGAAATTTTGCGTAGACATAGTTTAAAGTGTATTGTTTACACTCTGTGAGTTGATTTCATCAGATGCGCAAAAAATTTCAAAATGGATCTTCAAAATAAGGATCTGTCGCATCTTACCATGGGAAAAAAGTTGGGAATCGTGAATTCCACGGTGTCGGGTATCATAAAACGGTTTCAAGAACGTCTGACTGTCGATCGGAAGCAAAGATCCGAAAAAAAAAATCGGTCTAGAACGATCAAAAACGTGTGGTTGGGGTTTTTAAAGGGAAACCGAACGCTTCAGTTTGAGATGTGGCTAAAAAGTTGCATGTGAGCAAGACTTTCGTGCAGAATACCAAAACTCGAGTTTGACTACGTACGTTTAATGTTCAGAGGTTCCCAAACCGTGACAAGAAACAGAATACGGACGCAAAAAAACCGTTCTCGGAAGTTGTACGACCAGGAGCTAACAAAACCACACTGCTGCGTAATAGATAACGAGATATGTGTGAGAGCGGACTTCAGCCAGATTCCAGGAAACCTGTATGTGACTGTCAAGGATAAGTGTGACCTCCGAACACAGAAAATGTAGAAGTTCGCTAAGAAGTTCTTAATTTGATAAGCGATCTGTACTTGCGGAAAACAGGTGTATTTGGCTTCTCCCTCTCCTGAAGGCTCACGAGGGCCCGACAATCTTTTGGCGTGATTTGGCATCATACCCCTACACGACGGACGTGCTAGAGTGGAATAAGGCGAATGATGTCGATTCCGTGCCGAAAGATCTAAACCCCCCACACACTCCAGAACTGCGCCCATTAGAAAAATACTGGGCCATTATGAAGGAGTACCTTCTAAAACGACCTGAAGTGGTGAGGAATGTAGAAGAAATGAAGAATGCATGGGTTAATATGCAAAAAACTTTCGATTCTGAGGTTGTGCAGAACCTTATGGCTGGGGTTAAGGCCAAGTTTCACGCATTCAGATATAAAGGCGAAATAAATTAAATGAATGAGGCCAAACCTAATTTTAATTATTTTATTTTACTCACTGAAAATTTGGTAATAATCGGATAAAAACTTGAATTTTGAGAATGATTTTTTTGTGTGCTGATTTTAAACGGTACACCCTTTAGAGTGTATAGTGAAATAAAATTTATAGTAGTTGCACTTTAACGTAAATTCAGATAACATTTTGACTATTGTTCAGAGTAGTTGCACTTTAACGTTTAGTTCAAATAAGATTCAGCGCAACGCGTAACACTGCTGTCGAAATGTATTCATTTCTTAGGCTGTGTATCAATTCGCAAATTAATTTTAATTTTCACATAAACTTGACAGATGGAAAATAATTGATTAAGTCTGCTACTCGAACTGACTTATTTCTGACAGACGGCAACTCAATTTTGACAGACACCTTATCGAAAGTTTGTTGAACAATAAACAAATGGATTTTAATCGATTAATTGATTATTTTCCATCTGTCAAGTTTGAGTAAAATTAAAATTAATTCGCGAATCGGTACACAGCATTAGTATATCATAGTAATAACTCGGTAAACAGTTTACATCAACAATAGATCATCATCAATGCATTTCTGACAGTTCAGGAAGCTTGTTTACGCGGACTTGGAAAAAATCTTTAAGATCGGTTTGAGTTTTTGTGCTCTAATTTTTTAATTATTGAAGTAAAATAGCCGGAAAACATTAACCAGTACAAATTTTTACATCATGTTCTGAATCGAATCTTATAAAATCCGGAAAAAGACAATGTAAAATTTCGCTTCTTTGGTTTGGATACTAACACCTCGCAACCTGAACTGTCAAAAAATTGAGGTTAGTACAATCCGCACAATGATGTATTAGTTTGTTAACTCGAGCGTGGTATTATTCTGAAAAGTAACAAAGCTGAATATTACCCATCTGCTTTGTTTGTTGACAATAACACGTTGTTCAGACTATAATTTATTTGGAGGCATTTTTCTAATTGATCCTCTGTCCTTTCCATATTTAACTAACTTAAGTTTGCATCCTCGCTCTAGTATCGAAATCAAATTTCCAAAGAGAGTTGTCCATAAATCACGTCATCAATGTACGGAAAGGGTACGGCAAATGTCCACATTTATTAAAAATAATTCAACGTGCCACCCAGAAGTAGATCGAACCTAATCAGAGCTTTTGATAAAATTAAAATAAATCACGTCAATCACGTCGTTACCTTCTCAACAGAATCTACCGAATTCTCCCGTAAGTCAATCAAAATACCATCTTTGTCGAAACTGAGAAATGTTGTGACATTTTTACTCCTCCCTCGCGACCAATGGCAAAGGCTTTTCCATTTCTCCTTCTTTGGGACCTTCGAATCTGGAGCAGCCTGTCTCCATACTTAGCGTTGTTTTGGAACCAGCAGCCGACCCTGATTACACGGGTCTCTCACTCAAAGACGAAATGATGATTAATCGACTTTTGAGCGTATTCCCCGAAGATTAATGAAATTAAATTCAGTTTCGATAACTTTTACTACCTACATGCGCGATCGATGTGTGTGATTCGGTTGTTGTCCTCAAGGCGGTTCGGTTGTTGTCGTCCGGACTCAAAAGGGAGAAGGTATGCTTTTCGAACATGGTCCATCTGTTTGTAGAGGGATGTGGGGCGAAAATCTGCACGTTGATTTAGCTAAAAGAGCAGAACATTCCAAAATTTTCATCACCAATATTGAAACCTACGGTTTCGTATTACGACCTCCAACCCGAAACAATTAAGGTCATTTTGTTTCAGATTGCATTTTACCCTAGCGGTGACTTGACCGAACGTTAGTGAAGTCGGTATTGCGCCTACCGAGGGACTACCGCAGATTGGTGGTAAGGGATTGGTAGTTAATGAGTTAATTTTACTGCACACGATTACTCGCAAGTTTCTGATTTGCACTCACTGTCGGTTGCTGGCTGCTTGGTCGGCGGTTGAAGCTAAATTGCACCACGACACGATGATTGATGGTCAAATTTGGCATCTTTATTTACTGGTTCAAAGACATTCCATTGTAGCCACCAAGCATCGAAAATGTGCAATCGATTCAGAACCCACACGTTAAAGCATAGGTAACGCCCTCCTCGCGCTGTCGCGGTGGGCTGCCTGTCCTCCTTTTGTCGGTGACATACGAGTTGTGTACGCAGGTTGATTGGTTGTGTGAGGTCTACAGACTGGGAATGTTCCCCGGCGGGAGCGTCGTCGTGCAGTCTCCAAGGATTTCATTTGCGTTGATCATACACAGCTGATGAGGGCAACAAGTTTAGTGAGTATGTAGCAGATTTCTTGTAAAAATTATTTGATTGCTCTCTCTTTTTAGAAAATCAAAATTTAGATTTCCAAAGCACTTCGATATTTGATTTTCAATTTAACATAATAGCATACTTCAATCACGAAGTTTTGGTAAAGTTCGGGTATTAATCAACATAAATAATATATGAGATATGTATGTTACAGTCAGCTTTCCTATCTTTAAACGAGAAAATTGATTGGAATAAATTTTGTAGCTATTTTATTTTACGCTATTGATTTTTGCATTCAGAATGTTTGATGAATAATCAGGCTCAATCGGCAATTACACAACACCTTTCTGCTGGTAGTTGGGTTCTTGAATGTACTTTGCTAAGAGCATGATTGTACTATCAAACCAACAATTCTTTTACAAAAACCTACTTGAAATACTGTAATAAGATCATTTTGATGTACAATTACTTTTGGAATGCTTAGAAAAATCTTTTTATCAATCAAATGTAATACTTTTTCTTTATCTCGCTACAGAAAACGCCAGCAACAACTGTCACAAACAGCACCACATCAAAACCGAAATTCCAGACGACAAATTCTAAACATAATTTATCATCTTCACCTCGATTATTCAGTCAGATTGCTATCATCCCGATGAAATCGTTTCAACACGAATGTGAATTTTGTTATAGCTAAGTGCCATGTCCTGTTCAGGGACCTGTCGTACCTCGTGTGACTGCAGAGTGGACCGACTTTAGTCCAATGCTTTTTTTTGTCTCCTGCTGTTGTTGATGTGGTGACTGCGGTGCGACCAGAAGTGGCAGACCTCCACCTTCGTGGTCTTACCACATGGCTTCTGCTGCCCAGAACTCACGAGTTTCTGATCAGTGATACCGTGGGGGACTGAATTTCGTACGTTTTGGAAAATATTCCTCATCTGTTGGTTTCTTACGAGGCGGATTTTGATCCCGGACGATACCTACCAATATCGGATAGGTACATATAGTGATGATGATGAGGATGATGGTGCGACCACAGTTAGTGATCGAAAACACACGATCACATTTTTTGTTAGTTTTGTTTGTTTCCATTCCAGCAGTTAGCAGCAGGAACTGCTCGGCGTGTTGGTGGTTGCGATCTGATCGAAATCTAGAAGTTGCTGCGACAATCGACAGGCGGGCACTTCAGAATCTCGGTTTGAAGATTACAGAGAAATTGAGAACCTGGATAACGAAGATTAAATTTTAATTTGATTTAATTTTGGTTCTTTCTGTTGCGTTTCTGCTCAGCGCCTTTATCAGTGATGGACGATCATCTGTGGGCAGGGGCACCAGAAAACTTGAATTGTTATTACCAGTAGATATTGGATTTAATTTTTCATCTTGTTTTTGCTCAGTACCCTGGAAGTGAAACAGCACCCACGTGGGTATCCTCAAGTAGCCTCCCATGAGTTCTGGTTCCATTCGTCAGTTAATAGTAGTTTATGTAGCAAGTTTCAAAAAGAAAAATAATTCAGCACGAGTCGTGCAAAAATAACATGAGTGCTAAGAAATAGCTATGGATATTTTGCAAAATAAAGCATAACGAATATGTGAAAGTTCATTTCGAGCGATGTACCTATAATTACAGAGAACAGACATCCAAGCTGGACTGCCCTGCGTGTGTAAATTTCTGTAACTGCCATTTTAAAATTACAGCTTGTTTCCGTTAGTTTTGGTGAATCTTATGTTGATGGCGCCACTTGCGCTCCTTGAGATTTGATAGTCTGTCAATTTTTGTTTGGTGAAACCTAGACGAGGCGGCGCTAATTTTCCAACGGTTTGCTTTTAAAAATTTACACAGTAAATTGGAAAAAAAATGTCCAAGCCTAGATGTCTGTTCTTTGTGGTATAATGTACCACAGAAATACAAAACTTTGTACTCAGCTTCAATAAAGTCAATTCAATTTTCATTCTGTCATTTCATTGGAAATATCAATACAGCTCTCTTCTTTCTCTTATTAATAAATTTCCATTCTTCAAATCTCATTCTACACAGCCCCAGAAAGTATGGACGCAGTCAGAAACCAGCTGGCATTTCACAATAAGGACATCTTCAACGGTGGTCCAAATCGTGGTTTGGAATTATTTTTTTAGACCAAATGCAAGAACATCGCTGCACCGGTGTTGTAAAACTTGTTTTATACCGGATCTATTTGCATAATTTTAAATCTGGTATATTTTTTGATCTATTCTTGCAGCAATTTGAAACAAGAAATATACCAGCAATTTGGAACAAGAACTCTACACGCTACTTGATAATACCAATTAATGAGTAAAATTTCAGCTTTTGCGAAACAAAAACTCAACTTTATTGAGTATATTCAATCAACCGTGTTGTTTACTAACCCAAGCCTTTGCACAAACCAACTTTTGCTTTGCTTGTTATTGTTTGGTTTTCGGTTATTCGTTTTATTTCGTTTTTGATACTACATTTTAATGAAAAGATAAGTCTATTCACAGTTCAGCATCCTGTGACCTGTGAGACTGAAATAAAAAAGAATTTTTGTGTATGTCGCAGTCCGACACGAAGTGAGGAAAAAGCTGGTTCGAGGAGGAGGACGAGCAGCTATGTCATTCTTGGCTGACAGTGTTCAAGGACTCAATCAAAGGAACCGACCAACAGAGGGGCGAGTTTTGAAATGCCATAAAGAACCACGCCCAGACATCTGTCCCATCGTTCGCCGGTCGGCCACGGGACGTTGATTCACCGAGTTTTGTAATATGTTGAGTGCCTGGCTTTCGTGAACAGAGTAAGCAAGAGCGGCACCACGAAGGATGAAGGTTACTAGGAAGCAAGGAAGCTTAAGTAGTCCTGGAACAGCTTCTGATGCCCGAAACGGAAATCAAGGTTATCGTTAGGGCGTCCTTAGGACGTGATCCTCTCCGTTTTGACTCTTGTTTTTCCGCTGCCACATCACAAATCAGCGAGATATTGTTTACATGAAATCCATGCATTCACACACCCATCTTCAGCCAAACGAAAGAGCTAGTATTCCTCGTCGTCTGCTAACGACGCCCTACTAGCAGTAAAAATTATTTGGTCAAACCAATCCATGGCAAAAATTTGCGAAAAATCTGTGATTTCTGAAAAAAAAAAACCTCTGATCTTTGATGTTGAATGATTGACTGGGTGACAGGTGTTTGCGAGTTAAACAACAAGAAATGCCACACCGGTGCGGAGAACGCAAAGTTGGTCTATTTTAGCTGGTTTATTCATGTTTTACTGATGCAAATCAAATATAAAGTTGTTCCAAAAATAGACCACCGCTGAAGATGCCCTAACAGGGACCTGATGGACAGCGATTTTTCTGTAGCCAACATCTCTAACAACTGAACTTCAAAAGTTGTTTGTAAACAATGCTGGCGTTCCTACCCGTAATAACAATAGGATAGGGTTGCCAGGTCCCCGAGCCCTAATTGATGACTAGTTTGTTTTTTATGGCTGCATACTGTTGTTTACCTTTATCTCTCAGCACTTGTGTACACGGGAAACAATTTGTTATTCAAAATGAGAAAAACTGGTCAAGATTTCATGAATATGTTGTGTTGTCGTGTTATGGACATACAGTAACCAGAGAAAAAAAAAGATCATGTCGTAATGATTTTTTTTACAAAAGTCATAGATTTGCAAAAGAGCTGGGCGTTGTGATATATCCTGTCAAAAGATACACATAGAAGTTTGGTTTGGCTTACTGGTAATGTTTTTTTTGTTTTTTTCATTAAATTATCAACCATTTCAGAAAAACTATTTTTATAGGGTATGACGAAAAAAAAAGATCTATTTCAAAATTCAACAATAGTAGCACATTTGTTGCCATTTGGTTGAGAAAACATAAATGTGGTTTACTTTAGTCATAGCCAAGCAACCAATTTTGATAATAGTGTGCTGCTTGGGATGCGGACAAAAACTAAACTTGCGTTGTTATCATTTGCTTGTTTTTGGAGTTTTACGTCACTATCCGAAATCATGGATTGTTTACATATTTTCTTTACTAATACTGACAAACACCTTTTTCTGCCCCACCTGTATACACCTCCTTGGTATATAAGAGCAGGCATATCTCGCGTAATATAAGAGAAAGGAACTTCTGTTTTTGACAACTCTCTCTATCAATCGGAAGGAAAAAGGGATTATCCGTAGAGTTAATTGAAGATTCCTATAACAAACTCTTCTTCTAGCTAACAAAGCTGCAGGCAGAGCTATAATTAGGTTTGCTTTGCCATGGTAGATCAAAGGGAGAGTCATTTTTCAGGATTGAGCGTTTTTCTATCGTAGCACGACATATAGGAAATGCAGCATCACTAATAGAGAAGTGAATACACGCAAGATCTCAAGTGAGTAACACGCTTATAAAAAAACATTACCTATAACATTACCAGAGACTTTGTTGACTCAAAAGCCAACCTTTCAGAACCGCATATTTGCTGATGGTTTTGATCGGTTTGAATCGATAATTAAGGCGAAATTCAAAAGCAAATTGTTTTTCCATTGAAGTAAACCACCATCGCCCTTTGTGAGTGGCCCCAACAGGATCCTTACAGGTGATATTAATTGGTTCAAATCGACTCTCAAGTGTAGATTATAAAATTGTTTGTTCCCGTTTTTACTTGTAATCCATCGCTTCCCGTTTTTACCTGTAATCCATTGCTAAATGCGTTGCTTATGGTCCCTTCGTTACGTTGTGAGTGAATTATTTGCCACTTTGACATTGCATTCTCCAACAATCAACCAACGACCGTCAGCTGGTGAATCGTTGCTTGTCAATAAACGGTCCTGTGAAACGGACTCAGCGGCACGATGACCTCCTAAGTATCAATCTGGATCGAAGCAGTCAAAAAGTTGTTTCTGTGCCTGTCAGGGAAAAGCCAGCTAACAATTTCTTAATTAAATCCTAAATTAAAGCTAATTTAGGAACTGACGATGATCCTGAGGTGGTAAAACTGGTGGCTAAAGGTACAGACTCCAGCTTTGAAGAGCAATGCACTTGACCCTCCGACATAGCCAGGGGGTATAATGTTCGGGCAGTTCGAGAACTACAGATTGCTAAAATTTCAGAGACTCTAGGTTGCGAATCCAAGTTCATCACCAATTGCACCACCGTGGCAATGAGTTAATACGAAATCATGTGGAAGTCACCACCAGCTGTTGCCGTATATATCCAGGACGCATTGCCAGCAGCACTATACTTTACGTTAGCTCCTGTCTACGAAGTGGTTCTGGCCCTGGTCCCGAGAATATATCTCAGGCAAGTATGCAAGCCCAAGTATCGTCCATCTGCCTGATTTCTTCTCACGTTACAGGTTACAGCTGCACTGCGACACGTAACCGTAACTCTTCAACTTTACTTCACAAAAATGTTTGGACGAACGGACATCAGATCCATGGATGACTTTGACATCAACTCTTCGCTTCCTGAATTCCATCCCGCTTCCAGTGTTGGTGCTTCCACTAACTCACTCAGTCATCGCTCATCTGGCCAACAAAGCATGCAGATAACGGAATACACGTCACGAACCATGATGGAAGCCGCTAAGCCACCCCACACAGTCGAACAAAGCTGGTCTACTACCGATTGTTCCAACCATCCAAGCCATTCCGTTCCTGTGTTTGGAGCTAATGACGGGGTCTTTCAAAATGCTAATCCAGGCAAGTACGACGAATCATCCAATTCTTCGCTTCCTGAACCGATTCCTGCTTCCAGTATGGACGCTCGCTCGCTCATCACTAACTCATCAGACGGTCAAACCTCAAAACCTACTTTAAAGGCAATTACGCTTAGCAAGATGGGAACCCATGAGCTTTCCAGCACAGCCGTGCATCACCACAATTTTCCGCCAACTTTACCTCAGCAATCTTTGTTTGACTGCAGATCACTGGGACACAATTAAGTTTGTACCATTGAATCCCTCGAGCCCCCCACCTCAGTCGAGCCATTCCTACCAGCGGTCATCAGTCGTTCCGGCCCTGTGTGCGGGTGTTGTGACAGAGTCTTCCATCCCACCATTAATGACTAGTGCCGATCAATGCGTCCTATCACTTTCAACTACCAATTTGATGGGAATGTCCTCGAGCCCGTTGATCTGGTCAGTGATTTGGGTGTGATACTGGACGAAAAATTTACATTTAATCAGCACATCAGCACCATCATCAAGAAAGCTACACGACAATTGGGATTCATCACTAACATCTCCCATGATTTCACCGAGCCTCACTACCTCAAAGCACTCTACTGTGCACTTGTGCGACCGATTCTCGATAATGCTGCGGTAATTTGGACTCCGGATCAACTGTCTTAAGACTTCAGAATTGAACATGTTCAACGTAGATTCATACGCATATCACGCATGAAACAAAATGAATAAACAAATAAATGAATCAAATCTATTCGAATCGGCTCTCAAGCAGGGTTGCCACATGCACAGATTTATCTAGATTGACAAAGATTTTTTTCACTTTTTTCGTACAGATATCTGTATGTGAAGATTACAGATTTTTGAGAAAAACCAAGATTTTTAAGATTTTTGGCAATTGCTTTTCCACTCAAAAACCTCAAATTCAAAATATGAGTACTGTTTAGGATCCAACTTTTTATCAATACTACTTTCAGTGTGCTTTTTAGGCCTATGAAGCAAAATAACACAATTGACACTGACACTGTAGACACAGATGACAGTCTGAAAGTCAGTTTGTGTGTGAGCCCCCACATGATTTCTCCATAAATTTTTTTATTATATGATGTTTAGTAATTTTTGAAGAACATTTCATAGAATTTCACAAGATTCTCGGACATTCCTTTAGATATTCCTTCTGGCGTTTCTATAGGTATTCTTCAGGCGTTTGTAGGCATTCCTCCAAGTATTTTTTCAGGAGTTTCTTCTGACATTGCATCGGCAGTTTCTTAAAACTTTCTTGTAATGAAATGTTTGGAGGAATCCCTGGCCTTTTGAAGATTTGTGATTTTAATGGAATCACTGGAGGACACCTGAAAGAACAACACAAAAACTATACATTTTTTCTGAAGTAATTCTTGGAAAAAATCCGAATTTGTTGGAGAAATCTAAGAAGATTTTTTTTTTGCATGAATTTCATAATCTCATATATTCAATTCTTAACTTTAAAAATTTCGCAATGGGTTTTTGTAGAATCATTTTTCAAATTTTGTCTAGGATGCCTGCAAAGATTCTTACATATAGTTCTCCAGATATTATTTCGATATTTTTTAGGTATTCCGCTGGAGAAGTGTTTGTTTCAAAGTTCCGCATGATATTGCTCCAAAAATTTCAGCAGAATTTCTTGCAGTGATTTCTACAAAATTACTATTCGCCTAATTTAGAAGAATTTTTATGGCATTTGTACAGAATAAATTTTGGGAAATTAGAATAATGCCCAGGTAACCAATAAACAGTTCCAAAGCGTCTTTACGGCAGCCTATAAAGCAATTAGCTCGCCTTAAATACAACATAAATTGTACTTATACGACTGTTTTACTGCAATGCTATGATAATGCTTCATTTATGCTATTTTGCATTCGAAATGCTTATTACAGGCTACAAGCATGTAAATAGCATTTGAAATGCAACTTTACAACAGATAGCGTTCAAGATGCTGATTTAATGCTAATAAAATGCTTGTAGCATCTAAAATGCAGATTTAGGGTTGATTTACCACATATGCTAAAGTTTATTGGTTACCTGGGTGTTCTCAATAGTACTTTTTGCTGCATGAAGCATATTTATTTCGTACGTGATTTTTTGTTATCTTTAATATAATGACGGTTTTGCAGTGCGAAAACCTATACATATTTTGCGCAATTGATAAACAGTTCCAGATTGATGGCACCGATTACAAAAAAAAAAGTTTTGTGGGCTTTGGACGGACCAGATGGAGCTTCGGTAATGATGGGTTCTGGCCGATCCATCAAACGCTGAAACGTGACTGTCCCCATTTGATAATTGTCGAATGTACTTGCCATTTTTTGGCCCTCTGTGCAAGTAACGCATGCAAAAAAGTGCCATTGTACCTGGAACAAATGATGCGATATATTTGCAGTTACTTGTCCTGCAGCCTCAAACGATCCAAGAAATTCCAGATGACACAGTTCTGCATCCGCCTGCCACCAGATGGGAGGGGGGAAGGGGGGGGGGGTTGACCAAAGTTTACGCTCCATACAAAATTTCAAAAAATTGTAAGGAAAAAAGTCTACGAGGGGGAAGGGGGGGTCTGAGATTTTCAAAAATGAGTCTACGTGGTTTATGAACCGGCTCAAATGGAATATGGAGTGGTATTCGGAGCTCGAATTGTTTTTCTGGTTCTAATCAAGCTTTGACAACGGTTTTATTGTTGTCATCTTAATGACCCGATGACGCAGCCATTTATCTTCTTCTTAAGCTACGTATTGTCTCTTATCATCAAAGCGAATCGTATCTTCCAGTCAAAAGCTATGGAATTCCTGAACATGTGCAATCAGCTGAAGTCTCGCTGATCGAGCTCCTTGCAAATTTTTGTGTGGATGATTACCTAAAACACCTGACGGATTTAGGGGTTTCAGATTTCGAGAAACATCTTCGTAAGAAGTCGGAAATATATAACGGGAATTGATTTCCCCCGAAACATGAATCTTTCGTGTACTGATCTGTTTTCCTTTCACAAAACAAAATTTGAAGTTAAGATTTTTACCAAGATTTTTTGCAGTTAAACACAGATTGACAGCTTAACAATTGTTTGTTTTCCCAATGATGTGAACAACGATCATACTTCGTGACAGGCCTCAATAGCATTTTTGCTTTTGGTTTAAATTTCGATCTGATATTTCAACATATGTTTATGCATCTTCTTAAAACCAACAAAAATAAGTAAGAATACAGCGTATCGTTTACCAATACAAACCCTGCTGTCAACTAAAACTGTTTATCCAATATCCCAGTGATTTCTTGTGGAAGTTCAGAGGCTTCCAATAAAGCGAGTATCACGACAAAACATTTCCAATCGTTGCTTATTTGTCCTGCATTCGTGCGAGACCAGAGACGAGTATCTTAGTTAAGGATCACCAGGTTTTACCCATTGAAGATGACTGTTAGTCCCAAGTATCATCTGTTAGTTCTCTGTATATTTACAGTTGATCTTGCAATAACGGAATAGCAATCTCGGTTGGTCAATCATGCTCATCTAGATTTCTTATCAACTACATAAACTGCAATATTTCAACTGACAACACTGTCATAAAACACCGGTTCGCCCAACAGAGGAGACTGTCTCACCAGATATGTGCAAATCGTCGTGATCGTGTGATTGTACGCGGGTTTTGCGCAAGGATCAACAAACAATGATAAAGTAAAAGTGAAACAAAATACCTTCAAAATCATTATTGGTTGTGTAAAGCGTGCAGTTGTGGTCTTCTCGCGTTTGCGTATCTAAAGACAGAGATGCCCGTCCGCTTATAATGTGCAAAATGCGAACCGGGTATGGGAAGATACGCGCCGGTCAGCTACTCGTGTTTCTTGCAATCCAACCGTGGAACAGGCCGCTGGCCGGTCAACAATACCAAATGTAATCGAAACACAAAGGGGAAAACTCCGCGCGCCCCAAACTCCGAAAAAGGCAAATTTGTGCTCGCAGAATATGCAGGCGAATTTCAAAGTAATAAAACAATGCAGACGCGGCAGCCGTGGCTAACGGTACATTTTTCGGCGATTCTAGATTTTCGAAGGTCACAGTCTCAACCGAACGTTGTCACTTGGCGCATAATACAGCAGCCAGCCCAACGAGCATCCTCGTCGTCTGCGTTTCGGACGAGATATGTAGATAGAGAGATGCATCGATTAAGATGGATTTCTTTCGGAGCAGATGTGGGAATGTGCACATTTGGACATGAAAGGATGCGCTTTGAATTTTGAATTTGGCATGTGGAAATTGTTTTCTTATAAATAATCATGGTAGGATCACAAATAATCTCGCATCACAAAGAACATCAGTGATGTTCGTGCCACTCGTATTAATCGGATAATTTTTTTTTTTTGAAATTCGATGTTTGGGAATCGATAATTGAAAACAGAAACCAATGATTACTCACTTTTGGCCATTAAATTAGTTCGTTTTTTTATGGAAACTTTTCAACTTAGCATCGCGTACTAAAATCACTTTAATATGTGCGTGAAAGTTTATGGTTTACTACTCAAGATTCACCATTTCCCCTCTGGCAATTGCAAAACAGAGGGTCATAAATCTACTCTACATTAACTACCTCAATCAATGGATGAACGGCACGAAAAATTTCCTAATAAGATTAGGTGGAAACCCAGCCAGCCCAGCCGAAAACGGTTTCCAAGAGAGCACAAATGCCAGAAACCGCAACACGCGGAAGAAAGTCGTTCCCGAGCGATATTAAATTTAGACTGCTTGAAAAATCTGGATTATTTTCTTAGTGTCGGCCTCCTCTCCCCCATATCAACTCGCAGTAACCGGAGTCTACCGTGGCAATGCAGATCGGAATCATATGGATTGCTTTCTTCAAAGTGTTTACTACGCGAGATCAGGGCGCCACTTTCAGAGTACGTGTTAAAAATATCGCTTGTACTTACTTTCAACTGAACATTAGGTGCCCTCAATCCATGTCACTTGAAAATGATCTCATGGGAAATTTTTAAAATAGGCACGACAAATTCATAAACTTCAGAGAATTCAACTGAGGAAACCTTCCATGCCATTCTTTTCATAAACATCTCATAACATTGAATGTCAGCAAAGAAAAAATAATGATGTATACTGAGTAATTATCGTGGTTGTGGTTTGAGACAGTCGGAGGACCTGTTTGCGAGGATATTTAATCCAAAGGGAGTTTGCTCAAATAGCAGATGACATTCTGTAATGTGGCTGTGTTCAAATACTTTTATTAATCTAGAATTTATTAGACAAAGAATGGAAAGTAATTGAAGTTACTAAGTCTTGATATATGGCCTATCAAATAATGATATTTTTTCTGTTACGTGCCGTACCGAAATGGACCAGAAAGGATTAACTTCAAATCTCTACCGCATATTATCATCATATCCGTGGGAAAGCACTTTGTTATGATTAGGAAAACAGGAATGCACTCCTCCTCCTGGCTCATGACGTGTAGTGCAGAGCATCGACAAAATCTATGCTCTATGCTAACCACCTTGATGAATCAGTCCATTCCGGTAATGTACTGGTTGAGGCTGGGCTAGCTGGAGAAAATACCTGCTTTCAGGTGGACCACCCGCAGTAATGCACGGTGGAGGCAGATGACGACCACTTCACGGTGATGCTGTGGTTTTGAAGCATGATGCCCATTCACCATGCGGCAGACGCGATTCGAAAAGGATTTGATGTTAATAATATTATCAAAATAAACTTTGTAATGATTATCATATTATTGTATTTGGTTATACTCTTTATATTCGAGCTTTTCTTGTGGATTGATGATAATGTTGCTTAGTTGAGAAGATTTATATATGGTTGGTTTTTGAGTATCATTGCGTTCTGCTGAAGACACATTTCGCACCAATTCTAACAAATGTTGGCAGCAACCGCTCGGATTCTAATGAAACTTTCTGGACATGTAGACTTTGTCACAAAAAGCCGCTTTGCATACTTATTTTTTTTTTTAATGATCAAACCTGTTTTTTTTAAAGAGCCAAACTTGTTTTTCCCGATTTGTTTCAAATCGATATATTCGAAAAATGTAAAATCCCACAAAAAGGGTTGGATGGGTGACTATCATAAAAGCTTCATTATCATATCAGAAGTAATGACCCAGTTGCAATTCAGTCGCTTATCTCAGAAATGAAAGATTTTATGAAACAATCGACAAGATTTCCTAAAATTTCTTTTTTGTTTGATGTGGCAGCAGCACAATACAAAAAAAAAAAAAGAAAATCTTCGCTAGGCTGTGTAGATTCCAGTCATAACTTGAATTAAGAGCGGAATGTTATTTGTCTTGCAACGTTTCATGTAAAATTGGTCCCTGTGATGCTTTTAATGGCACTCTGAGGCAAATAGCAAGGAGAGAAAGTCTTGCTCGAGATTATGGAAATACTATAACAACTCCACAAGGGTTATATAACTGAGCAGTTGAACAAACACATCCACAGACATCACAGACTGAACAGACATCAAAATTTAAAAAAAAAACTCGAAAAACTACCCGCGTATAGTCTAACATCATAAAGATAGCAATTCGAGAACTTATTTTGATATCAACATCAAATTGAAATCAAAATTTGATTATACTTCAATTGTCAAATTTGATATCAAATTTAGGTTTCATCTTGCTGTAATCTTGCGTTCACTTTCCTTAGAGAAAAGAAGTTTTGTTTTCTTTGTATTGACAGATCATCAAGTGGAATACTCATTTTGCTATCAACAGGAAAAAATGTACAGCAAATTTATTTATTTCGTCAAGCAAAGTAGACTACATACAATGATTACAATACCTACATGCTATGTATTATTTCTGTTGTCTTTTAGACGAGATATTATTTGTTCTTTGGACAAAGTGTTGCCAATAATTTCGCACTGTAGATTATACTGGCGCATCATTCGATTAATGGGACCATTTTTTGCATATTTTGGTCCGTATGATTTTTCTAAGAATAATTTCCGTGTTCTAAGGTGGGGGGGGGGGGTATTAAAATACAATTGGGGGGTTGTTCTTTTTTTTTTTTTTGGGTGGGAAAAAACGCCATTGGTGGAGAAAACATTGGTAATTTGGGGGGTTTCG
This sequence comes from Aedes koreicus, assembly GCA_024533555.2. Lineage (NCBI taxonomy): Eukaryota > Metazoa > Arthropoda > Insecta > Diptera > Culicidae > Aedes > Aedes koreicus. The sequence continues at coordinate 54,837 of JAHHFK020004557.1, forward strand.
TTTTTTTTTTTTAATTGGGGGGGGGGGGGGGCGGTTTTTTTGAGGGGAGAGAAAATACAATTCAATTCTTTTTTCTTTGGGTATAAAAAAGAAATTGTTTTTGGGGGGGTTCTGTTTTTTTTTTGTGTGTGGGGGAGTTGGGGTTTCCTATTTGGGGTTGTTTTTAAAAAATTGGTTTTTAATAAAAAATTTATTATTTTTTAGTGGTGTGGGGGTTGGGAAAGTTGTGGCTGAACCTCTTAATGAAGCCCAGCATACCTTACCTTACCAATCAGACTAAGACCGGTGTGGCCTGTGCTGTACACAGAAGTTGTTTCCATTGTAATCGGTCCATGGCTGTACCTCGCCAGCCTCGCTGTCTGTGGAGGGTCCGCAGGTCACCTTCTACTTGATCAATCCACCTTGCTCGTTGCGCGCCTCTTCTTCTTGTACCTGTCGGTTCGTTTTTCACCATTTTCACAGGGCTGTCGTCCGACATTCTTACGACATGCCCAGCCCATCGTAGTCGACCGATTTTTGCGATGTGTACGATGGGAGGTTCTCGCAGCAACTGGTGCAATTCGTGGTTCATTCGCCTCCTCCACGTTCCGTCTTCCATCTGCACTCCACCGTAGATCGTACGCAGCACCTTCCGTTCAAAGACTCCTAGGGCGCGTTGGTCCTCCACTAGCAATGTCCATGTTTCGTGGCCGTGGAGAACTACCGGTCTAATTAATGTCTTGTAGATGGTCAACTTTGTGGTTCGGCGAACTTTGTTCGATCTTAGCGTCCTTCGGAGTCCAAAGTAGGCACAACTGGCAGCCATAATGCGCCTTTATATTTCTCTGCTGGTGTCATTATCAGCGGTCACCAATGAGCCCAGATACACGAATTCTACCTCGATTTCATCACCGTCGATCTGAACTCGTGCTAGGAGGCTAACATTTTTTTCTCGTGAGCCTCTTCCCTTCATGTTTCCGCGTTTCCGCCATCGTCTCAAAGTTACGTGCTACGATATCTACGTCGTCGGCGAAGCCAAATAGTTGGACAGACTTCCTGAAGATCGTGCCACTCGTGTCTATTCCAGCTCTTCGAATCACACCCTCCAATGCAATGTTAAACAATAAACACAACAATCCATCACCTTGCCGTAACCCTCTCTGAGATTTGAAAGGACTCGAGAGCGTCCCTGATACTCGGACGACACACATCAATCGATCCATCGTTGCTTTGATCAACCGCGTCAGTTTTTCCGGAAATCCATATTCGTGCATGATTTGCCATAGCTGGTCTCGATTGATTGTATCATACGCTGATACAGTCGATGAAAAGATGATGTGTGGGCACGTTGTATTCGCGACATTTCTGCAGTACTTGCCGAATCGCGAAAATCTGGTCCGTAGTAGCGCGGGCACCCATGAGTTCCGCTTGGTATTGCCCCACGAACTCCTTTGCAATTGGTGACAGGCGGCGGCATAACATTTGGGAGAGCAACTTGTAGGCGGCGCTCAGTAGCGTGATCGCACGATAATTGCAGCAATCCAGCTTGTCGCCCTTTTTATAGATGAGACACACCATTCCTTCCATCCAATCCTCCGGTAATCATTCCTCCTCCCAAATCTTGGCAATTACCCAGTGCAGCGCTCTGGCCAGTGCTTCACCACCGTATTTTAATAGCTCGCTTGGGAGTTGGTCAACACCAGCGGCTTTGTTGTTTTTCAACAGACCAATTTCCTCCTCAACTTCCTGAAGGGTTGGGGTCGATGTCCTGTAATCATCTGTGCGTGTTCCTAGATTTATTACCGTGCCACTTTCGTTCGCTGTAACATTACCGTTCAGGTGCTCGTCGAAGTACTGCTTCCACCTTTCAATCACCTCACACTCTCCTGTGAGAAGGTTGCTATCCAGGTCTCTGCAAATATCAGCTTGTGGTATGTAGCCTTTGCGCGAGCTGTTTAACTTCTCGTAGAATTTGCATGTGTCGTTAGCACGGTACAGTGCTTCCATTTCTTCGCGGTCTCGATCTTCCCTCTGGCGCTTTTTCCTTCGAAGAATAGAATTGAACAGAATGAAGCCCAGCATACTATTTGCTTTACTTATAGTTGTATTGTAATGTTCTACAAAAGTGACTTTAGAGTCTAGGATGATGCCTAAGTCCCCTACTATTTTGCATTTTTCTACTATTTGGTTTTCTATAAATATTTCAGTACGGGGTGGTTCAATTTTTCTGCTAGATGCTATTGAGTCACATTTTTTTACATTAAAGTTCTGTTCAGTTAGAATCCAGAATCACTTATTGTGTTGCTGCGGCCTGGAAAGTGACCGCTGCAAGAATTATTCTACAGCGGTTTGTTTACCTAGGCGCTCACTTTTTGTTGTATAAATTTCACGGTGTCTCGTGCAGTGAGTCAAAAGTTATTCCAGATGGAAGCCGAGAGGAGAGAAAAAATTCTGCACACCCACGTTGATAATCCAACGTGGTCCGCAATAAAAATCGCAAAAACGTTGAAAATCGCCAAATCAACTGTGTATGACGTGCTCAAACTTTTCAGGGAGCGAAAGAGCGTGGATCAAGTGCCTCAAGGTAAGCGTCGTAGTGGAACATATGACCGCAAGCTGAACCAGAAGGTGTTGAGAACCGTCAGAGCAAACCCTGGACTATCAGATAATGAAATCGCACAAAAATACGCTGTTGCTATCAGTACCGTTCGAAGAATTCGTTTGCGAGCAGTATAGCGTTCTTATCGAGCCAGCAAGCAACCAAACAGAACGTTGAAGCAAAGTTTCGTCACCAAAACTCGAGCTCGGAAATTGTACCAGTAGTTTTTGATGAAGTACCAATGCCTGCTCATCGACGATGAAACCTACGTCAAAATGGATTTCGGACAGCTTCCTGGCCACAAATTCTACATGGCGACGGCAGGAGGAGATGTTCCGGTGAAGTTTAAGATTGCTTTTATGGACAAATTTGCCAAAAAACTGATGATTTGGCAAGGGATATGCAGTTGCGGAGCAAATACCAAAGTGTTCGTGACGAATAAGACGATGGACTCGAAGCTGTACAAGGAAGAATGCCTCAAAAACCGCGTACTACCTTTCATTAAAGCCCATAAGGAAGAATGCCTCAAAAACCGCGTACTACCTTTCATTAAAGCCCATAAAGGTCTCGTGACGTTTTGGCCAGATTTGGCGAGTTGCCACTACAGCCGGGAAGTCATCCAGTGGTACCGCGATAATAAAGTTGATTTCATCGATAAAAACATAAATCCACCCAACTGCCCGCAGTTCCGGCCTATCGAGAGATTTTGGGCAGTAATGAAGCGGAAGCTTAAGAAAAACGGCTCGGGACGCGACTCAGATGACCAAAATGTGGAACAAATGTGCCAAGGAAGTTGACTCCGGAAGTGTGCAGCGTTTGATGGGAGGAATAAAGAAGAAAAAGCGACTTTTCATTAGAAACGAAGAGGAATGATTTGTATTGATATTTTTTCCATAAAGTACAGGGAATTACCTTTGTTTTGATGTATTAAACTGATTTATTTGTCAATCCGTTACCAAGATACAAATGATTTTATTGTTCCGGATTCTAAATGGGCATAGCTTTAAGTTCAAGTAAGCTTTTGCCACACCATGTGACCAATAAATTAATTTCGTTCTGGAGTTCTTCTGCGTCGCTAGAATCATTTATTTCCATGAAGAGCTTCATGACGTCTGCATATATAAGTACTTGGAATTTTTTTAAGTATGTCGGAAATGTCGTTTTCGTACAAAGTAAAAAGAAGTGGGCCTAAATGTGAACCTTGGGGTACCCCCGAGGTGACTGAGATGGGGTCTGAAAATTTATTTCGAAGACGAACTGTTTGTTTGCGATGCGTTCAATATGCAGCCAATTCAACAGTCCAGGTTCCATTCCTTTTTTTTGCAATATGAAGAAAAATAATGGTACGTCGATTAGGTCAAATGCTTTACTGAAGTCAGTGTTAAGGGCTTCTACGTGCTTGCCATTGCCCATTGCATTAAGAATAAAATTTACAAATTCAAGAAGATTAGAGGTAGTTAAGCGACCTTTAAAAAAGCCGTTCTGTTTGCTTGTAATTTGATTTTGTAATAGTTGAAAAATATTTTCATTTACGAGCGATTCAAAAAGTTTTGGGATGCAATTCCACGATAGTTGCGGATGTCGGATTTCGTGCCTGATTTGAAAATTGGAACCAAATAAGAGGATTTTCAAATGTTAGGAAATTTTCCGCATTTCAGAGACATATTAAAAAGAAGTTCTGAAGGAAGGGTAAGTTCGTCTGCAAGATTCTTCAAAAATTTGGGTGCAATACCGTCTGGTCCTGGTCCCTTAGAAGCATCCAAGTTTTTTGGTGCCTTAAGAATTTCGTGGGTAGATAATTGATTGACAAATATATTGTTGGGAATGAATGCAAAAAATTCGCGCGGGCGGTCTTTTTGGGGGAAGGTGGTATATTGTGTTTGAAAGTAATTTGCAATAAGCTTGCATATTTCAGAAGGATTTTCACCTACATTTCCATCAAAATGCATTCGTGAGGGAAAATTGGTACTTTTCAATTTCATTTTTACATAATTGAAGAAGTTCCTGGGGCATGATTTGACTTCAGTTTCGACTTTACAATTATATTCTTCATGTGCAGAGTTAATGGAGTTTCATAGAACTTAAGGAGTAGGCGATGTTTGTAGCAAGTTTGACGTGCATATTTTTTTCGCTGTGTTTTCCGATATTCCAAAACAATTATTATCAGAGTAATTCAAGTTTGACCCTTAACTGGAACTGTATCTACAGCAAAGCCATGTCGGTTAAGGAACTGGTCTGTGGCGGAACTGGTTTATGACGAGAAGTTTGCCGAACATCGGTGTTTGTAGGATACCGGGTATCCGGAGTGTTCGCAGAGATTCTCCGGTGTCCTGGAGCGATGCCAAAAGTTGAGTTTGGTAGACAGGTGCAAGCCGGTTGAGCCAAGAATGGCTGCGATGCAGGAAATTTTGATCAAACATTCGCCGAAGCAGGTGGATATTCTGAAGAAAACGAAAAGGTAGCGACGATGTTGATGGGTTGGAGGAGTTAACTTCGAGATACGATGCTATTTTCGTTCACCTGCAATGCCATATGGGGCAAGCATGGCGGGTTTGGATAGGCATAATTTAGATACCTTGGAAGAAGCAGACCGCCAACCAGTTGGACCCCGCAAAGGATTTTCAGACAATTGAGAGGTGGTAAGTGCTCTCAAAAACGCGGAGCGAAACAAGTAATTTTTATCCTTTTTGTCCCCTGAATTATATGAACTATATTATATGATCACATCACTTATCAAGGTGAATCCTGATCCATCTCGAGCCCTACCCTACTAAAGTAGAAAAACCTCCTTCTTGTGACCTTTGTGGGGATGCGGAGGTAAACACGGTCCCTAAACAGCAAAGGTCACTGTAGCTTCCCTTCCTAATCCCACCTGATTGCAAGGACGTGGCCGGCGCCGTTATTGATTATTAAAGAAATTGAGTCACTGAAACGTGTACAGTGAGAATGGCTGGTTACTCCCAGCCCCATTCAGTTGATTCATTGTGCAATTTCACTGATTCTGATCAATCACGGAGTAGCAACCATTGATACGTGCAGTCAGTCAAGCTAAGCTAAGCTAAGCTGGGTTGGTTTGTTTTTTTATTTTTTATTTGATTTAATTTAAAATAGGAAATATTGTGGAATTTTAACTGTAATTTTTTGTTTTCGTCTACGACTGGGAGAAAAAGATTGATTTTTTTTTTTTTGTGTATGAGTGTGTGTTTCCTTTTGTTAAAGTCGCCATAAATATGCAGTTTTACTTCTGGTTCCATATTTGACATGATAATTTCCACAGTTTGAAAAAATAATTCGAAAGCTTGTTTATTGGCATGTTCGGGTGGGAAATACACAGATGCAAAAATGTGTGTGTTAACCAGTAATAAGTGCATTAATCCAGACATGCTTAAATTCTTTGTTCTTGATAGTTTTTAGTTCTTGAGAAGTAAAGTCTGCATTGATGGCAATAAGAACTCCACCTCCAGACTTTTAATTGCTATGTTGCAAATTACGGTCATGCTGGAGTACATTAAAGTTATTTCCCAAAATTTCTTCGCTTCTGACGCTTTCATCCCAGCTTTTTTTGGTTGCCAAAATAACGTTGAAAGAAAAAGCTAGAAGTGTTTGTTGAATTTCTTTCACTTTGGCTGGGCTTTTCATGCGATTGAAATTTTGGCAATACACCAGTAGAAAGCGTCGTTAAACTTACTTTAGAATTTTCTTCTGGAAGTATGGACAAGTTATCCTCTTCTCTTGTCAAAATTTCCTCCGAGGGGTGCGTCAACGAGATTGAAAAATTTGCGGACTATAAAATTTATGCGCATCCTCCCTAGTATGCTGCAGCCGCTGAATGCGTTCACTGGATAGGAACGTTCGATGGGACTGCAGGTCTGCTAAGGCGTCCTTGCGTGGTATTCCAAGCTCCTCGTGGACCTCCAGGAAAATTTCGCGCAGCTGATTATTGTCGGTTGGTAGTCCCTCGGCGGCTTACGTTAGAGTTGCGCTAGTTTTGGTGATTCCGCGAATGCATGTTGTTGCTGATTGGTCGTGCAAAAATGAAAGATATGTCCTCACAGTGTCCATTATTTTTGGATCCTGAAGCCGAGCTTTCAGATAGCGATGATCACCGGCTGCAGATTGTTCCGTCAGTCTGACTGTGGGTGGACTGTGTGTTCTCACTGATAGCAGGATCAGTTTTAAATTTGATGTAACAGGAATAAATGTTTGCTTTCAACTTAATCTTTTAACCGTTAAAACGACCAAAACGACAGCAACCTGAGTAATCATTATCGGCAACTTCACTAGTTTTCTGTTTGATCTCAGACTCAACTCGGGCATATAATAACACCAAAACAATATCTGGCACTCAGAAATTCCACAGCTTTGTGCCTATTCCTGGTGAAAAATTAGAGGCAAAAAGATATATCAAATTAGGAGATGAACCAAAAATTATATAAACATGGAATACATTTTAGGAAAGTTTGTTGATTTTTTCATAAAATCTATCATTTTTTAAATGAACAACTGAAGTTCAACGATATCGTGTGTCATTACCTCTGATATGGCAATGAAGCGTTTGTGATAGTCACCCATACAATTTTAGATCACTTTTAGACCGTACAGTCTAGATCAATTTTGGAATAACTAAGTGTTGCAAACTAAATTGATTTTTGTAACAATGTCTACGTGGCCAGAAAGTTTCATTGCTGGGTGTTGGCCAAATTTGGATTTTTCAGATATAATCCTAAATAGAATTTTCAGATATAATCCTAAGTAGGAGTATTTTTCATACATCTAGTAACCTAACGCCCGTGTTCCGTCACAATACTTTCTATTGTGATGTGTCCAACTCAACAGGCAAATTGAACTGAAGGTGAGTTTGAAATAAGGGGAACTTGGCGTACCCACTGGTTGACACTAAATATTGCTATAATTGTTATATCTGTATTCTCCGTACGTTGAGTAACAATTATGATGTAGAAGCAGATGTTTCGCTCATCTTCATGAGGCACCAAAAGTGGACAGTAATGTTTGCTAGAATGAAAGATATGAAGAGAAAGTGTTGAAAGTTCCGTCGGTGTACGGTAGGTTGAAAATTGAATACACTTACATTGAGAGTAGCTGAGCAAAAGAGAATAGAAATGAGCTTTCAGGCTTCAAACATTCTATGTCCTCACTAACAATAAAGGGTGACAGTAACGGTATAGACCAGTAACATTTCAAGATCAAGGGGCTATTAAGTAGAACAGCCGACTGAGTTCATCAGATATAACTCAAATGGGCTTCAGATTAACAAACAACGGAATATTATAGTCATTTATTCAACGATTTTTTTTTTTTCACTATTCTCATTTAATGCTCATTTCACCCAATAGTTTTTTTTTTTCGTCGACCTATTTCCTCACATGATTACAATCACCGACGCCAGGAAGACGACTCCACCACCTAGACCCTACTCATGAATATGAGCCGGGACCAACGGCTTTGCTTCCCTTTCGAAGGAAGACGTGACCAGATTTTTTCGCCTCAGAAAAACAACCGACATCGACTGGGATTGAACCCAGACCCACTGGGGTGCAAAGTAGCAGTCACGCTTACCACTCTTTTAAGGCAACAAACTATTTATTTCTATCAAATTTTTAAGACAATATCTAATATCCTGTTTTATTTTGTCCATTTTGGTTTTCTTTGGTTTTTTGTTATCCTACCTGTCTCTTTTCAATCAAAATTCAAGGACACTCCTTCTCTTTAAATTTTCCCTATCAATCTCCTCCTATCCCTAACCAGCTTAGGTGCAGATCGGTGGGTAGTTTCCTGCCAGGGTGGGGCTAATCAATAACAATAACAATTTTTATTTCTTTCCAGCAAAAACGTTTGGGTATGATGAAGTGTTGGGTTTGGATGGTTAAGGGGAATGCTTGGGAGAGAATTTATTGTTGGCCAATGCAGGGCACCTTCTACGTTTTCATTTGGTTGTTGGAATAAATATTTAATAAGCTGGGTCTATGGAATGTTGCCTCTGCATGTGCCAGAAAAGGAAGAGTGAGTAAACGTCAAAAAGCCTAATATGTGACGATGTTTAGTAGGGTACCTTCGAAGATCGCCTTTTCGAATTTCCAATTGGAGTGGTGCTCGAAGGTTTCGTTTGGTGGGTTGGTGTGCGGTTGAGCTCGGGAGTTAAGTGGAGTGAAACGGGAGTGTAGCGTAGAGTGTAGAGATGTATACGAATGTATGCACTCTTAGAAATTATGAATTTTTCACGAGACGTAATTCCTGATTGTAATAAGTCGGGGAACGTTGATTGAATTTATTTTCTCATCTCTTTTAACTCATTCTTATGTGCTAAAGGACGCTTGCATGTGTCAGTCTCAGGGGACAGAAATTCACATGACATTTTGATAGTGTGTGGGTTATGTGTTAGTAGCAACCGTGTAAAGTTAGAGGTCATAAGCGAGTCTATTTTTCTTATTGATTCTGTTTGCTGCAACCAAGTGCCAATATCTTGAACTAGATTTTAAAGGAAAATACCACAACCGTGCCTGAGTAAATTTTGATTCGGTGAGCAGGCGTAGTTTGTATATTAATCGGTGCAAGAGTGTACACTCAGTAGCAAAAAAAAGCCGAGCAAAATTTTGCTTCCAAAAAACGCCATGTTAAACCTTCTGTAACTTTGTCAATTATCAATATTTTTGACTGAAAAAGATATTAATATTTTTGACTGAAAAATTGACAGCACTATAACCAATGCATAGTTGTAGAAATGTAAAATGTCATGTTGATATGGTTCATAAATTTGAAGTTTTTATAACATAAGTGAAAAAAGTCGTTTTTGGACATACCAATTTCAAAAATCAGTATTTCTGAGAAAAATTTAGGTAGCGTATTAAAAATTTCATCATAGCCAAAAAAAATATAGAAAACGATGTTAACAAAATTTGAACTGTTTTCATCAAGTGGTTTGGACTACAGCGGGCCTCGGCTTTTTTTGCACCGATATTTCAGCATGGTCAATATCGGGTGAAAAATGGAAATACTCATGTTGGAGCGTCAACTTTAAAAAATTTGGTCACATAAGGTCTATACAATGGTTATAGTGTTGTCAGTTTTTCAGTCAAAAATATTGATAATTGACAAAGTTACAGAAGGTTGAACATTGGGTTTCTTGGAAGCTAAATTTTGCTCGGCTTTTTTTTGCTACTGAGTGTATTAGACGCAGATAGGGTAGGAAACGGCTAAATCAGGGGTCACTATTTTAATCAGTTGTTAGGAAATAGGTCTATAACTCCTACATTTTCCAAATTATTTCACTTTTAATGATACGATCATAAGCTGTATCTATTGGGCCAATGATTCGATGTATGAATCATGATTGATTACCAATTTATTACTGTCATTTTGAAGATTTAAAATACATCATCTCGAAACCATCAGTTTCTTACCTGCTGAAGTTCGCTCAAATGTTGCCTTTGTGTATTTTGCATTTAATCGCGTGTACTGCAGAGCATGTCTTCATCAGCTCTCTCTCACAACTAGGCTTGTTGTTAGAATGTGATGTTGAACATTGAGTTAAATTTCTTACATATTTAGATAATCTGAAATCGCTATTTATTTCATGTTTCTTCCAGTCATTTGAGGTTGATCTATGCTTATGATTATATTGTCCATCATCTGGCACTATCATTTGCAATAAAAAATATGTTTCGGAGCTGTCCAATAGTAGTCAACGATAAATAATGCTTCGCTGTTGAGCGGCAGCTATGGCATCACTGTTGCTTTTGAGAGAGCCCATGTTTCCTCTCTTCTTTGTTAACCATGGATATAGCGCACCGGTATTGTAACGTTAAGCCTGCTGTCTCTTGCATTTGTTTGTTTTTAAACGAAGCATCCCGTTTGTCGCCACAGTCGCTTTGGCTAACATTTGCGTGAGAGTAAATGCAATAAGAAATACACATTGCCAATCTAAAGATCAATGACAAACTAAAAGTTTGGTCGTGTACGTCTGTCTCATAACCTGCTATTAGACGAGTTTGTGATCGTAGCAATCGACATGTTTTGGTTGATTGTTTTCGAGAGCGGATGGGCAAAACGAAGGAGCGGGTTGAGGAAATTGACGTTTGCAGCAAATCGTGAACTGGCCTATTTCACTTTGCCTTCGCACACATGCACAGAATCGCACTCTAACAATTAACAATATTGTTTATGTACAGATTGAGTAGCTGAAGAAAACATTGTTTTAATCGGAAAACAATCCGCATGCGTTTAAAAAGTCCCTGCAATTGGGAACTTTATTCCATGGCTATGAAATTTTCTGAGCCTAATGCTCGTTGCTGAAGGTATGTTCCGATAGACCAGACGTAAGCAGAGGGATTAATGTCTAAATATTGGCAGTTCTAATTATAGATTACATACAGCTTCATCAAATGTCACAGGTGCTGACTAAACTGCTTAAAACCCGTCCTGTACCCTATCATGTTACTACCGGAAGGTTTCTGACACGTCGGCGACGGCCGCCTTGATGTGGACATGTGACGACGACAGCAGCTGCGAGTCCAGCAGGACTTGGCCATCTAGGACATCGAGGAGAGCTGGTTTGCAAAGCGCAACAAATAATTTAGTTCTACCATATTTTTAGACAATATCTAATATCCTGTTTTATTTTGTCTATTTTGTTTTGTTTTATTTTTCGTTTTGCTTGTCTCTTTGTAGCCACATTGGAGCGGTCCATTGCTTTTGGCGGATAGTGCTACATACTTTCAGCGTATCGTTAACCAAAACGAGCCCTGCTGCTAACCTTTCCCCCACTATCCAACATCCCAGTGATTTCTCGTGGAAATGCAGAGGATTTCTCGGCTTCCTTCAAAGCGAGTACCATGTCAACACGTTCCTTCCCACTCCCTACTTGACCAGCATTCGGGCACGGCCGGCGCCGGTATTGCTTTATAATGGGTCACCAGTTTTTATGTAATAGTACTTCAGTTGGGCATAAAGATTAATTAATGTACCAGAAACTGGACGGACACTTGCGCCTACCCAGTGGAGGACCCGGATACGACCACCCACTGTGTGTCTAGAGTATAGCACAAGCTGACACGAGCAACGGGAAGGATTAATAGGTTGTGGGGAGAACTCCCCGGATACGCCTCAGTTAAAGGCACGATTTATGCACCTAACAATAGCAATAACAATAACAAAGTCAACGTGGCCAGAATGTTTCATTGAAATCTGAGAGGGTTCTGCCAACTCCGAATACGATTTGGTGCGAAGTGCGTCTGAAATAAAAACTCTGCCAGTCTTCCTTTTCAAAATTTGATTGTTCTGTGGAAGACTCTACAACCATCATTCTGTGAATCTAGATACTTTTTTACTATAATAAATGAACAATATTAAATCAAAGTCAATAGTGTGACTATTACATTGTAACTTCTTCTTCTTCTTTTAGCATTTCAAGCTTATTGCTTTCGGAATTAGCTTATTGCTTGCTCTCAACTCAATGTTCTAAATGCACTTCCACAGTTATTAATTGAGAGCTTTCGATGCCAGGTACCATTTTTGCATTAGTATAATAGTGTGGCAAGTACAATCATATCCTATGCCCAGGGAGTCGAGAAATTTTCCTTTACGAAAAAATCCTAGACCAGACCGGGAACCGAACCCACCCACCTCCATTATGGTGTTGCTTTGTAGCTACGCCTTTACCGACTGAGCTAAGGGAAGACCCATTACATTGTAACTGCATGCCTGCGAAAAAATGAGATCGAACCAGAATTATTTCATCAATCGAAAAGTGATAAAACCCGATCAATTCAATCACAATTACAATCAATTTGAGCAGGAAAGTGATTTTACTAATTAGAAACACATTTCTATAAACCCGTAGAACATAAATGTTTAGTTTTTAATCGATGTATTATTGCTTACACAAAATATCATTAAATACAATGTGCTAATTTATTTCTTAATTTCTCAAGATTCCTGAACATTTTTTTAAAAATAGTATTTAATCGACTTTGATTAGAAGGGGTACTTTTACCCATCAAAAAAAAATCTGGCTTCAAGAAGTGAAAAATTAACATCCATTTTGACGTACAGACGTTGTTCCCACTTATGGGTAAAACGCTTTTACTAACCTTGTAGGTTAGTCCACTTATTTCCAAGTAGGGTGAAAAACACCCATTTATGAGTACTTTGATTCTTCCGTGGACATCTCTGATGAAAAGGTTGGGATTGCGTTTGAAAATGCTGGCCACTATTCTTCCGGTCGCTGCGGCTTCCTCCTGATACCGGCTTCCTGTCAGTCGTCAGACGTTCTCCGAACACTTTTATAACATTCGTCACGGTTGATTTGTCAATATTAAGTGATTTTGCCATGTCGGCGTGAGAACAAGGGCCTGTTCATTAACCACGTAGACTCACTTTTGAAAATCTTAGACCCCCTATCCCACGTCGTAGACTTTTCTCCATACAAATTTAAAAAAAATGTATAGAGCGTAGACTTTGGTCCTAAATCCTAAATTATTCAAATTTAGGGTTTAATTTTTTTTAATTTCGGCTACGAGGAAATCGATCCTTGACTGCGCTACTACTCAGATTTATTAACATCCCAAGCAGCACAAAACAGTCAAAAATAGTTGCAGCGACTTGATTGTGACATAGTTGAGCCACAAAGCAGTCAACTCAACCAATTTGTGACAAGTGTGCTACTAGAGATGTCCGTTCCATTAGCTATGCAGCTTAAATATTGCTGGAAAAAAAGATCACGTTGGAAAAAAAATCAATTTTTCAGAAATCTGATTAACTTTTGCGATCTCACGTTTTTTTACGACCGCAACTGCGACACGCGTTTTCCAATAAATTTTGTTAAGAGCACTCGTGCACGTAACCCGAGCAATGGTTTAAACCAAAGTGATAACAAGTTCTATTATCTGATTATCACTGTTTGATCACGAAATATGTAATTATACTGGCTGAATAAACAGCCAAAATAAGGTCTGTATCCACATTAATCCGGACACCTTCAAATCATTGTAACTTTTAAAATATTGCACGTAGGAATGAAAAACCACTGTGGTATAGCTGAGAGTCTATGATGAAAAAGACTATGATTGATGTTTACATTTCATGTTTAGTATTCAAGATGGCGACGAAAGAAAAACAGGTGCGCGAGTGAATTTTATACGGGCGTACGGCAAATCCTGACTTGTCAATACGGGACCTTGCAAAAACATAGGATTTGCCTGAATCCACTGTTCACGATGTGCTTATTTCATTTTCGGAATGTTTGACGGTGGAGAGGAAACCGAGAAGTGACAAAAACATTGGACGCGCTGATCCTGTCATGGACCGAAAGGTGAAAAGGATATTAACGAAAAACCCAAATCACTCCATTCGAACGGTGGCTCGTAAAATAGGGATGTCGCCTGGTTTTGTCCAAAAATCAAAACAACGTTTGGGACTTAAGTCGTATAAAGTAAAAACAGTTCCAAATCGCAACGACAAACAGAACTTGGCAGCAAAATCACGGGCTCGCCGTTTGTACTGCGAATATTTCACGAAGTTTTTATGCGTTATTATGGACGATGAAACTTATGTCCTGGAGAATTTCAAGCAGCTTCCAGGGCTGGCTTTTTATTCTGCTATGGCCAGAAATGCTACAGCTGAGCATTTCAGAACGAAGATGGCATCGAAATTTACCAAAAAAACACCTTGTGTGGCAAGTAATTTGCACGTGTGGCAAAAAGAGTAAATCTTTCGTCACTACAGGCACAATCAACAAGGAGATCTATCAGAAGGAGTGGCTGCAGAAGCGATTGCTACCCTTTATCAAAAGGCACAAAAAAAATCTTTGTTCTGGCCCGATTTGGCATCATGCCACTATGCTAAAACTGTGATGGAGTGGTACCAAGCAAATCAAGTGAACATTGTACCAAAAACCTGAAACCCGTCAAATTGCTCAGAGCTACGACCAAGCGAGAGATATTGGGCTCTGATGAAGCGGAAGCTTTCTGGAAAGAAGCAAGGAATCGAAGACATCAAACACTTCCAGCAAATTTGGACAAAAACGGCTTCTACGATTTCTGAAGAGTCTGTACAAACCCTAATGGACGAAGTTAAGCGCAAAGTTCGAAAATTTTATGCAAATACCAAATAACTATGTTTTGTCTTCACGAATTGTTAAAACACATCCCATGAATCTGAAATAAACAACTACGACGGAAATATAATGCGAAATTTATGTTTTATTCATGTTTTGAGGTGTCCGGATTATTGCGGATACAGACCTTAACAAAAGTAATAACAAATTATTATTCGTTGGATATCGCAACATTAACTTGTTTTATTATCATTGAGTTCATTTTGATAACAAATTTTGTGAAATGAACAATTTACTTCAGATGATTTTAAATTATGTTATCAACATGATATCAAATTCATACACTAATAACTGAAGTATTGCTTCTGATGAAAAGCTCAATTCCATATCCATGACATGCTGGTGATATTCAGCATTCATAAGCATGCTGGTAGTATTCAGGAACGTTCGTCAAAAATCGTCTTTAAAAATTGATAACAGATGACAACAAAATTATTCAATGTTGATAGCTAATTTTGTTATGCGATAACAGGTGAGTTCAAAATGATATCTGAGATAACAAAACTTGGCAGTAGAGCACAACAAATCGTGGCTACTATGTCACATTGTACAATATAGTGTGTCTGAAGGAGCTTTATGCCAAAAGATTATTAATTTTTTATGAATTGATTAAGAATATTCGTTTTTCTGAAAACCTTTGTTTGGCAAAACTGTACTTGAGAAATTTTCTATAAAAATAACTATTGAACGAAAGGATTGCTTTCTCCATGGTACTTGCAATTTCGTAATAAAAAATTCTAATTACTGTTAGTTTCTTATCAGACGTGCTCAAATTTCAAGATGTTGTTCAGGAAAATCGTTTAAGCATAGGGGAGAGAACATTTCAAATTTTGCATCAGTCTAACACGAATGTTAAGGATCAATTTCTCAATCTTTATGAACCAAAAATTTGAAAACATAGTGACCAAAACTCAAAAATGCCGGCAAAATTTATGGATCATACCCATATGTTTAAGTGCACACAGTTGATTTGCTATGGATCATTTCTATTAGTTTACAGTTCATTATTCATTGTTTTATGGATCATTTAAAATTTATTTTGGAACATTTTCAATAATTTGTGAATCAGGTGCATATATTATATTGCACAAAGGTTAGATTCTGTGGATAAATTTTGCAAGTTTTGCAGCCATTAAACCATTTTTGGATCATTTGTAACATGTTTATGGGTAATCCGCAAAATTTTATCGATCATTCCCTAAATATATAATAATTCATTTTTGTCATTTTATTGCTAAATTTTGTATAAATTATGGATAACATTGATAAATTTTATGGATCATATCTATTTTATAATGGCTATTTACCAGAGTTTTATGGGTCATGAATGCGCTTTTGTATGGAACGATTTAAATTTTTTTGTGGATCATTTAGGCCGGAACAAATCTTATTTATTTTTTGTCAGCCACCCCCCCTCCAAAATTTGCGATTATCATGAAGGGGGAAATAAAAAAATCCCTCAGCCACGATCACTACGATGAGATGGGTAGAGTGCTTCTAAAAAGAGTGACGATAATGTCGAAATAAATTACAGTTAACTCTCCATATCTCGATGTTCTATATCTCGATACGTGACCACTTTTTTCTTTGTGCCGATGAATATCTCCGTCCTTTGAAGTGGACAAGTAGGCTTTTCTTGTTCTATATGTTGATTCTATGGTCCCTTCAATAGCATATATTAATCGACTCTAGATTGAATAGGGTGACAAATTGTGTCCAGAAGTAAATGAATTTATTTTAGTAGTGAAATAACCGAAACATGTATGTCTTTCACTGTTGGCTCGGAATAAAAAACAATATATAAATATTTATATGACGTAGTATCATAAGTATGCATATTTGTACACAAATAGTTTTCGTGAATTGCTTGAAAAGTTAAATTTATTAAAATTGTCATGCAATTCCTAAGAACTAGATGCATACAAATTACATTAGGTATTTCAGCTTTTTTCACGTATTACTTGAGAAGAGTGCGTACTTATGACAGCTATCACGCCGTGTAAATACATGTTGTTTTTTATTCCGAGTCAAAAGTGAGAAAAATATGCTTTTTTCGATTTTCTCCATAATACAATAAATTTACTATCTTTTCGACACAATTCGTCACTCTATTCAATCCAGGGTCCATGCATATAATTCATTGAAACAGCGATCATATGTTTTTTCCATACTAATCATCGTTCCCAAAGGGTATGAAACCTGTTAAAACATGAATATAGCTTTCGGACAACGATATTCGAAAGCTAAGAACATGTGTGATCATCTGTTGAGAAAATGGTGAAAACAAATTTCACTGCCTACCGGTGGGAATCGATCCCACACCTCCTTCTACGCTAGACGGGCACTCTATCACTATGCTATGGTGAACGTGATGATAACCTCATCAATCTATCGAAGCACTGATGCGATAGAAACGGTCCAACTCCCCCAGTACGCGGGATGCAATTAAAAAAAATGTTCATAATTTTCTCATCAAATGATTTTTCATATGTTCTTAGCTTTCGAGTATCGTTTTCAGAAATTGAAATTAAGTTTTGACTCAACAATAGTCATTTACCCTAAGACATGAATATAGCGTCGCTCGTCTTAAATGTACTCTAAGCTGGGTGTTGCCGCTCACTATGGCAACGTTAAATAAACACACTGATTTTTGAGAGTTGTACAACGACAGCTTCAAAACTGCAATTTATTGGGGCTCATTAGATTGGGATAGAAATTATGATAAAATAATACTCACATTTCAGTGTTCACGTGAGAATCGGTAGGAATTTTGCAAGTTAACGTATTATTCGTAGTTCAATGAGGACCAAACTAAGGCAATAGAATTAACACGCACTTTGCACCTTGGGTCAATTCAAATGGTAATTTGATTAATTCACAACGATTTAGCTTATTAATTCTCCTAATTTAAGTCAAGAGTATTGAGTATTGAGAAACTTATGACTCTGTAGCTCGCAACCAATTCATTTTAACCAGTCATGACAGTTGACGTTTTGTTTTGAAGTGATATGGTCGAGGGAGTGCCCGGTCGCACCTTCACAGTCGACCCAATGGTTGTCGTAACATTCTGGTGACCCCGACGTGGTAACCGAGGTGAAGCAATAATCGTTTGAGTTGTGTGAGTTGTACCAATGTAAAAAATATGCAAGCCTCTCAACTACTGAACCAAATGATGATCATCAACCGAGTAAGAGCAAGGCTGTGCCTATTAAAACTAAAAGTTTGCTTCATCCTTCATTCGCTTTAGCGTCGACTAGAGCGCTCTTGATCGTCAACTGCACCGAATGCAAATTTCTTCGCCTTATGTACTCGAAGTACAGTTTGAATCTCGGTTTGAATAAGCAGGAACTGTCGGAAGCGGAGCGTTTTTTTGATAAAAATTTCTACTTTTGTAGTTTTCCGCTTGATGATTTGTCTGATATTTTTTAAAGCCCAAAAATCACATGTTAAGATCCCATTCACCTGCATTATTATCAATGTTCGTTTTTGAAAGGATACAAAAACTTATGTGCGAAGTGTCTTGCTAGTAATCCCAGTGTAACGCACAATAAAATTTATACTTGTGGCTTCTGCTACACATCACTGTCAAAACCCGCTGAATCGAAGCAGTTTTGAAATATACGGTTTGATTACTATATAATAGTGAGATTTTGAAGTTTTTTTTTTTTTTTTTAATTCTAGACCCCCCTCCCCTCGACTGGAACGGAAGCCGTGTGACAAAAGAAGAAATCATTATTTGTTCCGGCCTTATTAGTTTTTATATGCAAAAGTATGTTTGCCCTTCCAAAGTCGTCCACCGGGGCCTTAAGGATAACAGTGTAATAAGTATGGATTGGCCACCGCAGTCTCCGGATCTCAACCCGATCGAGAAACTTTGGAAGATCGTAAGTCGAATAATCAACCACGAAAATTAGCGCAACACGGATCAACTGATTGAGCAAATCCAAAAAGCTTGGGCAGAGATCCCACTAAGCATTATTGACAACCTGATCCACTCCATGCCTCGCCAATAATGGATTCCCAACGAAACATTGGAAGCCAAGGACAATCTAGTGGTCAATATACGAAGTTGTGTTTGTTTTGTCCAGAACGATAATTTTTTGTTTTGTTCATTTGAGAATATTATCATTGTTTGTGAATAAATTCTGTTTTACTCCACACAATAAATTTTAATTATGTTTTTTTTTATCACCTGCATGCCCCTTTCGTTTTGATATTGTACAAATTGATAAAGTATTTGTATGAACTATTATAAGATAACTCTGACTACGTCAACCCCTTACTTGCGGTATCGTCACTAGCGCGTGAAAGCATTCTTCATGAACATATGATAACATTTCATAACTGGACCTGTCATTAAAAAGAGTAGTGCTCGTTTTCATAGTTAACACACAGTATTTTACTGACTCCCGGAAACGACATTTCCAAAATGTCCCGAAACTCAAACGTCAAGCACTCTTCAAACAGATTTATTGAACCAGTCAATCATTACACCGAGATTAGCTGCCTCACCTTTACAGCTAAGAATCATCATAATTACAGCCTAATATATTACACATAATTACTATTTTGGTTCTATTTTCCTATTTCGGATCAGGAGCGCACTCCAGCTATCCATATCTTGATCGGCCGGCTCAGGCGGTCCGACTGTAGATAGACCTGCCGAGAAGTTTGTTAAAGTAACCTATCGCTATTCCTCCTACCCCTGTACCGTTTCCACACCGCGAAAGAAACGGACGTGTCTGTTACCGGAGGCATTCAATCGTATCGATGAGCTATGAGCCAATTGAACTCGCGCAAAGTCCGTCCGCACGCCGTTCAGGCAGTGTTTTGGCAGGGTAATTATTTTATCATTCTGGCGCCATAGGAGAATAAGAGAGAAAATACGGTAGCGGGGCGGTTGAACCGAGAATCAATGAAAAAAAAAATCGAGTAAATGTTAGAGCAATTACATCAAACCGTGGGAACGTGATCCTCCTGCCAATACTAATGATGATATCTGGAGCATATGCTCTAGTTCTATTTGTACATGGATATTGCTCGCCTCATTGTTCTGGCTCACACCTTTTGGGGGCCGAGGTTGAAATTTGATTGATTGTAGCTGTTCGAGTGGAGCTATTTTTAGCACCCCGAAACGTTAAACTGCACGTCATTCCTGGAAACAACATGCCTTATTTCAACAGTTTTGACATATCTCAATCACTAACCTTTGGGCTTAAGTTAAATATTTTGTCACCCCCACAGGAATGCCTGAAATTGTTTTTAAATGAGTCACTGACGAATGTGAGATGAAAAAAAACCGCTCTCCCAAAAAAAGATACCAACATTCTTTTGGGCCTAAACACTTATCCTTAGATGACAGCAAAAAGCTGGTTACCGAAAAAGCGTAACAGTGCCAACGATAGATGATTTACTGCTAACTGACTTGAAAAAAAAGGCTGAAAAGCAGAGCAGGACAAAACACAGTGCAAGGAAAAACTTAAGTGATGTCAAATTTATTATCCCGAAAAAAAAATCACAGCAAAACAACAGTCGGAACAAGGGATAAATGGTGAGAGCTGTTTTTTACAGCTTAGATAGCAGTATTTTTTTCTCTCATGTGAGCTTATCTTAAAAAACCAAACAAAAAAACGTCAAGAAAAAAAAAATCTTGACAGGGGTTATTGTGAGTTGGATGTAAATTTAAGGATAAACATGTTTGTTTATAAGGAATTAAGAAGTCATTCCGAAACCAATTGCGTTGAAAAGTGTTAATGCGATAATTGTGAATCTTTTGATAAGCCTCAATACATTCGCTAAAATTGAAGGCTGCATCTGAAAGGCGCCAGTTCCACAGGATTCTCCTGGACGCTCGCGTATCCAGTTGCTCAGCACGTGCCAGGACCACAGGTGCAAGCAAGGCCACAAAGTACCCACTCATTGACCAGTTATTGCTTAGCCAGGGGATCACGATTGATGGATGCACTGGTGGCTGCAGCTGAAAGTATCCACACTCCACACTGCAGTTAGTGGGATAAACGGAAAATCGTGCCTTACCAATCATCATTTGCGGAACATCGTGCCAGCGAATCGTCTGTGTTGTACCACAGGCGCTCATCCGCATCCTCAAAGTGCCGTTCTTTGCGTCATGTTTCACCGGGTTCAAGCTACTCTCGCCACTTGGAGAAGAGAGATGATAGGCACTCCATAAGGCACGTGGTCTACCGGTGCTGCTGCCGCCACCACGTCGGGGCTCGTCGTGCTTCACTTCACCCGGAACATCGGTCGGACGGTCGGCCGGTCGGATGGTCGGTAAGAACATTGGCTCCAGAGCAAACAAGCAATTTAATGCAATATAAATTAGTTTATGGAATTCTTACGATTGTGCGCCAAGTACGGGAGTTGGCATCGATGCTCTTTGAACCTGATGCCTTCCTTTTGCGTTTTCTGCTTTCGGTTATTACTTTATTGCCAACTGGTGTCGGTAGTTATTTGCTTTATTTTTGCCACTTGAGCCGCGTCGTCACATTGTCAGCCGTTCGGGGGGATTTTCTGTAATGATGCGTCAAACAGCCGGCTTGCCTTTTTCGAGAATTGTTTCCGTTTTGTTGGTTTTGTTTTACTCCTCGGAGTGCGGAGCCCTCGGTTGGGTGCAGTAGCTGAAGGGTTTGTTTTCAATATAATAGGTACGTTTTAAAATGCCATGATGTCAATTGTTTTTCAACTATTCGGCACCGGTGCACAGTGATCAAAAAGGCGAAAACGTGATCGTGTGAGATTACGTCGAAATGGTTGACTTTACACACACACATGGTGTCTTCCGAAAAATGTTTCAACGCACGATTAGCGCTTTCTTTTACCGGCCACCATTTTTCAGGGTGTCCAAATATTGTCCGTACAACAAAAGAGGGTTAAAATTATATTTAATTGACAAATAAAAAAAAAAAACAATATACATTGTTTTATATTGTAATTTCTTTACATGAAACGAGCTTTAATCATTCATTTCGAAATGGCCGCCCCCAATGAGATACATGCCTTCAATCAATTCGTGAAATTATCCACGATGACCGCTAGTTGTGCCATTGATATTTAAATGATTTTTTTTTTTGTAATTTTAGATGCTCCAGTAATTTGTGCGGTGTTGTGCAGGCTCTGGATTCCAAAATGAACTATACCGAATAGTCCATTGGATTCAAATCCTGTGAGTTGGGAGGCTATTTCTCTTTGATCTAAGAAAACCTCCAATAAGACGAACGTCTTTTTTGGCTGAAACCTACAGGAGTTTCGAAAGATATGACCGGAACATGATGATGATGATTATTTAATACTACCATCTATTGTAGCGAGGTACCTTTCCATAGCAGTGGAATAATCTGAATATCGACTTGATTAGGATTCTATTGTTGTTTGTGATCATCAATCTCTTGTATGAAGGGCCAAACACGTTTGGACGGGCCCGTAAGCAGAGACACTTACGCAAAACCCGCGAATATCGAGAAGAGAATCTCCTTCCAAAAGCAAGGTCACACTCACAGCACTAGAATTGAGCCCTTCATTGACAGAATAAACCTAATAGATCCTGCCCTTGTTCCGCGAAATGTTAACAATATAAAAGAGGCAGTCCCCTGCTCCCTATCCAAATCGTTTCACTTAGGTGCCCTGATGGTCCCTCCTTTTCCCCGTTAAATTTTATTTAATATTTAGTATAGTTTGTACACCAAAAATAAGATATCATAAAAACAAAAATGCTAAATTACAATCTTGAATGATGTACATGGAATTACAAATTACTCATTACACAAATTAAATTACTTGACCATGTAAAAGCGGCTACAGTGAGTCAATACGAGAAGATAATATGCGTATGTACAAAATATATCTGACATCCACTGGAATTCCGAGTAAAGTCTAACATCATAAAGATAGCAATTCGAAAACTTATTTTGAAATCAACATCAAATTAAAATCAAAATTTGATTTCGCTTTACAATTGTCAAACATGATAAAAATAAATAAATTTCATCTTGCTGTAATCTTGAGTTCACTTCCCGAGTTGAGATTGAGATCAAATAGAAAATTTAATATGATGTTGTGATGTTGCTGATAGATTACTCAGGTTGCTGTTGTTTTGGTCGTTTTAACGGTTAAAAGATCAAAATTTATAGCAAACATTTATTCCTGTGACAACAAATTAAAAACTGATCCTGCTATCAGTGAGAGCAAATTGAAAAGTCAATTTGCTGTACATTTTTTCCCGTTGAAAGGATAATGAGTATTCCACTTGATACAATACATTGAAAACAAAACTACTTTCGCTCAGCGGGCAACTCTTTTTGTCGTCGCTGTGGCCTCCGGTTTTCGATTTTCCCCCGATCCAGCTTTCCTGGCTGTCGACAAACGTTCACCGAACACTTTTAATACGTTGGTAACAGTTGATATAGCCACATTCAACAATTTCGCCAACATGGCGTGAGAGTAGTTTGGATTTTCGCCATGCACGTGCAAAATTTTGATGCGTTGCTTCTTTTCCTTTGACGACATTTTGATAACTGAAGTGCTAATCTCAAAATCAAAATAGAAGCATGATGCTTTACGCACACATCTTCAAAATGAGGGGTGTGCAAAATTTTTTAATGCACGATGAAAGGAAATGCGTTAAGTTTAAGTCGACCAAATTTTGATCAAAACACCAGGTACACGATCTTCAGTCACACCCCTCACTTCGCTATTGTCAAAATGACAACATTGTCCAGGCTACGCCAACCAGCGTCTCCATGTTTCAGCTGGTAGTCTCTTGTGATCATATGACTCGTGGAGGCGGAGGTAGGAACTTGTGAGGACCAGAGGTCGGTTGCACCCTCCTTCGAAGTTGTCAACTCATCATTTGAAGTCCTCGAAAGATATGACCGGAAACTGTACCAAAACCCAAAGATTCCACGACCAAAACCCAGACCACTTAACTGAATTGCACGCAATAACCACTAAATGAAAGGTATTATACTCCCAAAAGAATCTCTATGAAGAATTTTTTAATCAGTCGTCTTGCTTAAGAGATATGAAAAGTATTTGTTCAAAAAACCGTTCGATTCTCACACCTGTATATTATATAAGGACTTATTTAAAAAAAAAAATGATTCCTTAAAACGGCTTGCATAACAATTATTATTGTTTGATGTAAAACGTAAAATGCCAAGAGTATCTTAAAAGGAGGAGGCATGAAAAATAATGCCGTTGTGGTCAAACACCATTAAAATATGAAAATCATAAAAATTATGAAAAATTGATATTATTGTGTTTTTTTTTTATACAAAAATATTTTATCTTTTTGTTTGTTCATATTTTCTATTAAAACTTCAACTCATTAACTATCATTTCATGAAATAAAAGAGAAAAAAAAGTTATGATTGCAAATTTCAGAAATTTATTATTTTGGATCATGAAATAAAAAAAAAGTACGTGCCAACAAGCATGCGAAAAATCGATTCACTTTGCACTCATTTATCACTCATATGCATACTCTGTCAGAAGTGAGTGTAACCACGTGTGAGTTATACCGATTATGTTCATTACCGTTCTGCTCTCATTCTATTCGTAGCAAACGTAGCAAACAGAATTGAGCAAAACTGGCAGCTGATCGTAGGCTGAATGAATCGGACTGTAGCAGTGTGGACGTTTTTTCAGTTCCTATTTTTTACCTGCTGAATCGTTGACGAATGCATTCAGTGTGAATCAGCTGAGCGAGACTGATTGAATCACACTCACTTCTTTAAATCATTGCTTAAACATAATTTAACATTTCAAAGAATGATCTAACATGACGTTAAGTAATCTAATGGAACATAAAAACATAAAAAAATGTCTTCTTAAGCCATATCTCTGTTCTGATCATTCCAGCTGATTCCATTCACTGAGTCAAATTAATCTCGTGTATTCAAATTGCTTGCGTTCAGTGGCAACGCATTCATTCAGATATATCGTCTAGATGGAAATTTGTTTCACATGATTCTGTTTTCCTCGTTTATTCTTTCTGCGTTTTCGTTTTCGAGGATTCGTTTAGAACCGTCTGATAGTAAACATCACACACTTTCACTATTCTATTAACAACCGAGAATTGCTATTTTATATCGATGGTGCTTGTTCCCGAAGGGAAACCAAAATTTTCACAGCAGCCGATTGATTTTCAGCAACGCTTAAAACTATAATTTATTTATATTCCATTATACAAATTCTTACTAGATAACATATGCTAGTACTTACAAGAAGTGGTTTCTTCTTCCACTATTTCCTCTTCTACAATCCCAATCGAAATAGAGACGATATTTGGTACCGCTACCCTATTAGTAGACCATATGCAGGTGCTATTAAATTCACGATATAAGTTTAGCCTATCATTCTACTCTTTCTCTATATTTGTCTACTTACAGGATAACTGGCTTTGCGGACCTTTATTTCTTTCCGTTTACGGGGATTTTTTCCGTTATTCTCGGTGTATTCTCCTACAAATTGGCGACTGCGGGGCGAATTGTTATGTTTAGTATTTTGTTTTGATTTGTACACTAATTCATGTTATATTTATTTCAGGTGCTTACCTACGGAATCCTACTGGAAGCAGAATCTGAACCTTACCGATTATGATTACACTCGGTCAAACTTCTACTCCTCAAATTTCCAAATAAACCAAACTTTACGCATCTACGGTTGTTTTTCCAAAGACTAAATTCTTACAATGGCGATTATCTGACTACCACTCAATCAATTATTTATTCTAATGTTTATGTTTACCCCTATCCCAACAGCTGCTTCTCGACTCTCTCTATTCTACCACTACCACATGCGCGCAAGCTGTCATGTTGTGCCATACATCTGTTCACTGAGATGTTGTGCCTTAGATCTGTTCAAGCGGCGTCGCAACACCCCAGGCCGTAACATCCGACATTCTCGAATTTACCTTACCTCCAACGCCGCTAAATTCACCACTCCTCGTCTCTGAATCTTACCATCAGCCGTCCTCACGTCCACTTGTCGAATTCGTCCATCTGTGCCCTTGGTCACCGCTTCGACGACACCTCGCCTCCAGGACTTTCGATTCTTCCCGTCCACCACGAAAACCAAGTCGCCCTCCTTGAGCGGTTTCTATTCGTCGAACCATCTCGTTCGTTGGTTGATCGTCGGGAGGTACTCTTTACTCCATCGTTCCCACATTCGGTCTGCGAGCAACTGTGAGCGCTTGTGCATATTTCGCAGAGCTTCCGCGGGATCCGTCGTACTTCTAGATATCATTGAATCTGCCCCAGACACTGTGCCCCGGAGGAAATGGTTCGGAGTCAGTGCTTTGGTTTCGTGCGAGTCCTGCGGTAGGTACGTCAGCGGTCGCGTGTTGATCATGTCGGCTGCTTCTGATAGTGTCGTAACCAGGATCTCGTCAGACAACTTTCTTCCATCGTCGAGTGCCCGCATCGCCTCTTTCACCGACCGCACCATCCGTTCCCAGACGCCTCCCATATGTGGAGTTCCAGGTGGGATGAAGTGCCAGGCGGTAGTCGAACTGCTTACGGTCTCTGCGCAGTCCTGGTTGATATTCGCCATGTTGACCATCTCGTGGTTCGCCCCATGAAAGCAAGTTGCATTGTCGGAGAATATTTAGCTTGGCCTGCCGAACTTGTTTTGGAAACGAGTAATGGCCATCCGACACGACTCGGTCGTTAAACTGTGCACGACTTCCAGGTGCACCGCACGCACCACTAAGCAAGTAAAAACTGCCACCCAACGCTTTTCCTTACGCCGCCCAACTGTAACTTCCACCGGACCCAGGTAGTCGATACCGACGGAGCTGAAAGGCCGGAAATGAGGAGTGACTCGTTGAACCGGTAGTGGAGCCATCCACGGTGTTTGCGGGTGGCACTTGTTGACTTTGCACCAGACGCATTTGTTTACTACCTGCTGTATCGCCGGACGCATTTTCGGAATCTGGAACCGCTGTCTCATCTCGTTGAACACGGTCTCCGAGTTCGCGTGTCCGAACCTTTCGTGATAGTGCTGAATCAATTTCTGCGTAACGTCGTGGAACCGTGAGAGGATGATTGGGTACTTCTTATCGAAAGAACACTCTTCGGAGTTCGCAAGCCGACCATCCATTCGCAATACACCTTCGTCGTCCAATACCGGTGAACTTTTGTACACCGGGCTGCTTGTTTTCAATTTTTCCACCTGTTCTCCCGGCTGGCGCTTCAGATTGTTTGTGAGCGCACTCATTTCGTCACGAAAACTGTCCCATTGTGCCTGCCGCCAAAGAATCGTTTCTGCTTGCTGGAGCTCTTCTTGTCCGAGTGGGGCCTTCACCGACGAGTAGTTTACCGCAGACGCTTCAATCATCCGCCGTTGTTTCGCCGTAGCTCGTGTGGTCACTATCGGTTCTCCCCTCCGCTTTCGTCGGCAGTTGGCGATAAAACGTACTACACTGGCTGTCATGCGCAACAGTTTCTTCCAGTGAGAAATCGGTTCAACGTCAATCACTCCGTGAAACAGTACAAGCCCTCTCGTCTCTAATTCCGTCTCTTCGATATGGGATTCTTGCGTTGGCCATTCTTGTTTCGACCGATATAGGAAAGACGGCCCGTTGAACCACTCACCTTCACCTTGCAAGGGTGGACCAAATTTCCCCCCACTTAGTCAGTACGTCTGCAATGTTGAGTTGAGTTGGAATCCATCGCCAATCTGCCACCTTCGTCAGCTCTTGTATTTCTCCGACACGAAAGGCCACGAATTGCTTGTAGCGGTGTTGGTCGGAATTCAGCCAGCCGCACACCGTGCGGGAATCTGTCCAGAAGACGGTACGGTTAATGTTGTAGGAGTGGGTGCCCAAAACGGTTTGACTCATTCTAGCTCCTAGTACCGCTCCCATCAACTCCAGACGAGGAATCGATTGGCGTTTTATCGGTGCTACTTTTGCTCGGGACATCACCAGACTGCAGTGGACGGATCCTCTGAAGACCACTCGTAAATATACGACGCAGCCGTATCCGTGTTCGCTGGCATCGGTGAAGATGTGTACTTCCAGTGAATCAACTTCGGCGGACATCGCGCCACCGAGATAACACCGGGGAATACGGATCTCCTCAACTTGTGGCAACAATTTTGTCCACCGCTTCCACAGATCCCAGGAATCGAGGTCGATTTTTTCATCCCAGTCGCACTTGGAGCGCCACAGATGTTGGATGATAATTTTTCCGTGGATGGTGAACGGCGACAACAGTCCGAGCGGATCAAAAAATCCCATCACGCAGCTTGCGACTTGTCTTTTTGTAGGCCGTTTCTCTTTATATAGGTACGGCATTAACTCTTCGCGTTGCTTCGTAGAGGACGAGAATTCATCGATACTCGGGTCCCAAATCACCCCCAGAACTCTCTCCTTCGACGTCTGTTTATCGCAGCCGAAATGCACCGGCGCCGCCGGTTTTGTCTCTCCCAGACTTTGCAGAACTTCCGGTGAATTGGACACCCAGTTTCGGATTTCGAAACCAGCCTTTTGGTGGACTAGTCGAACCTCCTGCGCTAGCGAGACTGCTTCTGCAATAGTATCCACACTTTCGAAATAATCATCCACGTAATGTTTGTGAATGATGGCCGCCGCTGTTTCGGGGTATTGTGATGCGTACACTTCAGCATTCAGATTTTTCACAAATTGGGCTGAACAAGGGGAACAAGTCGACCCAAATGTCGCTACATCCATGACGTAAACACTTGGCGGATCCTCCGGCGTTTTCCGGAAGATGAATCGCTGTTTCTGTTTATCCTCGGTGCGAATCTTCAGCTGGTGGAACATCTCCTTCAAGTCTCCCCCGAACGCAATCCGCCGTTCGCGGAAGCCGAGGAGAACCTTGATCAGCGGTACGACCATATCCGGTCCTGTAAGCAGCTGTGAGTTTAGGGAGACTCCTTGCACCGTAGCTGCGGCATCCCAGACGAGACGGATCTTTTCGGGCTTCTTCGGGTTTTGGACGACGTTGATCGGCAGATACCACACTTGGTCGGAAGCGGTGGCGAGATGTGCATAACCTTTCTGCTGGTATTCGTCGATCTGTCTGCAAACGTTTTCTCGCAGCTTCGGATTCTTATCCAGTCGCTTCTCTAGCTGCTTCATTCTTTGCAAGGCCATTGGATAACTGTCTGGGAACCGTAGGTCGTCTGCCTTCCACAGTAATCCAGTCTCGTAGCGATCGCCGATATGTTTCGTGGTGCGTTCCAGTAATTCCCGGGCGCGTTTCTCCTCTGCTGTTTCTTGCGGAATCATTACCACCGATTCTTCTAGGGCGTAGTGACTTTTGAGAAGCTCGTGTAGGTCATCGTTGGTGATATGTTGATGGTAGCCGAGATAGTTACCAACCGCCACCGCGGTAGACTGTCTTGGTCCGTAAACCGTCCACCCGAGGTTGGTGCGGACAGCAATTGGCTCCATTGGCGTACCTATCTTTGCCTCCAGTGGAGCGAACGAATGAATGTTGTTCGCCCCGATTAGTAGCTGGGGTTGTCCGTCGTAGGACTCGATTGGCAATCCTTTCATGTGGCCATATTGTGCAGCAAGTTCCTGGTAGTCCAGCTTCTGACGCGGCAACATCAGCTTTCCAACCGTATGGACCGTGTTCAGCAGCAACTTATCGTCGGCCACTGGACTTGTACCTGACGCCCATAGGCTCATTCTCTGAGACTCTTCCACTCGCGAGACATTTCCGGTCCATTTGATGGTCAGCCGCTCCCGCATTCCGACTGCTCCCAGGCGATCTGCGAGCTTTTTCTCAACCAGCGTGACCGAAGCCCCTTCATCCAAGAACGCCAACACCGTCGCTGGACTGGAACAATCCGGAACATGACTGTGCAATTTGTCCGTATGTGCGCGTTGAACCCTACCCAAGTAACACCACTTGTCATATTCATGTTAATAATACACGTTTTAGACCAAGCTTATGTATTTTTTTCTAACGTCAATAACTTAATTTCATACACGCATATAACCGAAAAAGCGCAATAAATGTGGCATTTTTTAACATCTTTTAGGTCATACCAGATGTTTTATAGGACATCCATAAGACAAATTGTATGTTCTGTGGATGCTTCCAACAGCATGCTTATAACATAATGATATGTTTTGTCGAAGCAAGCACGGTATGAACAAAGTAAAAAAAATATAAACAAGATTTTTTAATGGCGAAACGATATCGTAGCTAATGGTATTTTACGCGTTAAAGATGATTGTTTATTACTTTTTCAAATGAGAAATAAAAACTGCTTTACGCATGGAA
The DNA here is from genome assembly GCA_024533555.2 of Aedes koreicus. Lineage (NCBI taxonomy): Eukaryota > Metazoa > Arthropoda > Insecta > Diptera > Culicidae > Aedes > Aedes koreicus. Next base: position 84,823 of record JAHHFK020004557.1, read on the forward strand.
GTTGTATCAAAATTGTATATGCGGCTCAAGGTTAGCAGTGCAACTTTCCGTTTTACCTTCCCGAATTTCATGCGCCATCGATTGGATTAAAACACCGAATAAATTATTGAATTTTAGTGAGATTTCTTTATGGAATTCACAAAAACCAACATGGCGATTTACCAAGTCTACAGCCCTACAGTACAAGTCTACAGTACGGGTAAAAACATTAGTAACACATTTGATTTTCAAATCTTCGTTTTTATATTTTCTGCGTTTTTTGTTGTAAAATTGAACCGAGAAATGTCAGTATGAATGAAAATACAAATACAATTTTTCTATTATGTTGTGCGTAGCTACATCTCAAAAGACTCCCCCACAAATTAAACGTCACAATTTATAAAAAATACTAAACATTCTCCCAAACTGTTGCTTTATGCTACATTTGAATAAACCCCTATGCCCAATTTGGCTTCTATTTGAATCAGTGAGTGGCATCACAATCTTACATTTAGGTAGTGTTTTATTTTATTCCAGTATTTCAAATAAACATATTTTCAGCCGTCACTGTATTGGATTCACAATCTATTCGGAATGATTTCACTATTGCATGAGGATGTTAAAAACATGTTTAAAATTCATCTTGAATGCAACCTATCAACATATTTACAAACATCTAGCATACACGCTATTTCCAAACAATCCAAAATGAAGTATGTTTAACTCAAATCAGTCAAAAGTATGGATACTCAAAAGTGAGTAAAAATAGTTCGTAGTGGTAAGATGACAAACATCCTGAAAACTTTTTCAAGACCAGACATGTTTGGTATTTCATCCTCACGACTTTTTTACAACAAACTTCTTATATTCTTGTCAAAGAAGATGTTTCTGGTGTTACTTGGGTACCACGTTTCCCACCGGATGCATCAGCGAATTGTGGAACTCTCTGCATTCGCCAATGTTGCAGCGGATTTTGAATTTGCACTGTCCTCCGTGTTCGTTGAGGCAGACATGACACAGCTTCTCCCGATTCACTAATTTCAGTCGCTCCGTATATCGCAATTTCTTGAACTCCGTGCAGTGTCGCAGACGATGATCAGTAGCTCGGCACTGTTTGCACGGTTTGAGCTTCCTTTCCTCGGTTGGGTTAGCCACCGAACTGCTGCCTTCATCGTGGCAGTACAGCGCTCCTTTCTCATTCGGTTTGGTCTTTCCGGACTGGAAAACTCTCTTCGACTGATGCTGGACGTCTGCGGACGCCTACGTTGGCTTCGCAGGCATCGGCTACTATCTCCATGAGAAAATCCGTTAGCGTTCGCAGCGTGATTTTGCCACGGCCTCTCCGAAAATGGACCCATTCACGCTTCTCACGATCCGGAAGCTTAGCCACCAGTGACTTGATGAGCAGCGGATTAACGTGGTGTTGTCGTAGGTCAGCAGCCTCCATGTGTCCGCAAAGTTGTTCCACCGTGTTTCCGAATGGTACGAAACTGCGCAGATTGTCCGGTTTCGGGGGCTCCAACCGATTCACCTTGTCCAGCAGACTTACTAGCAGCTGCTCCGGGCGGCCGTAATGTTGTTGGAGCTTCTCGATGACCCTCGGAATCGATGTTGGAAGCAGTAATTGGCCCGACACTAGCTCGAAAGCATCACCTTCGAGCGTTTCCTGCAGTCTTATCAAGTTTTCATGATTCATGTAACCGCAGGCGTCGTTTGAGGCTTTGTAGGCCGCGTAGAACAATGGCCACTGTGCCGGCTTGCTCAAGAACTTGGGAAGTTTACAGGTTAATCCCTTTCTCGCAGCCAACTGGGCTCTTGTCGGTCCGACCTGCGGTCGCCCCAATCCGTCTTGGCTCACCTTCTCGTTCATCTTCCTGTTCGTCTGCAAGGCACTTGTTTTGGCCCTTTCCTTCGCCGCGACTGTAACGCGCTGGTCTACTTGATCCACAGCATCAGATTCACTGTCTTGATCTTCGTCGCTGCTATCATCCTCATCGGTATCTTCGTCTTCCTCGCCTGCGTCGTTGTCGTCGTCCTCAGCTAGTCGCTTGACGTTTTCCTTCGTCAGCTCCAACACTTTCCGGTCAGTTTTGCCGAAAGGACCCGCCCATGAACCGCTTGCTACGACATTTGACTCCAACATCTTCGACGCCGGACTACCCGAAAGCTCCGCTAACTTTTCATCCATGGCCGCCATCTTCATCGCGAACGACTTCTGGCTCCTTTCCATCCTTTCTATTTGCTCCTTCTTCTTACGCAGCATCTCCTCTTGCCACGTGCTCTGTTCTTCTTCTTCTTCCGCGCGCATCTTCTCCTCCATTTCCATCTTCTTCCTCTCGAATGCGCGCTGCAACTCCTTTTCCTTTTTCCGCAGTTCCATTTCCGCCTCCAGCTCCTCCATTTGCCGCCTTTGGCGTTGTTCTAGCGCTCGCACTTTCGCTTCTACGCTAGACGTCCCAATGCGGGAGGTCGTACTGGATTTGTCGGACTCATCCACTGGATTCTTGGAACGAGTCCACTTCTTGGCGTCCTTCTGCTTTAGGTACTCCTGAGACTTCTCCTTACAGGCCTCGTTTTGGCAGTACCACTTTTTGGGCAATTTGCCCTCCGCTAATCCCACGCAGCGGGTGTGGAACCATCCGGAACATCCATCACATCCGACCATCTCTTCATCGCGTGTCGATGGACCACAGATCCCACATGGAGTTCCTGTGAGATCCAGCAGGGTTCTGTCAACGGCTTCGGAATCGGAAGTCATATTGTGGACGAGCTTCTCGAAAGCGACACTTTTGTCACTTCTTTTTTAAGAATGTTCCCGAAGGGAAACCAAAATTTTCACAGCAGCCGATTGATTTTCAACAACGCTTAAAACTATAATTTATTTATATTCCATTATACAAATTATTACTAGATAACATATGCTAGTACTTACAAGAAGTGGTTTCTTCTTCCACTATTTCCTCTTCTACAATCCCAATCGAAATAGAGACGATATTTGGTACCGCTACCCTATTAGTAGACCATATGCAGGTGCTATTAAATTCACGATATCAGTTTAGCCTATCATTCTACTCTTTCTCTATATTTGTCTACTTACAGGATAACTGGCTTTGCAAACCTTTATTTCTTTCCGTTTACGGGGATTTTTTCCGTTATTCTCGGTGTATTCTCCTACGAATTGGCGACTGCGGGGCGAATTGTTATGTTTAGTATTTTGTTTTGATTTGTACACTAATTCATGTTATATTTATTTCAGGTGCTTACCTACGGAATCCTACTGGAAGCAGAATCTGAACCTTACCGATTATGATTACACTCGGTCAAACTACTACTCCTCAAATTTCCAAATAAACCAAACTTTACGCATCTACGGTTGTTTTTCCAAAGACTAAATTCTTACAATGGCGATTATCTGACTACCACTCAATCAATTATTTATTCTAATGTTTATGTTTACCCCTATCCCAACAGCTGCTTCTCGACTCTCTCTATTCTACCACTACCACATGCGCGCAAGCTGTCATGTTGCGCCATACATCTGTTCACTGAGATGTTGTGCCTTAGCTCTGTTCAAGCGGCGTCGCAACAGTGCTCATGTGAGTGAATGAATTTTCCCATGCTTGCGTGTCAAATATGTTTCGATTAGAAAAAAAACCTCCTAAATTTTACCAAATTCTGAGAGTGTATTTTTATTTTCATTGAATGGCTATATTAAGAAATTTTCACACTTACCACATTTTCAAACATTATTCTTCTGCAAAACGTCAGATGAAAAACTAATTTTCGAGTACTTTTCGAGTAACATTCGTATCTGATTTTGTAAACAAAGAGGGGAAGTAAGATTCAAACAGGCCTTGCAACTTTCAAGCTGACGGACAGAGCAGCGAGATGTCACCCGGACAAGAAATTGTCAGAAATCGATATTTGTAAGTAAATATAAGTTTTGTTGCCGCTTAACTAATAAAAAACAAAATTTCCAGATTAAAGCAGCATCGCAGCTAGAACCAAAAAAGAGACTTTCTGGAGTTTGTGGGCTGCTAGAAAGAAGTCGGACCTTGCCCGCCGTGAGCTCGTGACATATACCATCGATCGTACTTTTTCGATGTTTTCTTCGTTTATTGGTGTTGCTGGACGACGATCATGAGGCAGATTTTCAACTGATGTACGACTCTCTTTGTACGACTTATATCTATCAAACACACGTCCACGCGATATAGCAGATTCCCCATAGGCTTTCTGCAACATTTTCAATGCACCCGAAGCAACTTATTCCGTTAGAATAATAAAATTTCAAACTAATTCTTTGCTCAACGTTAGATTCCATTGTAAAATTCAAAAAACACACTTGAGGTTGACTTGTTTATAGTGCCGTAAAAAATGCTTCGTGACAGATCGTACTCAAATTTGACATGTAAACGTTTAACAGTCCTACCAATTAAGAATTTTTTTTTTGACGGTATGACATCCGCGGACCGTTTTATTCATTTAGTCTCGTTCATATTTGAGCAGAAGGTATTTTCTGAATATTTCCAAAATAGTTAAAAGTGCAGAATCTATAGAGCTATGTAAACACAAATCTGACTTTCCATAGTAATTCCCATGCAAACTTCAAATATTTGTTTGCGAATCCAGTTTCAACCACACACAGTTTCACCATTCCAGTGTTTAAATTTTGGCAGGACAATAAAGCCTTAAGTTGAGACTGATCATGCAATGTGGAGAGAGGGTTTTGAAATTTGCATCAATCTCTGAACATTCAGTTGTTTTCTATAGTAACAGTAAGAATATTAGTTTTTGATCCAACCTATTTCAATAATATTTTTGGTGAGATATTCTTAGAACAGCAGCTTTTTGGTAAAACTGCAATTCATATCTCACCTGTCGCAATGGCAATTGCTATAGCCCTATCTGCGAATATGATTAATATTCTACATGCATATCTGCCCAGCCTGGACTGCCGTTTTGTTTGTTTATCGCATTCTCCAGGCATACGTCTCGAAAAGTAACGACACAATCGTACCGCATAACCCATTCATATGCTACGGGTTGAGCGACCCGCGTCCGCAGCGTCTACCATTCGATGATAGATTCAGCTTTTCACCAGCAGCAACCTGCCTCGGTGTGGTGTGGTCTGCAATAGGAAACGGAAGTGATTTGGACGTAGATATAATTTATTGTTTAAACTCGACAGGAATTTGTTCCAAGAAATGTGGCACGGGACACTGGAAACCGCGTCCGATCATTATATTTTGTTCCTTTGCTTTCTGCACTCGGTGACGTACCTGCTGGTTAAGAGATACCTTCATGGATGACTCACGCGGTTTTTAATCGACAATGTGTTCTTCGATATACATGAATGGATTAGTCAGGAACCGATCCAGCAGTTTTCATTGCGGTAATTCACCCACGGGTTGCAAAAATAGATAACACGCCCACGCGCCTATCGCCATTCGCCGATGTTTATCTCATGACGTCAGGAAACGAAGCTCGCGATCGCGAAAAGCGCCATCTCCGCTATTGATTAGCGATGAGGTGATGCATGAAATTTAATGCATTGCCTACAATTGTTTATTCGCAAACTACGCGTAGTCTATAAAAAGCAAACACAGCATTTTAAATACTTCCAGTGGGAATTTATGTTATTTTCCGCTACATATTATTCACAAGTCGATTGTTTACTTTAGTGCATGACTGGTGCTGAATGGTGCGTGTGTGTGTTTACAAATATTAGCGAGGTGGGAAACAAACAAATGATCATATGATTGGGAAGTGAGTGAAGGCTGTATCCGTGCTTTTTTTTGCATATATTTTTCTGCTATAGCGATACGACTTTATGGTGCTCGAATCTAGGTTGGGTAGGATTCAGTAAACAAAATAATCAAGTTGAGCACTCTACGCGGGAGTACATTGTTTGCGAATTTATGGACTTCTTGTTTTTGTAGATGTAGGGTAAATGTTCCAATAGTTTCGGTACATTAGAATCGTCAGCATACCAATAGTTGTGTATGGAAACTCAACTATTGGTACACTAACACTGCTTACGTACTGCAACCATTAGAGCGGTCACCCTATCAGATAATATTTAGTACACATATTTTGTATTTTGCCCAGCATATTCTTCTGTTTTATTTGAACAGTATCTTCCATTGCCGCTATTAAGGCTTTGTGAAGCTTTAGAATAAGACCATGCAAGAGTTAGCAAGGTTAAGTTCATTCCTGCACAGACAAAAAATGCGTTCTCAAATACGTCCACCTCGAGTCACAAATATCGGAACAAGTCGTTATTTCTTTTACGAATATAAACCGTGAACAAAGGTCATGTAACATGAACACCATTCCGCAAAACAATCAAAGCCTGCATTACGGCGTAACGAGCACCACAAAAGAAAAGGAAAGCGTGAACATAGTTCTAAGAATCATGATTTGATTCCGTTAAACGTGTGACTCAAGTTCATGATTCGTTCTTGATATCATGATTAGGTTCACGAAAGAAGGAACATAATTTAGACTATTGAATGATAAAAATTTATTGTTTACGTTCAATATCTATTCTGATAATCCGTTCCTCAATTTTCAACAATTCAGAGCTTAAATCATCACACATGACAACAAAAATTGATCACAACAAACACGCATTCAGTGACACACAAACGTAATCGCTGGTTTGTTCATGCTTTTTTAGCTTCCAGTAGAAAAATTCACGAGATTCATTCCCTCCGTGCGACAAAAAATTGAAGATTTATTTATCGACTAGGTTTTATTATCGTTATTGTTGACTTCCTCGAGCCTTTTCTAGGTGGTGGGGCGACTTCTATCCGAGTAGCAATAGTCCTGACGCCCTTTTTTTCAGAAAGGATGATGAAATGCAGCTGTGGTGAAATCGCTTCCTCATAACAAAACCAAACAAGCAAAATGACAGATGCAGTCGTGAGTGATCTGAGTTCACGAGTTCATGAACAAAATCACAAATATACGTTTATTATGTTTAAACGTGGCTGCCAAATCTGGGTTTGAGAATAATGCCTAATTCATCGGGTACGAAGTAGAATGACATTTACCACGTTACCACAAAAGATATTTCCTGAATTTAATATTTTTCTGCATGTTTTTCTCATTAATTTCAAACGACTGAAGCCTTGTTAAATCATTTAAAACTCGGACACGTATTTTTTATTTTTTTATTAGCACACCAACATTAAACCAATATGAAAGAAGGTTTAATAAACGTAGAATATGTGTAAAATTGAATTATCTTTTGTTCTTGCGAAATCAGTCTGTTATGTTTAATGAATATGTTATTGATATGTTTTTTGAAGTATTGCCTATAATAAGCTGCAAAAAATGTCACAAGACAAGATTCTGTTGGAACGATAATTTGACCATCCGGAACTTATTACGGGATAACTATGCGATAAGGACTGTATCGTTAATTATGAGTACACCTATTTATTTTGCAACTCAAATTCATTAACATTGTTTTTTGGCCATCAAAAAAGCTCATTACATCAGTATTCATTTAATTTTTCGTAGATCTGGCCAGCTCTCGCATCTTCTTCTTGATGTTCCTCATGAGGTTTTGCACAACCGTTCCGTCGATGGTTTTGCTTACGTTGTAACGTTCTCAACCTTTTTCATTATTGGTTCATGTGTTTGGATTATGTAGTTGGCAAAATACCTTCAATTGTATTTAAATTAATTCACAATAATTTTTGGACTTTATTTGATTTCATGAACCATTAGCAATGCGGCCATAATTCTAATGTTTAGGTTCCTATAAAATAGTATCAGTATAAAAATAAAAGCTTTATAAATTAGTACTAAAATTATGGTTTGGCTAAAAGTTAGATGATTCACAGGAGTGAAGCATGAGTAAACTGTGGGCTCGTCTAACATGTATTGAATTAGTATTGGTAAATGGCCGATTGCATGACGATGCTGATTTTGGAGTACGATAGTGATGCCGAAAGAATTAATCTGGATTCTCCAAATTAAGTCGGTTTGAGAGTAGATGGTTAGTTTCGTGGTCAAACCAAATTTAATTAATATCAAAAGTTTCCAGTTTAGTTTGTATCACAAGAAGCGAAAACTCTGCTCTTGTGCATTTTATTTTTTTGAACAAAATCGTCCAACGGGCGCTTTTTTTTTGAATGGACAAAAACCCCATTGTCCATCGTTTCCGCCATTTTATCTGGCATCCGTCCACGTGGGACATCTCCGGTGACGATCGCGTTCATCCAAGTCCGCCAAACGCGGTGGAGAGAGAAATTTGCCGGCCTGCCTGCGTTCCTTTGGGATCGATCGGGTAGAGTACCAGACACGCCAACACCCTCGCCCCCGCACATATAGTTCGACCGTATTGGATTGGAGCAGACGCTACCGTTCTGAAGCGTCGGGATCCCGCGAGCCAGTTGGAACACCTGGTTACACCACTGAGCTCAACAGAACATCACACGGTATCCACGTGCCCCCCGTCGGAAACAACAGACAGCCGCCAAAAATCCTGCGCAGGTATGTTTCGTCATGGCCATTACACGACACAACACACACACTCACACCAGTAATGATTAGAAAAAAGAAAATAAGAATTAATACATAAAACGAACTCCTACTTTCCCTTCTTTGATTTATTTATCGAATACTAAGCCCTGAGGTAAAATTGTCCGACCAGGAGATCCTTACGTTACGCTTCATTTTGCGCTGATTTCGAACACGTTTGTTGTTTTCCACTCAATTTGTCGATTGCGTTAGATTCCGTTAGAAACCGTTCAATACGACCCCGAGAACTGCACTTATGCTCTTAATCGGGCAAACCTTATACACGACCAGTGGCCTCCTGGTAACGGGAGTGGCACTTATGCCACTGTGTTTGCTGCATCAGCTCGGAAAATTTGGCGAACGGTTACAACGTTTACCCAGTCTTTTTTTGAGCTTGATGATGTCATCTGCTCCTCTAGCCTTCACACTACCAAAATGCCATGTAAATTTCTGTCCCCTGAGACCGACACATGCAAGCGTCCTTAGCACATAAGAATGAGTCGAAAGAGATGAGAAAATAAATTCAATCAAACACTTATTTCGTCGAATTGCGTATGTATCAGTTTCAGTAGACATAATTTTACACGAAATCTTTCTTTACGTTCTTCAACTGTTTACGAACATGAATTACGTCTCGTGTAAAATTCAAAATTTCTAAGTGTGTTCTTCCGCAGCTTTCCTTTCATCAAAGCAAAATTTCTCAATGGGCCTTATTTGCGGACAATTTGGAGGATTCATCGTCTTTTCTACTAACTGGACATTGTTCTCTTCATACCAGTCCAAGGTGGCACGTGCATAGTGGTAGGATGCCAAATCAGGCCAAAACAGTGTCGAACCTCCGTGTTTTCGGATTAGTGGCAAAATTCTTTTCAGCAGGCAGTCCTTCCGGTACATTTCGGCGTTCATATGTGCGGTAGTGAAAAAAGGTGTCTCTCTTTTTCTCAAAAATCGATTTCTCAGAATTTGGGACATCCGTTTCACGTTTCACGGTGTAAAACTGTGCCCCTGGAAGTGCCCTGTAGTCCAATTTGACGCACGTCTCGTCATCCATGATAATGCACATGTCATTTCTGCTCAAAACGTCGTCGTATAGCTTCCGAGCCTGAGTTTTCGCGGAATCCGCCTGAATTTGGCTGCGTTTCGGACATTTTTGTTTCCGGTAAGTCTTCAGGTAATTTCGCTCCTTTGCGCGTTGGACCATTCCGGTTGTCGTTCCACACTTTTTTGCGCAATCTCTGATGGATACCTCATTTTTTCCTTCAAAAACTTTGCAAATTTTTTTGTCCAAATTTGGGTTTGACGCACATGTTTTTCTACCACGCCCGGGTAAGTCCTTCAATGTGTTATGCATAACAAACCGGTTGATCGCATTTTGGACCGCACAGACACTAACACCTTCTTCTTTTCTTAGCGACAATCCCTTTTCTTGTCAAGGGAGGGTGTAGAAAAAAAGACGGCCGATTCTGTTAGCGAAGTTGCTTCAAACTGTAATAGAGACTCAATTACTTAAACATCTTAATCTAAAATTAAGGTTACTCACAAGTCGGTAGCCCTTTTCCGTTGCTTACACCCTACGTTTTAACCTCGGTTTTAACCTCTCTTCGCACGAGGCACAACCTACATTTAATTAATAACAATTATGTATTTATTTACCTATTATAACATTATTTATTTATCTTACTTTTCAATCGGGATCAATCGGTGAACTAAACTTCTTGACTGCACCCTAACTGAGCGGATTTCTTTATATTTTAATTTCAATTTTGATATCACTTAATTGCACTCTAATTATTTCGCTTCTATTTGCCACTGAGTATCAAGAGTAATAATGAAGCCCGGAAACACCTACTGACCGATTGTACTGCGCGAAGTGACATCTGTCATTGCGTTCTGCCGCGACGCTTTGGCACTTGATGCCCTCGCATCAAAAACGTCGGTGGGCAGGGTTGCCAGCTTGCCGGCTTCTGCGCCGACAGTCTCCCCCGGGTGTGGTCCGGAGTCCTCTGGATTCACACTGTAGTTCCTAAGGTCAAGCAGCGCCAACCGTGACACTGGTCTCACCAACGTTTTCGTCCCCATCTGCACAACCGCCTGACGGTGTCGGCCATCCGGGCTTGGGACGGTACGGACGATCCTTCCGCGTTCCCATCCATTTCGCTTCGTCGGCTCAGCTACCATGACCAAGTCACCTGCTTTTAACGATCGAGTTTCCTCGAACCACTTCGACTGCCGACGGATCACCGGTAGGTACTCTACCAGCCATCGCTTCCAGAAACGGTTCAACTGTCGTTCAATTATCTCCCACGATCTCCCCAAGATTTGTCGGCGAACTAACTCTCCACGCTGCGCTTGTACTGCTGCTACTGTCCCCTCTTCACGTTGTTTCATCCCGTTCGAGCTCAGCAGCAAGAAGTGATTCGGCGTAATCGCCTCTGATTCCTCAGCTTCAAGTGGCAAGTACGTCAGAGGCCTTGAGTTTACCAACCTTTCAGCCTCCACGACCAGCGTCTGCAGCCCCTCGTCATCAAGTTTTTCCTCCGAATATCCTTCCTGCATGGCTGCCTTCACCGATTGAACCAAGCGTTCCCACGCTCCGCCCATGTGTGGTGCTCCCGGCGGAATAAAGTTCCACTTGGTGTTGGTGGTGGTGAACGTTGATGACAGTCCCTGACTTATCTGGTACCGCAGCACTCGATCGGCCCCCTGGAAATTCGTCCCGTTGTCGCTGAAGAACTCGGCGGGTGGACCTCGGCGGCCCACGAATCGACGGACACAGGAGATGCAGGATTCAGTCGACAACGAATATGCAACTTCAAGATGAACGGCGCGCACCGTTAGGCAGGTGAACAACGCGATCCACCGCTTCACGTTGGATCTACCCAGCTTCACTGTCAGTGGCCCGAAGTAATCTACCCCGGTATAGGTGAAGGCTCGTTCGTGGTGAGCTAGACGCGCCGGAGGAAGTGGCGCCATCGGTGGGATCGTTGGCCTCGCCCGGCGGACTTTACACAGCACGCAGTCCCGACCAACTTTCTTGACCACCGATCGAAGTCTCGGGATGTTGTAGAGCTGCCGAATCTCATTAACCACCGTTTCTGAATTTCCGTGCTGGCATCGTTGATGAAGATCTAGTACCAGCAGTTCCGTAACTCGATGTTTCCTCGGAAGGATAATGGGGTGGCGAACGTTATACCCTACGTCTTCGGCAGAACCAATCCGACCTCTTTCGCGCAGCAGGCCGCTGTTGTCCAACATCGGCATCAGTTGGAAAATGGAGCTATGTTTCCCGATGATCTCCTGCCCGCTCTCGTTAGGTGCTTTGTCGGTCAGCGCAACGACCTCATCTGGGTACGTTTCACGTTGTACCACTTTGAAGATGGTTTCTTCTGCTAATTGGAGTTCGTTTTGCGATAACAGGCCGGTCCGCAATGGCCACTTCTTGTTCGAATTGTTCAGGAATCGAAGCGCGTACGCCATTGTTCGTAGTAGGCGACTCCAGGAAGAGAACCGGGCAAAATCTATCGGGGGTTCGAAATAGCAGTGGTGAAAAATCGCTGCACGCATTTCTTCGCTGGTAGCGGAAACTGGATCCCTCGGACGAGGCCATTCATTCTCCGGAAGTCGTAGAAAATTGGGTCCCTGGAACCATTTGCTATTGCGGTCGAAGTATGGCCCGCTACCCCACTTGGTAGCTTCGTCCGCTGGATTGGCCTTCGACGGTACCCACCGCCACTCACTCGAGGTCGTATGTTCCAGAATCTCTCCTACTCTGAATGCAACGAACTGTCGATAATTCCTAGGGTCGGACTTGATCCAGGCCAATGCCGTTCTGGAATCTGTCCAAAACACCGTCTTGGATACGGGAATGTTGTGCTCTGCTTTGACGAACGTCGACCATCGTACACCCAAAACACAGCCTTGCAACTCGAGTCGAGGAATTGACCAGGGCTTCAGTGGGGCAACCTTTGATTTCGCAGCGATCAGGCAACACTGCGAATCCCCACCCTTTTCCAGTGTTCGTAGATAAATCGCACAAGAATACGCTATCTCGCTTGCGTCGACGAAAACATGGAGCTCTGCACCGTGATACGTGTTCTGATCGGCGTTGCGGAAGTAACACCGCGGAATTCGTATCTCTGCAATGTAACCTATCATCTGCACCCATCGGTGCCACTTGGCGTAGATGTCCTCGCTGACTTGCTCGTCCCACGCAGTGCCTGCTCGCCACAAGTCTTGAATCAAACCCTTTCCGTGTATGGTGAATGGCGAGAGCAACCCTAACGGGTCAAACAGGGTCATCACGCACCGCAACACTTGCCTCTTTGTCGGTCTCGTGGCTGTTCGGATCAATGTTTGGACTTCTTCGCTCATCTGTGTGGAGAAGCTCAGCTCGTCGTTCGACGGACTCCACAGCATTCCAAGAACTCTTTCGGTTTTCACACCGTCGGTTAAATTTATCTGTTTGTCCGATTCAACCTGTTCCTCATCCAGCATTTCCAGCACCGCGCCACTGTTCGACCGCCAGTTGTGCAGCTTAAAACCGCCGTTACCGTGCACCAATCGTACATCGCACGCCACCTTGGCTGCCTCCTCCCATGCGCCAAAACTTGCCAAGTAATCGTCAACGTAGTGGTCGTCGACAATCGCTTTCGCTGCCTCTGGGTAGAGCTCTCTGTGTAACTCCGCATTCCGGTTTTTGACAAATTGCGCCGATGCTGGTGAACAAGTGCTGCCAAACGTGGCTACATCCATCACGTAGATCGTCGGCTCCTCGGTTGGCTTGGCGCGCCACAGGAAACGCTGAGAGTCTCTGTCTTCAGCTCGGATTCGGATTTGATGAAACATTTCCTGAATGTCTGAAGTAACGGCCACCCCATACAATCTAAAACGGAAGAGAATGGCTGGGAGGGACGTGAGTTGATCCGGGCCTTTGAGGAGCTCACTGTTCAACGATACGCCGTTGACTTTCGCCGCTGCATCCCAGATGACTCGAACTTTCCCCGGTTTCTTGGGGTTCATCACTGCTCCAACTGGGAGGTACCAAACTCGCTTGGAATCTGCTGCTTCCATCTCCGCAATTGTGATCTTGTGCGCATAACCTTTCGTTTCATATTCACCGATTTGCCGGTGGAGATTTTCCTTCAGCGCTGGGTCGCGCTCCATCCTGCGTTCAAGGCACACCAGACGACGTACCGCCATGTAGTAGCTGTCCGGAAATTCTACTTGATCCTCTCGCCAAATCAGGCCGGTCTCGAACCGGTTCTCCACTAGTCGAGTTGTAGCTTCCATAATGGCAAGCGCTCGCACATCTTCCTTCGGAATTGACGATTCCGCTGGCTTTGTACCCGTTTCTTCAACAACGTAGAATGTCTTCACCGCTTCGTGAAGTTCCTCATCGCAGGAACATTCACACACGTGGAAACTGTAGGAATCTTGCTCACTGCTCCCTCGAGGACCGTATACGCACCACCCCAGTCTGGTCTTCACTGCCACTGGTGCTGTTCCGCCGCCTTCTCGTACTTTCAGCGGTAATGCTAACCGCAAGTTGTCCACGCCGATTAGAATCTTTGGCACCGCATTCTGGTAACTGGTGATCGGGATCCCCTTCAGGTGTCTGTGCTGTTCCACGGCTTCATCCACTTGGAAACTTTGAGCGGGTAGTCCCAGGTTGTCTACGGTTCTTGCATTGAGCAGCTTGTGTCGTTTCTCTTGTCCGAATCCCGTAATCTCGATCGTTATCTGCTGAGAACTCTTCTCAACACGTGAGGTGTTTCCGGTCCACCGGAGGCATAGTGGCAGTGGCGTACCCTTTACACCTAACGAGGTCACCAGATCACTCTCCACCAGAGTCAGATCTGAACCTTCGTCGAGAAAGGCGAACGTGTCGATCGAAGCGTTAGTCCCGTAAAGAGTCACCGGAATAATCCGGAAAAGAGTTCCAGAACTTGGGTGCCGATGGATGTGATTCTCTGCCATCTGAACCGCATTTTCTGAAGACCTTTGAGGACCCTTGGATGAATGTAGAAGCGGATGGTGGTGGTATTGGCATCCGTCGATGTCACAGGTTTTCCGTGCTCGGCACCCACGTCGTCCGTGGTCGAATAAACAATTCTGGCATAATCCGAGCGAGCGTACTCGCTTCCAGCGATCGTCGACGTGTAGCTCCTTAAACGCATAACAATCACGCACTCGGTGGCCACCTCTTTTGCAATGAGCGCAGTCGGGATGTTTCGGCGCCTCCTTCGGTTTGTACGATGATTTTGCTGTTTCCTCCGATGTTTCATTTGCGTGCGAATTCACGAATCCCTTGTTCTTCGGACGGTCACGGGCACCGCTACGTTTCGCCTCCGGCTCAAAGGTCACCACACTGGTCGCGTCTTGCACTACCGCCGCCATATAATCTCCGAAGGTCTTAAGGTCTACATGCTGAAATCCCCGTTTGTAACCTGCCCACATCATCCGTTGGTCCGCGGGAAGCTTTGCCACTAGCTCCTGGAGTAGCGCTGGGTTCGAGAGATGAGCGCGTTCGTTTGCGGCCTCAATGTGGTCGCACAACGCTTGCACTGCCATGCCAAAGTCAATAAGCCCTTCGAGTTTGTCCGACCTTGGGGCCGGAAGTTCCCGCACTTTCCGGAGTAGGGCATTGATCAGTAACTCCGGTCGTCCGAATCGCATCCGGAGGGTCTCGATCACCTGTGGTACTGCTACTGGTAGCACCAATCGACTGCGTACTGTTTCGAGCGCAGCCCCCGATAAGCACCGCTGTAAGCGTAGCATGTTCTCTCCGTCCGTGAATCCACAAGCTTCGGATGTGTAACGGTAGCTGGAGATGAAGATCGGCCAATCGGCGGGGTCGCCGGAGAATCTGGGAAGCTCCTTAGCCAGGGACTGCCTTGTTGCTAGCTGCTGTTGCGTGGGACGTACTATTTCGCAGTTGGTAATCACTTGATCATGTTGAGAACGTTCTGACTGACGAGGGGTCTGAGACGATTCAACCACGCGAGAGGGAGGACTTCTCGATTGCAAACTGGTTGAATTTAGTTCGCGTACAAAATTGAACGAACTGTCGTTACGAGAGTGCGCGAGTGATTCTTGCAGCTGCTCTCTGGCGAAGATTGGAGGAATACATGGGTCTTCCGGGCGCGCGTCGCTTCGCAGCTGCTCTCGGGAAGTTGGAATATTGGTCGTGGGGCAACAGTTAATGGCATATCGGTTTGGATTTTCAATGAATTTACTCAAGGCTTGACGCTTACCTGGGGGTTCCGTCTCTTTCGGGCGCAGAGAAATATTCGGTTGACTTACCGCAGAAGAACCCGTTTGGTTTACCGGTGCCTTGAGTGGCCAGATTTGATCCGGCTGGATGACTCCTCCGACTGCTCCGGCTTCGTCCGAAATCGTCGGCAATGTTCGACGCACTTTCGGGATAGTTACGGTAGGGTTCTGCCTGCGCGATGTTCCCACCGCCGGTTCTGGTTGAACTTGTACCGCTTGTTGATTCGATTCGAAGGATTGGTTCCCGGCCTGGAAACCTTCAAGAAGCTTGCGACACATTTCCAATTGTGTATGGAGCTCGGCGAGTTGATCAGGTGTTGGGTTGGCGCGCTGCTCGCACTGCTCAACCCTTTTCTTGAGCTCCTTCAGGGCTACTTGAGGATCCTTCTTGTGCTTCATACCTTCAACGGTACTCGGTTCGAGCGCCGAAAGAGGTATCGAAACCATAACCGACGCTGTAGTCCGCGGCGTATCAGACGGCGGCATCGACCGACGGGAAATCGGCACTAGAGGAGCACTGGGCGGGGGTGGCGTTGTGAGCCGCTTGTTGGATGCGGGTGAAGTTAAAATATTGACCGCTTCGCCAGAGAATCCACCACCACGGTTACTTTTCGCATCGGCTCCGTCGAGCGCCCTATCGATCAGCTTCTGCTGCTCATCCAAATGACGGCGCTGTAGCTCGATTTCCATACGGGAGCGCTCGAGTTGCTGTCGTTCTACTAGCTGGCTCAGACAGACGGACATCACCGACGACGAACTGCCGCGACTGGATGTGCTACGTGTTGTAATAGCATCGTCGTTTTGCCGGCCGGTACAGTGGCCGCATACCCAAGAATGGTTGGCGATGTTTTCATCCACTGCCGCGCACGTATAATGGCTCCACGCATCGCAATGATCGCACTGGACCATGTCCTCCACCTCATCCGGTCGCAAACAAGCCACGCAGTTTCGTTCCGGATGTTCCCCTTCATGATAATCCTTTTGTCCATCCATGGCACCCCGACTTTTTGAAGTTTGTCAAGGGAGGGTGTAGAAAAAAAAGACGGCCGATTCTGTTAGCGAAGTTGCTTCAAACTGTAATAGAGACTCAATTACTTAAACATCTTAATCTTAAATTAAGGTTACTCACAAGTCGGTAGCCCTTTTCCGTTGCTTACACCCTACGTTTTAACCTCGGTTTTAACCTCTCTTCGCACGAGGCACAACCTACATTTAATTAATAACAATTATGTATTTATTTACCTATTATAACATTATCTTACTTTTCAATCGGGATCAATCTGTGAACTAAACTTCTTGACTGCACCCTAACTGAGCGGATTTCTTTATATTTTAATTTCAATTTTGTTATCACTTAATTGCACTCTAATTATTTCGCTTCTATTTGCCACTGAGTATCAAGAGTAATAATGAAGCCCGGAAACACCTACTGACCGATTGTACTGCGCGAAATGACATCTGTCATTGCGTTCTGCCGCGACGCTTTGGCACTTGATGCCCTCGCATCAAAAACGTCGGTCGGCAGGGTTGCCAGCTTGCCGGCTTCTGCGCCGATAGCATTGGTAATGCATCATTGCATAGGTAATGCATCATTATACTCTTAAAGCTAATCTAACGCTTCATTACTTGACAACTGTTGAATTGATGCGATCCCGCATTAATGTTGTTGTTTTTGTGTTGAATAAGAGCAATAATATAATGCTTGGGGTTTCTTGGGGAGGGCAAACCGGGGGCGCCCCCCCCCGGGGGGGGGGGGGGGGGGGGGTGTGGCGGCGTTATTCTTTTTTTTTTTAAAACACGCGCCGAACCATCGCACATAAATTCGGCGACGGTTTCGGCGCGTTTTTCTCCCAAAGAAACGAACAAAATCTTTTAGGGGGAGGTAACGTTTGCATTAAAAAAATGGACCTTTTTCGGATGGTGATGAAAAAAAAGCTAAGACAGATAATTGCTTTTGGTAAATTTCTCATGGAAGGTAATTATTTAAGCTTATTTGTAAAAAAAATCTTCACCATTGCGAACGGCCTTCCGGCAGTTAACCGGGACATTCGCCATGGCGTGTAGGCATGTTTTTGAATTCTTTCTTTGTTTTATTTATCAATTCCTCCTCAGTTTTCGCGTCAAAATTGTTGGAGTAGATCATACGCTTCAGGTTGGCCCAGAAATTCTCGATGGGTCGCAGCTGGGGGACGTTGGGTAGCACATCGATATTCCACCTCCTCCAACGATCGCTTCGAGTAGTGGGCCGACGCCAGATCCGGCCATAACACCACGTCTTCGCCCTTATGGTATTTCTTGATGAACGACGCAACTTCCGGCAGGCATTTCGTACTATAAATTTCCCCGTTCACGGCCAGTCCGGAGCGAAAGAAGAGCGGCTTTGACATCCCCTTCTCGCTGATTGTCAGCCACAGTAGCACTTTCTTGGCGAACTTGGTGTTTGAATGAACTTCACCTCGGAGCTCACTTCCTTCGTGGGGGAAGTAAAATACGAAGTGCCCTGCCAGTCGTTGCCATCCAGGGTGCGATAGGTCTCGTCGTCCATCACCACCGCCACGTCGCGATTCGCCGGGAAAATCGAGTTGACCATCTTAATCAGCCGCTGCCGCTGCGTCATTGCCTGCAGCCAGTGGACACGACTTCCGCTTCCTGACATGTATGTTCATGTTCGCCAGGTACTTTTTCACTGTTTGGCCGGTTGAACCGACCTCCCGGCCAAGCGCACGCAGCGATGTAGCCACTTTTCCCTCGGTCTTCCTCTTCAGCATCCTTTGGAGCTTCTTGTCGCTCAAGGTCGTTGGCCGTCCGGAACCGGGAAAAATCCGGTGCTCGAAACTAGCAAAATGGTTCATGATATCATAAAAAACGTGTATTTTCATGTTATGAATATACACCATGAATAAAAGTCATGAAATCATGAATCAGCTTGTTATGATCCAACGTAACGCTACTTTGGCGTTAGGTTTTTGATTTATGATGACGAAAAGTGGCATCTTGATTCACGAAATCATGAAGCATCTGATTAGAAACCATAAATTAAATTCATGAAAACATGCACTACTATTCATGATTAGTGGCACCTGTCATTTATGATTCCAATTTTAGTGACGAAAACGGGCAGGTTGATTCATGAAATCATGAAGCATTTCGTTTGGAATTACGAAAAAATCATGAAAACATGAACATTATTCATGGTTCCACATAGTTACCATGAAGCGAGTTCATGGTAACATGAAACATATTTATGAATATGAGAAAAAAACGGATTCTTTCAGGTATTTAAAGCGGATTCTTTCAGGTATTTGATAAGTAAATTCATTCAATAGTTTTTGGTTTTGTTTCGTTTTATGTATGTTACGGAAATGGCATGAAAACAAAGGAAATGAGGAAAAAGATTAACAATCAATCAATCGACTTCAGCAAATCTCGTGTGCTTTTCGGTAGCTCAACGATCGATACTGGTATTTTATACAGGTAAGTTTGCAAAAACAGCCACAGTGGCCTGCAGTCCAGCGTGTACTGGAGGTTCATCACATAGGTTACGTGCATGTAGATACAAATGGCATGCAGTATATTTTCTGCCTTATACTCTGCGCCGCCGAAAACCACGATAAATGCTTTATCGGGTCGCGAAGCGCCAACCGTGATGATTTGCGGCTGCAATTGTACGTTGTCAAATTTTGTCCGAAGACACTCCAATCGCTGGTTGATCTTGACTTTGACGTCACCCGCAGTCTATATGAAAAAAAAAGAAAGTAACCATACAAATATAAACTCAACAACAAAATAGTACCAGATTGTTGGATTTTGAAGAAAATTTGTTTGTGACTATCGTAATCACAGTTTTAATACTGTTTTGTTTACGAGAAGTCTCGTTAATAAAGCAATAAAAAAAAACTGTTTTATTTATTGGGTAAATTAAAAAAAAATAGTTCACGAAAAATAATCTGCACATAATTAAAAATCCACAAGTAATTCTAATAGATTTGATTTGTCACACATAAACATAATCCCCATCAGAAGGTCAAATGAAAATTATGTGTCAAATGAATAATATGTGCGGCCACACATGGATTTTAGATGGAACCAAAAGAACTATGTGTCCTGCACATAGATTTCATTGTACAAAGCAGATTGCAAAAATCTATGTGAGGACACATAGAATCTATCAGTAAAATATTCTCAGTGTAGAGATTGATAGAGGAGGTTCTGATTCTATCGTTCACATCGGTAAATACAGCTTCTAGGCCCCATTGACATTGACTCCACCTCCAGGAAATTTGGTCGAGTTGGAGTAAAGTCGGAGCGTCTGTGGGCAAGTTTTTCGACAGGTTTTTCAGACGGTTTGCCAAATCTGTCGTACAGCTTCCCCACAGACACTCCGACTTTACTCCAACACGATCAAATTTCCTGGGGGCGGAGTCAATATTGTACAACATGTCGGAGCGTGTGTGCGTCCCCTAAAGGGTAGGGAACGGATCAATCACCCCACGACCCTATTCCAATCATGGGAACAACAAGAACTTACGGCGCACATTTTTTGTAGTATGATGCTTTACATAACATTGCTTTACATTTACATGTTTTAATTGCTGCTGTCTTGACTTGACCGTGAATTGACAGTGACAGTGATTGATGTATAGGTCGGAAGTAAGTTTGGAAGTCGAAAGTCAGACTTCCGAACTTTAATTTAGTGAATAGTCTTCAAAGCTGTCGATTTACAAAGATTTTCTAACTTACCTCCACTTCCAGTATGAAGCTGTCTTGAGTCTCTTTAACAGAGGGCTTCCAATTCCCCTTCACCCGATAATTGGTTTGGATAATTACCGGCAGCAGCAAGCAGAGCAGATAATCCTTTTGATTGCCATCCGGTGCATTTTTGTACGCATCGTAGAGTGGTTGGTGTGCTTTGTCTTTCAAAACTGCAGCAGAAAGCAATGTTTCCAGCTTGTCGTGGAGAAACGGGAATCGACTGTAGAAAGAAGAGGTTGCTCCCGGATACATTCTATCAAAATCAAGCGTGATCTGTGTATAAAGACAACTTAAATACATTGATAATCCAGTACGCGAAGGCCAGTTTACCAGAAAATCCGATTTTGGATCTCTGAAGATCGGGTACAACTGGAATAATTCAGACAGATCTTTGGCGTTTGCGATGTTTTCTCTACGCAGCTCATAGCATGCCTCCCATTTGGAGCAAACCATTTCAATTGGCGAACGACCATGGACAAGCCAGCTTCTTGCAGTGAATTGATCTGCGTCTAAAAAGTAAAAGTATAACATTAGATTGATTAAAAACGTCTAGTAAAATTGTGATGATACGGTCTACCTTTGACAGCCGGTGATGCTTTTTCGGTGTCGGTCTTTTTTACTTCCGGCTTTTTCAAGCCTAGCGCTTGGAGAGCTGAACCCTTCCGTTTGACCAATTTTCCGGATGGCGAATATCTTGTACCCTCAGCGTTCGTGTGGCCAGCTTTGTAATAGATTTCCTAGAATTCAAACAAAATCAAGCGTAATGGTGCTGTATAAAAATATGAAAATCTTGGAATTACCGGAATTACAGACGAATAAACGTAACTCAAAGTAGAAATCGTAGAAGCACATAGATTTGTGCAAGCTCCGAAGATTCTTTTGTCTTTTTTTTCTTTGTGGTTGTCACGTGACGTGGCCAAATCCAAAGTATTTAAAGTACAAGGTATTATATTCGCTTAAATCTATACTGAGCCTGGATAAGGGCGTAACTGACATTTGTAAACAATAATTGCTTCTCTCGCAAATTTCTCGAAAATAAAAACCTCTCGAAGCAAACTTCCACGATGAATATTAAGAGGACGACTTGCGAAAGAAGCCATTTTTACCAAATGTCATAAACGCCCTTATTCCGGCTCAGTATTGAAATGTTTATGTAGTGGTAAGAAAAAGTCAAAAGCAAAAATAGTAATGGAATAAAAACTATAGATTATCACACGATGATGTCATTCGTACGAGTTTGACAGATAGTGCACTCAGCGAAATAAATTTTCGATATTCATAAGATTGCATTATGATTATATGCTATAAGAAAGCAGTATTAACATAGACTCATTCTAAGACCAGTAGGTCCCGAACAAATACGATTTTTTTCTTGGCTCAGTCAGTACTAGCACATCGGTCCCAAGCTCGGTTCCATGCTTAATAGTACGCCCCTAATAATGAACTCACACGAACACACTCTCAAATATTCTGTCAAAATACTACAGCAAATCAAAACAAACGCGCAAATATGTACAGCAAGGTGCTGGCTTCAAGATGTACTTCGGACCAAGGGGTTCTACAACAGTGAACCAATTTCAAATCGCTAGTAGCATATTGATTGTTGTAATTAATTTCATATATTTGCCTTAGGAAATATAATGATGTTGAAAAACCAAAAATATGGAGCAAACTGGATTCGAACCTTGAACGTTGAGGTTATGGGTCGAGTAACTTGAGCAATAGTATATATCAACTCTTGTAAATAAGAAAGCTTAAAGGCGAACAAGAGCAACGTCGTGTAAAGCAAAATCCATTCATAAATCAACCTTATGAAATTTAAAGCATCGTTCATAAGTTGAACCTTATGAAATTCTTAAGATTATTTGGCTGAGTGCGGCACCATAGTTAACGATTAACGATTAACGGATTTGTAATTTTTTCTATAGTTTCGATATTGTTGATTGTGTTTGATTAAGAACCTGTTATTCAAAATTAATGATGTACAGGATCAAAATACCGGAACTGCAAATCTAACACTTCATTCCGCTAGTAGAAATGTACTAAGTTCAAATCGCAAACAATGGTGCCACTACCTGTCAAAAAAGTGAGGTTAAAAGATTCGGTGCGATGGTCTATAGAAGGAATTCCACCATTTTTCATAACAAACATGGTTAATAATCTGATAGTTGCCGATTTACTTTGTCTTTAATGTACTTTGGGCCCAACTCGCCTTTTTTTTTGGCTTTTACTGTCAACCATGCCAGCCGATTTTTTGGCACAGTAAAAAAAATGTGTGACCCTATTATTTATTCCGTAACCGTAAGATTCTATAACATTCTTGTTAGCTCAAGAAATAGATAATTTTTGGAACTATTTTTTGAGCTAATAAGAATTTTATAGAATCTTACGGTTACGGGATAAATAATGAGGTTACTATTTTTTTTCTGTGCCAAAAAAATCGGTATCTAGCATTGTTGTTTACTGTGAGCCGTGATTTAGTGCTGTCCTGCTCACTCTCGCGGAGAACACCATTAAACACGGCTCACAGTAAACGCCAAAAATTTTAACCGTGCACAGCTCAATTAGTTGAAAAATCTAGAGCCACAAGTGAAAAGGGCATACAAGCTTTTGTAAACAAACCTTAAAAGGCCTCATCCTCGCCAATCAAAGCCCGCCCACCCAAATCACCAATTTCATTAGAAAGGGGAAAATTTCAAATTTTTTAGCAAACTAATGTATTTCTCATGCACAGTACTTGATTAATTCAAATTCAAATGTCAGATTGGTAATCTTTTAATGACTGTAGCATAAACTTTAGAAGCACAAAACGTTTTAAATATAAGTTTTTTTTTGCGATCTGTAACGGGGCCGAGGGGGATGACACTTCAAGATAATCCCAGATTTTAAGCAAAATCATAAAATTAATAGCTTTTGACTGAAACCAATCTAAATTCATTTGATCGAATCAAATCCAGTTTAGCAACTCATACCCTCCCTGTCTGTTATTTTTAAATTCATGCAATCCCTCAGCACATCCCTATGGTCCTCTCTTTGCGCACGAGTGTAGACTCTCCGAATGTGAGGAAAACAATAACGAACCAAAGCCTGTGTTCCAATTCACGAATTTTTACTTAAATTTGACAGAATTGTAGGGAAAATGTTCGAATTTCAAATAAAATCAAAGTTGACGTTCTACTGACCTCCAGAAAGAAAAATCTGCGAACTTCAAGGAAAAAGATACGAGATAGTGTGTTCTTGGTACGCTCTCTCTGATTTCGCACTTTATTCGTTAAAACGTTCCCAAGGGGTAGGGGTGGTTATCTAATTTTTTTCTGACATTTGAAATGTTTTTACTATTAGAACAGTTGAACATCATCAAATCATCAAATCAAAATTCTTACCAAGTTCGCAAGTAGTTTGCGGAATAGAATCCTGTCGCGAGCTACACGACAGAACAGCTTAATATCGGTGTCGTGTAGCATGCTTGCCGATTCAATTCCATGGTCGCTTACGATCATGGTAGCGTAATTCTCCAACCCAGCTCTTGAGAGCATGACCTCCAACTCCAGTTCCAGAGCCTCATGGTCCAGAACAGGGTTGTAAGACCGCTGCTCGGCTGTAATCGGCACCGCGACCATTGGCAGCACCGGACCATCCAATGTAACGTACTGTACATTTTCCGGGTCCATTTTCCTAGAAATAAAACTTTAAATTACCTCAATTAATATTTGTTTGATTCTGGATTAAGACCAAAAAACCAAACTATTTAAAAAAAAAAAAAAAAACAAAAACTGAAAACTATTTGACACAAATAGCTTACAGCTTGTTATGGTTTTCTATTAAAAACGATTTAATTTCGC
Organism: Aedes koreicus; assembly: GCA_024533555.2. Lineage (NCBI taxonomy): Eukaryota > Metazoa > Arthropoda > Insecta > Diptera > Culicidae > Aedes > Aedes koreicus. The sequence goes on from JAHHFK020004557.1 coordinate 109,203, forward strand.
CGGAATCAAATAAAAAAAAAAAACAAGATGAAAACTTACCGCTTGGTTTTGCTGCTGTTCTTTTACTGCTGCTGCTGCTGTGTACTGTGGCTGCAGTTGCTGCTGCGACAACGCGGTTAGCTGTGCTGTTTGTACACTATAAATAAGTACAAATTAGTTTTATTTTCAAACATTTTTCAAGTTTTTCAAACCTTACCTAAAAAACACCGCCGACCGATAGGCACGCTTCGATTGAATTGGTGAAATTTTTTGACAGCTTTGCGTTACGCTTATAGAGCGACCATGAATCGAGTTCATAGATGCGTTTGTTTCGGTTCATGATTTTTGGTATTTCAGTTATAAAGCATGAATGAGGGTCATGATTCCATGACTCAGCGGTATGATATTTTATTCCGAGTTGGATTCATATAAACGGGAATTGATTTATAATAACGCTTGTGGTGATCATGACTCATGTTCATGCGAGCAGATGTTATTATTCATGATAATTGTGGTTTCCGTCATGCTATCATGAAGCATAGTCATAATGTCATGAAGTGCCACATTTTATGATTTCATGAATTTTTATTCATGAATCCGGCAATGGATTTTTTTCCGTGTGTGTGTGTGTGTGTGTGTGTGTGTGTGTGTGTGTGTGTGTGTGTGTGTGTGTGTGTGTGTGTGTGTGTGTGTGTGTGTGTGTGTGTGTGTGTGTGTGTGTGTGTGTGTGTGTGTGTGTGTGTGTGTGTGTGTGTGTGTGTGTGTGTGTGACAGTGGTTTCGGTGGTGTTTGTGTGGGTGTTTCGGTTTTGGTGGTGGGGGTGGGGAAAAAAAATACCAACATAAGCATATTGTTTTTTTTTTTGGGTGTGGCGTGGCGAGAGATGAAGGAAAAAGTAGTTGGCGGCGTGTTATATTAGTAATCTAATTGTTTTGTTTTCTATGTATTGTGTGTGTGTGTGTTGTGGTTTTTGTTGTGTTCGTGTTAAGGGAGGTTTTAATAAATGGAAAATTTGAATATGTGATAAAATTCATATGGGGAGGAAAAAAATCGAGACAAAAATGTGAAGAAATATACTCGTTGCAGTTCAAAACCGAACAATACCAGTCACCCCAATCGATGCCGCTTGCATTCTATTGTTCCGCATCTGGTGCGTTGTGTAGCACATACAGCGGATTAGCCACACTATGCGACTCTATAGAATTAGAAATGGGTCGATTGGCTCGATTGGTCCGGTTTTAAACTGCAACGAGTATATTCGAAAATTACACAAAGTCTCCATTTACTATAACTACACTATTTTCAACGAACATGTACTTATTAAGCATCTTGAATCCATATCGATAATCAAAATTGACGCATAGGATTGTCTAATATTTTATTCTATGGACTGATTATATCGAATTTCTAATATTAATGTAATTTCCCCTCTATGTAGCTAAAATAAATTAGTCGTTGAAGACTATTAATGGCAATATTTTAATCACATCGATGAACAATACGTTCAGGATTGACAAATAGTTCATTTTATAAACTGAATGTATGACATATCGAATGTTTCTGGATTTTCCTAGAATTTCTGATGAAAATATGTATCCAGTACTATATTGGCCACATTTGAGTTCGTAATTCTGGTGAAATGTAAGAAGGGTTCAGTCTCACCATCGGTGGATCAATTCGGGTTTTATCGTATACACTAGAAAAAAAAACATACACAATATCTACAAACCAGTTTGTTCGATCGAATAACATCATGGAAGATTCAACAAAAAATGATTGTTGATTTGACAAAATCAAATGGCTAGTTCAACAAACCAGATTTGTTGAAGTCAACAAACAGTTTTGTTAATTCAACTATGCAAATTTCCTGTGCGTGTGGGTATAGGACCAAGTCTCCCTCGGTTGGTGCTAAACCGATGAGTCTGGACATCAATAGTAGCATAAAGCTGCCAGAAGGCACGAAATACATCTACGCACTCTCATTTTTACCAAATCCCTCAATCGCTATTTTAAATGGATTAGCATAGATTATTATTTAGAAGCTTCTACTTTTGATACAGATATTAGTTACAGTAGTAAAATAGTTTGTAGGATACAGTTCTCGAGTAATTAATGTTAAGGGCCTGAAAGCCATTTGTAAACAATGACTTTGAATGTCGATTTCTCTTTAATCTTAAATCACTCTCGTGAAATAAAAGCAGCATCTGGTAGAAGAATGTTAGTTCTACCATATGGAGTAGCTGGATATAGTAGGATTCTCGTGATGAGAGGTCAACGTTTAAAGTCATTGTTTACAAATGGCTTTTAGGCCCTTATCAAGAATTACTCGAGAGTTGTAAAAAATTAAAGTTCACGAAAAAAGAGTTTTCTTCGAGCATCGGCTGTGAAAGGTTGTGTCAATGCTTTATTACGCACTATTTTGCAATCGGGCATGGCACGTTTCGTATTGTTTCGGGCACAAAAAACAACAACAAAAATGCTTCCTGGTGAGATGTGGTGGTTCGTCGGGGTGGTGGTCCCTCGGGTGGGCCGGTATTGGGGATCACAATTCAGATCCATAATATTGGTTCGCCATGCTCGCCGTGCCACCAGCGGCTAGATAATCCCGAAGAAAATGGATATAGTTTTAAGCCAAGTGATTAGCCTCTAATAACGTAACTCACACGAACACACCCTCAAATATTCTGTCAAAATAACACAGCCAAAAAAACAAAAACAAAAATTTTAGTATCGAAAAGCGCAACAATCTGGAGTAAGGTGCAAACTGCAAGGTATATTTCAGACCAAGGTCTACAACAGTTCATATTGATTGTTGGTAATGATGTTGATAACATTCAAATAGGTTGAATGCTTGCAAAATTCTTTCATTTCCATTTGCTGATAAGGGTAAAACAAAATAATCTCAAAGAAATCTTCTTGTATTTAAGATTCTATCGTTATGATTGTCTGATCGTTACATTTTCTTTTACAAAAACAAATATTCCGAAAAATCGCATCATTAAGTTTGTCTTGCTCGTTAGCACAGAGAACAGACATCCAGGCTCCAAACCGTTGGAAAATCAACGCCGCCTAGTCTAGGTTTCAGCAAACTGAAATTGACAGACTATCTAATCTCAAGGCGCGCAGGTGGTGCCATCAACATACGATTCACCAAAACTAACGGAAACAAGCTGTAATTTTAAAATGGCAGTTACAGAAATTTACACACGGAGGGCACTCCAGCTTGGATGTCTGTTCTCTGTGTCGTTAGTACTTACTTTGCTAACACATCTCCTTACCACCTAAGGCCAGGCGCCCACTGATGTGGCGGAGGTGCGGCATTTGCTAGCATTTCAAAACACCTTGTCGACGTTCGCCTCACGCCACAAGACTTTGACTCGATATTTTGACATGGTATGTGATTTCACACCTCCGCCACATCAGTGGGCCCCTCGACTAAGGCGACAAACAAAGCTGTGATTAAACAATCCCTGTAGTACACCTTGCAGCTTGCACCATAAAATACATTCTTGCGCTTTTCGGTACTAGAAACACTGTGATTTTGTTTTGACTTGCTAAGTTATTTTGACAGAATATTTGAGGGTGTGTTCGTGTGAGTTACATTATTAAGGGCGAATCATTAAGCTTGGGGCCGAGCTTGGGATCGATGAGCTGGTACTTCCTGATCCAAATACTATATCCATTTTCTTCTTGGCTATCCAGCCGCTGGTCGATCCAGGCACAACGGAATCGAAGGTAAACGATGGCGAAGGTGACGAATATCGATGCTGCCAAAAGTGATGATGATGATGATGGTGATGATGATGATGATTTTGTTTTTGCTGTTGTCACATTTTTGCTATTGATCCAGCTGGAAGTTTAACGGTGGAGTTCCACTACCGGCCAGCGGTGAAGACATTCCACCGAAGGAACGGTGAAAAAACCACCGGGTCACTGGGCTACCACTGATGAGTGTCGAGAGAGCAGCCTTGCCTAGTTTGGCTCAACTGCTGAACATGGCATTGGTAATGACCACTACCAGAGAAAACAGTATCAATGGGGTTTCGCTGAAATGTTACATTATTAGAACTACGTATTTTGAATCATACATTTAGAACTTACCAAACGGACACTATCGGTGTGGCTTCGTTTGCGGTAAGGATAAACAGAGGAAATAGTACAGAGAACACGCAACCGCTGATGACGAGTGAGTTGGGCAGTTCCTTCATTTAGTTTCGTTCAGTTGGTTTCGATGAAGGTTCGTCGTTTGTGTAGCTCCCAGCCCATGTTGAACCACTTGTACTCGAAGGCGTGCAGTAAGCAGAGCAGACCCATCTGTACTATGTACAGGATGCTGCACGAAAACGGAACCGAGATAGGCAGATATTTGACTATAGTGCTCTGCAACAGGAACAGTACCTGGACTAACTCATTGCCTCCGTTCCTTGGGACCCACTGCCTCTGTTCCTTGAAACCCGCTGCCTCCAGCAACTTGCTTCCGACGGTGAATCGACCTATTCATTAGCAGCTAAAGTGTTTTCGAAAAACTTTTACATCGACGATCTTCTTGATCGGGAGGCTTCCTAGGAAGAAGGGATCGAGATCTGCCGGCAAATTATCGAGCTCCTGCAATCGGCAGAATTCAAGCTGTTCAATTAGGAATCGAATAATCCGACGATCCTCCGGAAAATTTCAGCAGAATTTCGAGAAAATCGGAATTTGTTGGAACTAGATTCGTCATCCTCGCCTGTGAAAACTTTGATGCTGCTTTGGCACCCAGTCGATGACGTCTTTTATTTTAAAATACCCACTTGGTCTCAAGTTGCACCGATAACCAAACACTTGGTTCTTTCCGTGGCAGCACGCCTCTTCGATCCTAATGGTCTATTGGGACCAATCGTATTCAGATCCAGAATTTTCCTGCAGGATTTGTGGAAGGAAAAAGTTACATAGGACACTATTGAATGACCGCCAACAACAGCCGGGACCTCGCGAGCTAAAGGGTGTCCACGATGAAATTGCCACACTATGAAATTGCTCTAACTTTTTAACCGTTGGGTAGAATTTAATGAAAATTTGGGTGGATTTAGTTCATAGTGCATTATTTACATCCTGCAAGTTTTAAAGTCCTGTGATCAAAACTCGCGGAAATGGAGTCGAAAGAACAGCTCGTGCGTGATAAAATCTTGCGCATTCATCACGAGAACAAGGATCTCTCGCATCGTTCCATCACTAAAACGTTGGGAATCGCGAATTCCACGGTGTCGCGAGTGATTAAGCGGTTCGAGGAACGGTTGACCACCGATCGGAAGCCCAGAAGTGAAGGAAAAAGTATTCCGTACAACACCAAAAATCACAACCGCGTAGTTGGGGCCTTCAACCGAAATCCGAACGCCTCCGTTCGGGATGTGGCTAAGAAGCTGCACCTAAGCCGAAGTTTTATCCAGAAGGCCAAAACTAAGGCTGGGCTTCGAACGTTCAAGGTACAAAAGGCCCCTAATCGCGACGAGAAGCAGAACAAGTCCGCCAAAACCCATGCCAGGAAGTTGTACCTCAACATGCTGACGAAAGTTGAATGCTGCATCATGGACGACGAAACATATGTGAAGGCCGACTTCAAACAGATCCCCGGCAACCTGTTTTTCACGGCCAAGGATAAGTTCAGCGTTCCGGAGCATTTCCGCACTCAGAAGATGTCCAAATTTGCGAAGAAATTCCTGGTTTGGCAAGCCATCTGCACGTGCGGGAAGCGGAGTGCACCTTTCGTGACCCAGGACACGATGAACGGACAGGTGTACATAAAAGAGTGCCTCCAGAAGCGGCTGCTTCCTCTCCTGAAGGCCCACAACGTCCCAACAATCTTCTGGCCGGATTTGGCCTCATGCCACTACTCCAAGGACGTGCTGAAGTGGTATGCGGACAATAAGGTCAATTTCGTGCCGAAAATGTTCAACCCTCCCAACACTCCGGAGCTCCGCCCCATCGAGAAGTACTGGGCGATTATGAAGCAGCACCTTCTTAAACGACCTAAGGTAGTGAAGACAGTCGAGGAACTGAAGAAAGTATGGGTTTACATGCAAAAAACGGTTGATTCACAGGTTGTGCAGAATCTTATGGCCGGGGTTAAGGCCAAGGTGCGGGCATTTGCGTATGGACTGTAAATAAAATACGAGTAAAATGGTAAAATGAAGTTTAATAGTTATTTCTCAATCCCTGAAAATTTGATGGCAATCGGATGAAAACTCGAATTTTGCGAATCAATTTTGTGTGTGGCAATTTCATCGTGGACACCCTTTACACGCTCAAAACAGCCTCTCTTCCATTTGTATTACTATCCTTTTTTCTCACGGAAAAGTTACTCAAAAAAAAATGGTCATAAGAGCGAGCTATCCAACATGAGGATGCCCCAATGAGCGGCAAGAAGAGCCCGCCCTCCATTCACAAACTGTTAGAAATGGGGAGTTGGCATTCCCACTCTCCACTTTTTCCATCTCTACTCGATGTGCATCTCTCCAGGAGTTGGCATCAGGTTCATGTTAACTCTTTTTCTCTGCTTTTAACCTCGCGTCTGGCCTGTTTCTTCGAAATAAGATTTTTGTCTCTTACACCCCTTGGCTTCTTATCCCCTCATATACACACTTATGGCTGGCCCACAATTAGGCTTAGTAACGTTTAACGCACGCGCACTACAGCGTCATTTAGATCAAAGAAGTGCAATTAAGAAAGAAAATCATTTGGAGGAATACAAACCATAATTCCTCGGCATATGCCAGAAAAGAAAAGGTGATTAAACGTCAAAAAGACTAATTCTCGGGTACTTTTTCAAACAGACGTATGTCATTTTGTAAACAAAGAGGGGAAGTAAGATTCAAACGTAAATTTCTCAAAACCCTTAGCACTTTCATGCAAACTTCCACCAACACAAGGAATAACATTGCTTTACATGATTGTGATGCTACTTTATGTGAGGGTACTGAGAATTTCGAGAAATTTACTTTTGAATCTTACTTCCCCTCTTTGTTTACAAAATGACATACGTCTGTTTGAAAAAGTTTCCGAGAATTGATACGTTGCGGATACGTTTGCGTAAATTTGACAGATTTCCCATAGGTTTTCTGTCAAAATTACGTCAACGGGACGCAAACGTATCTATTGTGGACCAGCGATTAGAAATTAATACTTTTACACGAGACGTAATTCATGTTTGCAAAAAGTCGGGAAACGTAAACAAAGATTTCGTGTAAAATTAGGTCTCTTGAAACTGACACACATGCAAGTCGACAAAAGGTGTGTTTGATTGAATTTATTTTCTCATCTCTTTGAACTCATTCTTATGTGTCAAAGGACGCTTGCATGTGTCGGTCTCAGGGCACCGAAATTTACATGACGTTTTGGTTGTGTATAGGATTATTTGACGCGTAAATACGTAATTCAATCATTAGAGCATCCGTATCGGGCGCAACTATCTGGGCGACTAAAATATTTACTAGCGCATCGAGCTGTCATTTTAGTTTAGTCACTCAAGCTTACACCGGTCGCTACTATATTTTGTTACCGTGTTCTGTATCAGTCACTGCAAAGCTACCCAGGTAACCAATAAGCATTCCCTAATAAAAAATTACCTTAAACGAACGATATCACAAATCCTCCAACCATTTCTTTAATGGTTTGGATGATATCCCAAATAGGTCGTTAAGAAAAATAACCATACGAAATTTATTAGGGTTAGCATATACAGTAAATCAACCCTAAATCTGCATTTCAGATGCTACAAGCATTATATTAGCATTATATCAGCATCTTGAATTCTATCTGTTGTAAAGTTGAATATCAAATGCTATTTAAATGCTTGTAGCCTGTAATAAGCAGTTCGACTGCAAAATAGCATTAATGAAGCATTATCATAGCATTGCAGTAAAGCAGCCGTATATTGGGCCAAAAGCGGCATTTATGTTGCATTTAAGGCGACTTAATTGCTTAATAGGCTGCCGTTAAGACGCTTAAGAACTGCTTATTGGTTAACTGGGTAGTGCTCCATCATCAGTTTGACAGATTCGGTGATCGTCATAAACATAGTCAATTGCGATGGCTCTTTCTTCGTGATTTCTCTTGGAGAGACGTTCGGTTGGCATGAAAAGAACCATTGGTAACAGTGCTCTCTCTGGGAACTACTGGGGTTTGGTACAAAAATATAAATGTCCTTTCCTATAAGTTTCGCCAAATCACCCCAGAGGTTTCCGGATGGGCCATTGTGGTAAATTATTCTTTTCATGCCTACCGAAGGACTCTCCAGGTGAAATCAAAAAGAAAGAGCTGTCGCACGACGTGGTTTGGTGCAAAAACACAAATGTCTCCTCCTAAAGGTTCCCCCGGGGCACCTCAGAGGTTCCGAGAGAGGCCAATGTGGCTAACGGTTCTTTTCAGGCCTACCGAAAGTTTCATGAAAAAAAAAACATGAAGAAAAAACCGTCGCACCACGTGGTTTGGCGCAAAACATTCCCTGCAGGTTCCCCCGGGACTCCCCAGAGGTTGCCAGAGCAGCCATTGTGGCTAATGGTTCTCTTTCATGCCAACCAAAAATCTATCCAGGAGAAATCATGACAAAGCCATCGCACGACCCTATTGATAAAATTCTTATTATTAAACCAAATTGAATTAAAGTTGATAAAGCAATAATTTTCTTTGAATCAAATTCAAAATTTGCCACTAATCCTGATTGCGTAAACAAAAATAAACAACAAACCAATCTGAGAACTCTCCTGCGTGCGGGAGAGTTTACTATGTTTGGTTCAGTGGTGTTCTCGCATAGTTTGCATTGCGTGCCATTGTAGCGAGGGGTCGTTCAATGAAATGTTGCTACGAAAAGTAAGTTAGGCTTAAGGCTGTGTACCAATTCCCGAATTAATTTTAATTTTACTTAAACTTGACAGAAGAGAAATAATCGATTAATCGATTAAAATCAGGGTCCTACATCGTCGACGCATTAAAATGAAAATGAATCGCTTTTGTAGTCATTTCACTCCACTTCAATTAGCTTTTGTGCAGTGAATGAATCTTACTTTCACCGATTCACTCCCAATTCACTTCCTGTCAAACGTGAGTAAGCTTAAATTCATTTGCGATCCAGCCACCGTTAAAACAGTTTTTATTGAAATTTAAAATGGTGTGAAAAAAGGGGGTGAACAACCTTAGTTTAAATTTTGTGGAATTTGGTGGTTTTCTCCCCCCCTGGGGGGGGGGGGGTGCGGGGAAAAACGTGGGGGTGTGTGTTGTTAGGTGTTTTGGTGTTGACGATGCGCGGTTTGTGTGACTTTGGGCTACAAAACGCCCGCGGGGTGGTGTTCGCTTTTGTGTTTGATAGTGGGGTTATTTTTTTATTTTTTTTGTTGGGGTTGGGGGGGGGAAGGGAAAAAAAAAGGGCAAAAAAAAAAAAAAAATTTATTTTTTTTTTTTTTTTTTTTTTTTTTTTATTGTTTTTTTTTTTTTTTTTTTTTTATTATTTTTTTTTCTTGTGTTACTTATTATATTTTTATATATATTTATATTTTATATTTCCCAACAAACAATCACTCATTAAATAAACATCATTATGGCGATTTAATTCAGCAGCGTGTTGAATAATCTCTGAACTATTTTCAATCACAGCTTTTGTTCAGGCATTATTCACACAAATTTGGAGAAGTTATTAAGCTGTCGCCAAGTGCTTTTGGACATTGCCAATTGATGCTTAAGAAGCAAGTTTGCAGCAATGGAGTTCAGCTAATAATTGAATAACTGCTGTTTAAGTGCTTCAAAGAACTTGAGGGTAATTCTGAGAGTCGAAGTGATAGTCATGATGAAATTTTTCTTCAACATCATTAAGCATATTAAAAAAACTGAGGTGTCTTTTATAGAACTTTTGTTCAAATTTTTAAAATTTTCATAAAACTTTCATTGGTTTTTTGTATGATTTTCCGTACGATACAGACATTTTTATTTGGATTACATATTATGCATATTTAATTTGATATTATTATACATTCACAGAAACATTATGTAACATTTATTTATTAACATTTAATAGCGAGATTTGAACCATCAACCTTCGTATCCTCAACTACGTGACATACCAACTGCGCTATTCTAGAATTGAATGAAGTATAAACGAATCGTCTATATAAGCTCTATATTATATATTGAATAATACCAGAAGTGATGCTTTAATTGAGCTACATTGATATTCTATTTATAGCGTTGTCTGTAATTAAGCAACATCAGTGCTCAATTAAACCTTCTAAATGTTGTTATTAAACGTCTGAATTAGGAAGCTGTACACAAGCTTTGATATTGGATGTTCGGTTTTACTACGTGCATTACTGACAAGGGCATGTTGAACAAGAGATGATTAAAATATATGACAATGTTTTCTGATGTTATTTGTTAACACTTTACTACGGCATTAAAACGCTTTACTACGGCATTTAAACAACTTTTATTTTAATTGTAGTTTATTTTGCTGACTATTGGTTTAAACCACAGCTATTATTCAACTAAATATAAGGTTTAATTGGCAAAGCTAGTTAAAAGGCGTTGCATTAGAGTCATAAACTGTATTTCATCCAATTGTTCAGTGGTTGAATAAAAGTCAATTAAGACAGCTGTGTAAAGCTTTTGTATTATTTTTCTTCAGCTTATAATTGGATCAGTTGAATAGTGATGTACATTACAGCTATTATTCAATTCAATATCAGGTATTATTAGCTAGGCTACATAAACGATGCTTAAGCGGATTTATAAACTGTTATTCATCTCTTTGTTGAACTGTGTGAATTGAGTTACATATAAATACTAAAATAGCTTTTACTAAGCATGTTATTGAAACAAAATGAAACACTTGAATTAATGTTAATATAATGTTAATAGCTTATATTTCAGCAAGATATTTTATTCAGCTACGAAAGTCGTAAATCAGCTTTAATAAAGCATGTATGCTTCCGTTTGTTTGTTGGGATATATATATATATATATATATATATATATATATATATATATATATATATATATAAATATATATATATATATATATATATATATATATATATATATATATATATATATATATATATATATATATATATATATATATATATATATATATATATATATATATATATATATATATATATATATATATATATATATATATATATATATATATATATATATATATATATATATATATATATATATATATATATATATATATATATATATATATATATATATATATATATATATATATATATATATATATATATATATATATATATATATATATATATATATATATATATATATATATATATATATATATATATATATATATATATATATATATATATATATATATATATATATATATATATATATATATATATATATATATATATATATATATATATATATATATATATATATATATATATATATATATATATATATATATATATATATATATATATATATATATATATATATATATATATATATATTTTTTTTTTTTTTTTTTTTTTTTTTATATATATATATATATATATATATATATATATATATATATATATATATATATATATTAATAAATATTTATATATTTCATTTCTTGAAAAAAAAACACCTATTTCCTTCTTCTAAAGCGTTGCCAGTAGAGGTAAATGTACTGTGTTTTGATATTTTATTCCATAACATTTTACATTTTTCATTACGACCAAATTGAACAAGTGATCCGTCGTGGGAGAAAATCTCATGACATTCTTGTCCTGTTTTCTACAGGCGACGAAACATTTCTGCTATCACCAGCCTATGGTTTAAAAAAATTTGCGACATAGATTTTTGTCGCTCAGAATTTCGTTGGTTGCTGGCTTATTACCGCTGTAGTGTGCCTGCGTTAAACGTCACTAGCCTAATTCCTTGCTTAGATACGGATCGACTTAACCTAAACACATTGAAACATAGCTTAAAACCGAATTCGTACTCATGTGTTTTCATGAAGTGTGTTTCAATTTACCTGCATTTTTTTTTCAGTTTAACGGCATCTTTCGAGTAAGTTTATCTGCAAGTATAGAAAAGTGCTGATTTACAAAATAGTATTCCTGGGCCGGCGTCGGTGGTGTAGTGGTAAGCGTGACTGCTACTTGGCACCCCAGTGGGTCTGGGTTCAATCCCAGTCGACGTCGGTGGTTTTTCTGAGGCGAAAAAATCTGGTCACGTCTTCCTTCGGAAGGGAAGTACAGCCGTTGGTCCCGGCTCATATTCATGAGTCGTTAGGTAGGGTCCAGGTGGTGGTGTCGTCTTCCTGGCGTCGGTGATTGTCACCATGTGAGGAAATAGGCCGACGTAAAACAAAGAAAATAAAATAGTATTCATGTATTTCGTAGGCTGTTGGCTCAAATCCTTTTTGCGATGGCGAGAAAGGGTAAACATACTGCAATTGTGGAACGAGAGCTTATCGTGAAACACTACAAAGAGGGAAAATCCCTCCGGGACATCGCAACCAGGTCAAAAGACCCAGATCGACAGTCCAATATAGCATAAAACGGTTTGTTAAAGAAAACAGGATCGTCGATGCACCAAGAAACTTGAACAGGAAAAAGTTGACACCGCAGCATGAACGATTTGTGATGAGAAAAATAATAGCAAATCCAAAAACAACAGCCGTTGACATCACTAACTATCCGAAATGTATTGAGAAAGAATAATTTCAACGCCCGAGTACAGAGGAAAAAGCCGTTCATCAGCCAGAAGAATAAGAAACTCCGATTCGATTTTGCTAATACAGCACAAAAACACTCCAACTTGCTACTGGGAAGATGTTATTTTTGTAGATGAGTCCAAATTTAACATCTATGGCTCAGATGGTCGTCGATTTGTTTGGAGGAAACCAAATGATGAACTGAACGTGAATCTGAAAATCACGGTTTAGTATGGTGGGGGTAGAGTTATGGTATGGGGATGTATGTCCGTATGTCAGCTTAAGGTGTTTGAAACTTGGTTTTCATCAATGGCATAATGGATCAAAATGTATACTTGAACATACTAAAAGAAAATTTGAAGCCAGTAAAATGAGTTTGGGTCAAGGCTTCAAATTTTAGCAAGACAATGACCCGAAATACAAGGCACATAAAGTACGCTCTTGGTTACTTTATAATTGCCAACAAGTTATTGATACTCCACCACAATCTCCTCACACCAATCCCATTTAAAATCTACGGGAATACCTAGACAAAAAACTGAGTAACCATTAGATTTATTACAAAAACTTACTTAAAACTTACTTGATGGAAGAATGTGAAAAAAATCCCCCTGAGTATACACAAAAACTTCCAAAACGACTTAAGGCTGTTATATACAGAGCAAGGGCTACCATACTAAATATTAAATTCTGACATTTATCATTATCTTTAAAGTTTTAGTTGAATTTATGTTTTAATCATTCCCAGAGAAACAAAAACCATTGATCAAAAAACGGATATGTATTATTACTCACATTTGATACTTTTATAAAACCTAAATAATGAACCCCAAAAGCTTTTCTTTTACTTTCAAAACTAAGCAAAAAAATTTGTTGGGGGTGGTGGGAAAAGGGTTTTGTGTCTTTCTTTCATTCTTTAGCATTTTCTTGTTGTTTTACAATTGATTATTGTTGTCCTCCTGGTGTTTTTGTGTTTGCGCTTTTTTGGGTGTTTTGTGGGGGGGGGTTGTGTTTGTGTTGGGGGGGGGAGCAGGGAGGGGGGGGGAATAAAAACAGCGGACGACACCCCCGTGGTGTGTTGGTGCGGCGGGGGGGGGGCGGGGGTTTGTATATTGTAAATAAAACTAACAATGCAAAACATAGATTACAAAATAAGTTCGCTTTCAATCAAACTATCAAATACAGTCACACGCCATCTAATGTTGGTGGTGTGCGGGCCTCAAATTCGGCAGCAGGCGACTGTCTTGCAAAAAAAAAAAAAATGTACATTTACCATCTCTGGAAAAGTCTGTTTCATTCTTGGAGAACTTCATTAAACAAGGAAATATTTTCCTCTAGAATAAGGCGTTGTTACTAGAGAGTGAGTATTTCATTGCTTGATAAAGAAGGAAATATATCCTTTTAAATTTTACCAACGGAAGGAATTACTTTGATAATGAATAGAAAGTCTTGTTCAACGAATACTCACATAGTAAGCAATTCAAGATTGTGAGGAACCATAATCTTACCATAAATTCAATCTGCCGGCGTCGGTGGTGTAGTAGTAAGCGTGACTGCTACTTGGCACCCCAGTGGGTCTGGGTTCAATCCCCCAGTCGACGTCGGTGGTTTTTCTGAGGCGAAAAAATCTGGTCACGTCTTCCTTCGGAAGGGAAGTAAAGCCGTTGGTCCCGGCTCATATTCATGAGTCGTTAGGTAGGGTCCAGGTGGTTGAGTCGTCTTCCTGACGTCGGTGATTGTCACCATGTGAGGAAATAGGCCGACGTAAAATAAAGAAAAAAAAAATTCAATCTAATCGGCTTGACTCGTAGACCCAAAAGAACGTATTTTTCTCAAAAAACGTCTTTTAAAACAAAAGTAATTTGTTAGCTCTCCAGAAGGTGGTATTCCACGAAAAGGACTATTCCGACAAACGTCATACCATCTCTTGTATCATGTTACAACTCTGTAGTCTGAACAAAGCATAACACGGCACTGAAAACAACTTATCGACCTTAAAAAAAATCGACAGTCGTGGGTTGGGCATGTCGTAAGATGCGTTAGGTATACACTGATAGGCAAAATAAAGTGCCCACCTCTTCGTTTTTTCAATTTCTCTCATTTACTTGGTTCAAATTAAAGTAAACACACTGTATTTTTTTTATTATCTTATTTTTTATATTCTTTTTAAGTTTCACTTATGGAATACTGAAAAAAAGGAGTTTTACTTAAAGAAAAAAAAATCAATATGTGTTGAAAAAAAAACAGTGACAAAATAAAGTGCCCACTTCAAAAATCGATATGTTTTCGATAAGTTTCCATTGGAAGACCCCTCGATTGTTTATGTTTTGATATTTTGACATGTTTTGAAGCAAACGGCTCAACCTGGTGCATTTGTATACGAGATCGCATTTGATTCAATTGAAAAAAAAAATGGAGAACGCAGTGATTTCGAAAGCAATTACCTTGTGTATCCGAAAATTGGTCGTTCGTGATGTGCAAAACGGTGAATCGCACCGGGCTGTCGCTAAGAAGTACAGTATCAGTAAGGCAGCGGTTGGCAAAATTCTTCTGAAGCTTAAAACGTTTGGATCAGTGGTGGATCGCCCTGGCAGAGGCAGGAAGCGGAAAACGGATGCGAGAACGGACACCAAGATCATGCGCGAAGTCAAGAAGAACCCGAAGGTAACTGTCCGCGAGATCCAGGAAACCCTTCAGTTATCAGTTTCCGGTCGAACTGTTCGTCGCCGTCTCGTAGCACAGGGGTTGAATAACAAACTTGCCCGGAAGCGCCCATTTATCAGCAAGGCAAACAAAGCCAAACGGCTTAAGTTTGCTAAGGAGCATGCTGATAAGCCCCTAGAGTTCTGGAAAACGGTTCTCTGGACGGACGAATCAAAATTCGAGCTGTTTAACCGAAAGCGGCGGGTTCGTGTTTGGTGCAGATCGGGAGAGGAGCTTCAGGAGCGCCACATCCAAGGTACGATGAAGCATGGAGGAGGAAATGTGATGGTCTGGGGGTGTTTTTCGTGGGGTGGAGTGGGAAGCATTGTGAAAATCGACGGGATAATGACGGCAGATTCTTACATCAACATCCTGCGAGAAAATCTGGAGGTTTCGCTGATCCAGACGGGCCTTGAAGAGAAGTTCGTATTCTAGCAGGACAACGACCCGAAGCCTACTGCCAAGAAGACCAAGTCTTTCTTCCGGTCTTGTCGGATCAAACCGCTGGAATGGCCTCCACAAAGCCCGGACCTCAATCCCATCGAGAATTTGTGGGCGATTCTCGATGCCAGGGTTGACAAAACTGGTGTTACCAATAAAAATAACTATTTTGAAGCCCTGGAGCGCGCCTGGGAAGAGCTAGATCCACAGCACCTAAAGAACCTGGTCGACAGCATGTCGAAGCGCCTGCAGGAGGTCCTGAAGGCCAAAGGAGGATACATCAATTATTGAAATGCTTTTATTTTACTTTAATTTATGTTTTCTGTAGCCTAAATGAAGTGGGCACTTTATTTTGTCACTGTTTTTTTTTTCAACACAAATTGATTTTTTTTTCTTTAAGTAAAACTCCTTTTTTTCAGTATTCCATAAGTGAAACTTAAAAAGAATATAAAAAATAAGATAATCAAAAAAATACAGTGTGTTTACTTTAATTTGAACCAAGTAAATGAGAGAAATTGAAAAAAACGATGAGGTGGGCACTTTATTTTGCCTATCAGTGTAGGGTACCCCTTCTCATTTTGCCTATCAGCGTAGGGTACCCCTTCTCACACGCGTAATCCTTATGGCTGACCCACAATTGCTACGTAGCGGTACGTTGACAGAAAACCTATGGGAAAACAGTCAAATTCACGCAATCGCATCCGCAAAGTATCAATTGTGGGCCAGCCATTACTAGGTCGCGTCCCATAAATTGAGGAAGGCTAAAATAGGATAGGAACATGGCTGCTATTAAAAAAAAAAGTCGGGGGCTATCATAATAAAAAGTCGGGGGCTATCATAATAAAACACATAATTTTCCACATATTTTTCTTTTCAATTTTAATTCTCCATAATATGTGTAAGGTAAATTTTCCCTTTCTTCCTTTAAGAAACAAAACAACAAAATAGCTATAAAATACAACAATACACATCCACTAACAAAAAATTATGGTTGGTATGCTAGTTTTCCAATAAAAAAAGATGCATCGAGGTTCAATCCTGTGAGTTAAAGATAGTTTTTCAGTTTTTATTTTCGTATCTATGACTAGCTGGAATTGTTCTACTATCGCGCATAACCTGTTTGGAATCCAGCCAATAGAAATTGTTGGAATAGAATACAAACTGGGATATAACATTGGAACGGAAACATTGGAGAACAATAAGTCCTACTCGAATGACACTAAATAAAAAGGAGTGAATGGAGTAAAATGCACACCAAGGAAGTTCTAACCAGCTCACTTCATTAGAGCATGAACGACGGCTTTAGCGTTTAGCTTTTTCAGATCGGTATAGGTCTGCCCAGTTCCGACAAACACTATCGGTTGTCCAGTAATATATGTCATTGATATAGCAGCACCCACCTATAAAGAGAATAACATTTTTTTTAAATACGGAAACGGATCAGAAATCGCAAATTTCAAAACTACCTTGTCGTCAATGGTATCAAACTTAGTTAAAACAATTCCATCAATAATGTGCGGGTTTTCATTCGCAGAATAATCGGCCAAAGCTTGGTTGAATTTTACCAATTGATCTACAGCTTCATTTCCTACGAGGGCTTCTCCAACGAACAATACGAGATCGGGTTCATTAACCTATAAAAGAATGATATATTGTTGACCAGTAATGAAAATATTAACAATTACCTTTATCAATTTGGCCAACGCTCTCATAAGCGGTTCATTGTCTTGCATACGTCCGGCGGTATCAATCAATACTACATCAACCGCAGAATCATTGGCATATCTTATGGCTTCCATTGCAATTCCAGCTGCATCTTTGCCATAACCCTTCTCATACAACTGTACCATTTCCCTTCCGGCATGCTTTTCCGGTGGATGCAAAGCATTCAGATGTCTCATGTGAGTACGCAGTTGTTCAACAGCTCCAGCACGGAACGTATCGCAAGCCGCAATCAAAACATTTAAATTGTTTTCAATTAACCAGAAACAGATTTTGGCCAAATTTGTGGACTTTCCAACACCATTAACTCCACAGAAGCTCATTACATAAGGACGTTTATTTTTTTTGGCTTCCATGCAATCACGAAGGATGTCAACGCGCCTTTTAGGGGACAATATTTGTACCAGAGCTTCAGTCAATGTATTTTTAACCGTTGCTGTAATGGTATCAAATGTTCCAAGAACTTTTCCCTCTAGTTTTACAGCAACCGATTCGCATAGTTTGTGAGAAATGTCGGATGCAACGTTCTTAGAAATCAAATGATCGCTAAGTTTATCGAGTGCTGGTTGCATTGCCTCACGAGTAAGATTTTTAGATCCTACCAAACCTTTGAACAAAGAGAATACACCGCCAGATTTTTTGGATGATGCAGTATTCTGGCGCTGATCATAATTTTGGATTTCTTCATCATCTTCTTCCTCAGAATAATCACTATCGCTGTTGACTTCCAAATCTTGAATACCCCCTTTCATGCTGCCAATCATTGCATTGCTCGCTGTGAAGTCACTTCTCATATCTTCCGGCTTGTCCTTAGAGCGATCCAAATTAGGTAAATCTCTTGTATTACCTCCCAAATCCCAAACACGCATTTGTTTTCCAGATTTCTGCGGCGGAGATTTAGGGGACTTGGGCTTATCTCCCTTCTTCTTGTTTAGTTTTTCTATCATTTTCTTGCGATTCTCGAGAATCAAATCTTCATTTCCTCCGTTAATTTGAGGAGCAACATTCTCTTCTTGGTCCTTCTTATTTTCTATTATTTTAACTGATTTCTTGCTACCAGCTGGTTTTTCCTCACCTTTTCTCTCGATCATGGAAGCAACCGTTTTCTTTGATTTATGGGAATCCTCAAAGCTACGCATCTGTTTCGGAAGCGTTGCTTGCATCCGGCCCCATTTTTCTGCCTGCTCTAAAATCCGTGTGAAATCATTTTGAAACTCAAAATTCGTATAGTTTCGGTTTTCAGCTCTAAGATCATTCTTATATTTATCGCGAAACTCTAAATGTACATCGCTTAAGAATTTGTCGATGTACGAAAGTTGAAGAATTTTTTGGAATGCAACAACAAACACCAACTCGAACTCATTGTCCAGTTTATATTGGAGCGATAACCCTTCATAATCGTAAACTCCAGAACGTTCCTGGAGAATAAAAATCCCATATTAAAATGCATTAAAATCATTGAATTCCGTGTTTCTCAGACTTACCTGCAGAATTACGCTGCGAATAAGCGCGTTAACCGAAGGGGCAAATATTTGATTAGTACCTCGGAAGTACCAGAGGACGATTCCGCCCTTGGTGAAGATGGTAAACAAATCCAACATTGTGGATCACCAATCAACCTTTCTGTTAAATTTACCTTAAACTAACAACTAAGCGTTTATTTTCCTGTTCGCACAAGTGGACTTTAATCCCCTGCGTATATTACAAATGCAAGAAAGTCTTGAATTTGTATCACGATATTCACACCTCGCAGTTCGTTGTTTTTCTCAATGCTCTATGGGTTCTACGTGAATCGCTGCTGGTGACGGTGACAACGCATCACGCAACGAACGTAAACACGTAGTACGATAAACGTCATTTTTGACAATTTTTTTTCGGGGCAAAACGCAGCCATGACGAGGGATCTTGTATCACGGAGAAATTAAACAACCCAAAACAGGATTTATGCTTTGTTCAGACTACACAGAAAAAAATCTTGTATTAAAAACTACCATTTTACCCGACTATGCCTATCTTCAAAACTACCATGAAATTTCAGTCAAATTTACTACGTTTGTGGTAAAGCCTTCTGCATTTGTGGTATATTTGACAGACCTCATATTGATATCAACCGCACCATGGTCGATCTAATCGCAGGCATGGTAAAATCAAACGCATTTATGGTCAGCTGAAAATTGTTGGTGTTTGCGCTTAATTTAACCATAGACTAACTCTAAGACCAGTAGGTCCCGAACAAAGGCGCAAATATGTATAGTTAGGTGCTGGCTTCAAGTTTTACTTCGGACCGAGGGGCTCTACAACAGTGAACCAATTTCAAATCGCTAGTTGCATATTGATTGTTGATTTAACCCTCGAAATGGTAGCTTCTACTGCATTTTTTTTTTGCGTGTACAGATATGATATACTCTGAGAAAAATTTCATCGTTGTACCGACAATTAATCATGGTCAGAATGACTATCGCATATAATGGTTACAATAACCATGAAAATGGTCGAATTCACCACGTTCATGGGATTTTTGACTATGATCATGTGTAACAAGGACTATTCCGACATTATGGCAAATTTTGGATCAACTATTTTCAATGGTCGTTTTGACCATGATCATAGTTGGTTTCAAAATCTACTACCAAGTAGAAAGACATCCTAACCCCCAATAATGGTAAAATTGACAATCAAATTCCTCTCTGTGTATATACACGCAAAAAAACCGTAAATTGTAGGGAAACTACTGCATATTGAAAGCACATGTTGTTGGGAGAAAATATCACACTAAGCGCAACCACCAACAATTTTCGGAACCGAGGAAATGACATCATGTATATGACAACTCAGTTTCCAGTTCACAAGAAGGGACACCAACGCGAGATGTGGAGAATTATCGAGGCATTTGACTAAGTTAACTTTATGAAAGTTAGTGTAGTTTTTATCGAAGCTATATGTAAACCTCGTGTATGATAAAAGATTACCCTCTAACTCTCACCACTGTACAAGCCTGAGTACTTAAGCAACGATAAACGATTACACACTCGTTTGCTTTTCAGAAATCGCAAACGTAATTTGTGATTGACCCTCGGACCCTTTCATTGCATGGTTAGTAATTTTCGAACACATCTTGAATTGTCAAGATTGACAAACAGAAACGTCAGTGTGATGTCTGTTTCCAACGTATATAAAGTACAAGGTATTATAGTCGCTGCAATGTTATTTCATAACTTTTTTTTTGCTTTTGTCTTTTTCATACCACTACATATGAAAAAGACAAAAGCAAAAAAAAAAGTTATGAAATTTCTTCAGAAATGTATGAAATTTAAGCAGTTTCGATTCAAAAGCCAGCCAAACGCAAGTTTCTTGCTTGAATTTCTGCATGTAGGTATTAAGTAACTCTTGTACGTTACTTAAGTATACAAATTGATTGGAAGAATACTTTATTACTGAATATTTTTGAGTCAAATTAGCGCTGATATTTGAGGTGTTCGAAAACGCGATAGTGATTGTTTCTCAATTTCGAGCATCACACTTATTCAGGCATTTTTTCTGAATAATTTTAAGAAAAAGCTTATTTTTTTAAATAACGTTGAAGCAGATCAATTTTATTATTTTAATGAAATCTGCATGCGTACGCAAAAACTGAAGAATTTAATTTTTATGATTACGATTATCGTTTGAACATATTGTTCAATTTCGCTTTAAGCCTGGCTAGAATCACTGTTTCCGGAAGATCCACAACGATTTAAACTCGAAAATTAGATAAAATTTAACAAACTAAAAGGGTCTTCGCGGTTTCTCATTACAAATATGGATGTTTGTTTGCCATCCGGTTTCACTCACATTTGAGTAACATTAACTCAAAAACATTAAAACCGAACGTACCCTAAATTGAGTTTCATTGCCACAACTCAATTTGAGTAATCCCCGTTTTTTTTTTTTTTTTTGGTATGAAAACGAGTGTCGGGCCCATAGTTGTTCAAGCATTACTCGAAAAAAAAAAGCTTTAAAAGAATTAACGAACAAGAAAATATTTTTTTCAAAATTTTCCATAATTCATAAAATGTTTATTTCCGGCTTATAGCCCAGTTTGCAGCTAAAGTAAAGACCAGAAGTAATTATTGCCAATTTTACCGAACGGAATATTATTCCACGAGAAAAAATAACATCCGCATTAAGTTTCATGAGCAGACGTTACTGACGTTATGAAACCGTCTTCAGTATTCTCTACCTTTCAACTATTGTTCTTTAGTTATGAATATTTGAATTTAGTGAGGTTCTTGAAAATCGAAAAACTTCAATTTGTGTTTTTCGGACCAAACCTGAACGATAGTAAAAAAATCGCCTAATCCTGAAATTTATTCAGTTTCGAGTTGAACTTACTCATAAACAATAAAACAAAAATTTATGAAAATCAGTTTTTTTTTATTTTGCCTTTCTTATTTCGCCGTTGATTCTCAGTAATGCCCGAGTTTGCTCTGTTATATGTAAGTTTAATATGTATATTATGTTTTAATAGTAAAGAGTTGGTGGATTGATTATTACATTTGTAAAATCCATCGACAAGGCAAGGGTGATGAAATGCTTGCTTACCATTTTCAACACCAAGAAATTTAACCAGCCATTTTGCCAATAAGTCTAGTTTCGATTCATACGCCAGAAAGAGTTTCGAAAATGTTTGGTTTATCTGTAATGTAATAGACTATTAAAAATCAACGAATTCCAGTCAAGATAAAACAGCTTAGCTTTTTTAAGATACGTTTCCGCCCTGGTTTCCGCATCTACAGTGGCTGCTATCTGCTCCATGTCGCGACTGGTTATTAATTTTCGAATACGAATTAGATCTTAAATTAACTTCCGAAGCGCAAATTGACAGAGGCGTTATCCGACCCATTTTATATTATTGAAAAAAAAATGTAGCTATCTCAAAATTGGCGCAGTTTTCTTGTGTTTTGAATAACAATAAATTAAATTCATAAAATACGACTATTCAGCGTTTGACGTTTTAGATATATTTATAAAATTGAGTAAAAGTTACTCAACATTGAGTAAACTCGAATGAGCGTGTATGTGAGAATAATTTGACAGCTGGCAATATGCTTTATCTTGTTCTCATGGTACTTTGGTGTTTGTTTGCAGAACGAGGGAACGGCATGAGCATAACAAGATCTGTCAACCCGTTTACTGGGGAGTGCTCATTCGAAAGGGACCGATTTTAATTTTTGAAGAGGACACTGAAATGAAAAAATATTGTTACCAACTGTTCCATCTTAGCATTCTTCTTTGACTTAAGTGAAGATAAACACGGGTTCATGGTCGGCCGTTCCACTACCACTACTCAAGTTACCACAAGCATTATATCATAACACTAATTCGACCGACTATCAGCAACAGTAATGCCATATCACATTTTTTCAACAACTCTCATGCTATGTTGTATTATCTTTATTTTGAAAATGTTGTGATGTATTTTTATTTTTTTACAAAAAATTTAATGTTAAATAAGTATTAAATGATGTATTATTGTATTTTTTTAAAAAAATTTTTTTTGTGGGGAAGAAAAAACACAAAACACACATTTATTTATTTCTGGTCTTCGAATTTAAATTATCGCACAGACAGTTCTTACTATGTACTTATTCTAATTTTGAAAATAGTCTTAGACACATTAAAATCGAATTGCACAGTCACTTCATTAAAACGACGGCAGCAAATTTCAAATGGGTTGTTTTGTCCGAAAACGGTGCGATGCAATGGAAGTCGAAGAAAATCTGCACGCCGAGTTGATCTAGGAGGAACGTTGATTAGAATTTTGCTCAGCAGCACAGGACAGTCTACATTGTTGTTCAAGACGTCAAACACGAAAAGACGTTGCAGTAACACTCTCCTGTTTGCCAAAGAAGGCAATCTTATTAGGGCGCATCGTTGTTCGTAATGTGGCAGACGGACAGAGTCGTTCCATGGTAGCATTCGCAAAGCGTATCGCAAAAAGTTCTTTTGGATTCGCTCGATCTGACTGCTCTGGACAGCATGGTAAGGTGCCCACACAAGCACACCATACTCAAGTACGCTGCGTACAAGCGAACAGTAGAGCGTTTTCAAACAATATACGTCCTCAAACTGCTGCGTGTTTCGTTTTATAAAGCCAAGCATCGCATATGCTTTACCAGTAGTTGTAGCTACGTGTTGACTGAAATTCAACTTACTGTCTAGTAGAATGCCCAAATCTTTGACAGTATCAACCCTACGGATGCTGGCTGTAGTCATTTTGTAGTCAAACGCGGTAGTGTTTCTTGTACGACAGAATGAGATGACACTACATTTCCGTACATTCACATCCAGTCCGTTGAGTAAGCACCAATTTAACAGTTGGTCGATATCCGCTTGGATGGCACAGCAATCAACCAATGAGGTTATTACTCGAAAGAATTTCAGGTCGTCAGCAAACATAAACTTTTGGGACTTAACAGTACTGCATATATCGTTGGCGAATAGAACAAATAGTAACGGGCCCAAATGACTTCCTTGGGGTACGCCCGATGTGACTATGAAGGGGTCCGAAGTCACTCCATTAATGCGTACGAATGCACTACGCTCAGTGAGATAGAAGTATCCACCGTGTCAACCACTCCGGGAATCCCATTTTTTCTAATTTTGCAACTGCCAGAAAATGCGGCACCCTGTCGAAAGCTTTGGCAAAATCAACGTAAATGGCATCAACCTGCTGACGCTTCTCGAGTGCGGTGTTAAGCAAGGAAACGTAAGCCACCAGGTTAGTTGTTGTCGAACGTTTCCTTACAAATCCATGCTGGTGTTCGGAGATGACGTGTTGCACTTTTGGATAGAGAGAATCGTGAATGAGACTCTCGAAAACCTTTGGTACACAATTTAAAATTGCGATAGCACGATAGTTCTCTACGTCATGAATACTCCCCGCTTTGTGAATAGGAGTAATTGCAGCTTTCTTCCATAACCTTGGGAAAGTTCCTTCCACCATGGATCGATTAAAAATTATACTTGCGGGAACTGCAAGCGATTCGGCGCATTTCTTGACAAAGAGTGGTGGAAGGCGATCTGGTCCGGCACCTTTTGAAGCGTCTATCGATTGGAACTTTTCGAAAACATCCCTCGGAGAAAAATTGAAAGGTGCAAGGTTCAGGTCGTACCGCGGCAGACTGTTCAGGTACATTTCAGACGAAGGTGGTTGGTTTTCACTTAACACACTTCGAAAGAAAGACGAAAACAAGTGTGCCGCATCAAGTGGGGCTTCAGCTGTAGACTCCTTGTAATACACACGTTGAGGAATTCCATTCATCTGTTTTCGATTTTTTACGTACGCCCAAAACGATTTAGGATCCTGTATAATACTTTCCTCCGTTCGATGAATATAGCAGCGAAAGCATTGCGCGTGCAAGGAGTTGTATTTGCTCTCTATGTCATGCAGCTCAGCTTTGTGCTCTTCATTTCTCGAACGAAAATAACGCTTCCTAATCTTACGTAAACGGTTGCGAAGATGCTGCAGCTCATTATTCCACCAGGGTTGCTTCCTGCCTCGTGTACGACATTTACGTTTCAACGGGACGACATCTCGTAGGATCCTATACAATACGTCATAAAAACACGACACTGCTTCATCAATACTGCAGCTATGAAGAAATTCGTCCCAGCTCACATCATGAATTAGTGCATTGAGAGAAACAAAGTCGCACTGGCTATAATCGAAATTAAAAGGGTCCACAGCATTCGAAACATGCCTCCCATAAATTACTTCAAATTTCAATACAAACGGTCTGTGGTGTTGGTCGACTCTTAGTAGGGGTAACGGTGGTTCCAGTAACCACAAGCATTATATTATTGCTCTTATTCAACCCAATATCAACATCGGTAATGCGGGATCGCATCAATTCACTGAGCTGTGTTTTCAACGAGGAATCTTCATTCTCATATATATGATATATCATTTTCTTTTATGATCCAGTATCAACCTGCACCGGGTATCAAAATTGAATCGGCTTGTTGTGTGATGAACGGTGGTGGGTATGATTTCAATTGTAACTCATATCGGGTTGAGGTTTGCACTGATAAAAGGTTTGGGTATCGCAGTCTCAACGACGTGTTTAGCAAGAAAAATCTAAAAATAGCTGCATGAAATATGTTTTTATAGAACGACAAAGAGGGTATGCTTAGGGTATGCTTCTTTTATATTATGCAGAGGCATTCATCGATCAGTCGTGAGAAGCCTTGGTTCGAATCCCGATGTAAGAAACACATTTGAGCTTATAAAAAATTAATCCCATCAATGTTACGCGAAGATGCCATAAAATAATATGAAATAATATCCCTTAATAAAACGTAACAGAGGAAATTATTTCAATTAGAAGAAAATTACATACATGTTTGATGTTTTTTTTCCAAAATATCCCAAGCTCTATATATGCTTTTTAAAATGCAATAAAACATTTCAGTAGAAGCAGTAATTCAACTGCTGGAAAAGTAACTATGCCCTAAATATACTTGTTCTTGGGCTTCAATAAAGCATGTGCTCTAATTTGACAGGAGTGGGGCCATTTTCGACTTTAGTTCTACTTTAAGGACGCATGTAAGATTAGACTGCTTTATACCATAAACTTATATCGTAATATAATGCAAAATTGATTGATCTATATAGAGCTTCATGGTTACTTGGGTAACCTGTTGTGTCTCCCTTCGTTTATTACGGAAAATATGGCTGAAAGGGCGCAAACGGACGTCATCTATACAGACCGTTCAGCAGCTTTTGACCAGTTCAATCACGACATCGCTATCGCAAAACTACATAAGCATGGAGTAAATGGAAGTCTCTTACTATGGTTTTGCTCCTATCTCACTGATCGTCTGCTGATAGTAGCTGTTGGTGATTGCATTTCCGACGTTTTTCCAGCCACTTCAGGAATACCTCAAGGGAGTCATTTAGCGCCGCTGATCTTCATGCTGTACTTCAATGATGTGAACCTAGCCCTCGTAGGCCCCCGTCTTTCGTATGCCGATGACCTGAAGATCTTTTTACGAATCCAGTCTATCAACGATTGTCACCTCCTACAACAGCAGCTACAAATCTTTGCTCACTGGTGCAGCCTCAACCGTATGGTGGTTAATTCGGAGAAGTGTTCGGTGATCACTTTCTCTAGAAAAAAGGAGCCGATCCTCTTCGACTATGAGCTTTGAGGCACGTAATCAAACGTGCGACTTACGTAAAAGATCTAGGAGTTATTCTGGATTCTCAGTTGACGTACAAGTTTCACATCTCGTACATCGTGGACAAGGCGTCAAGAGCTCTAGGTTTTATTTTTCGGATGGCTAAAGACTTCTCCGATATTTACTGCTTGAAGTCCCTTTATTGCTCCTTGGAGCGATCGATTCTGGAGTATTGCTCTGCAGACTGGAATACGAGCTATATTAATGGCGAGAGTAGAGTCGAATTTGTTTAACGCAGGTTTTTACGCTTCGCTTTGAGAAGGTTGCCTTGGAGAGACCCGTTTCGTATGCCGAGTTACGAGAGCCGTTGTCGATTGATCGATCTTGCACCGCTTCGGTTTCGTCGTGACACATCCAGGGCTCTCTTTGTTGCAGACATTTTACAAGGCCGAATCGATTGCAGCGCAATCCTGGAGCAGATTAATATTAACGTTCAACCAAGGGCATTGCGCAAAAGCAAAATGCTGAGGATGCCAATTCGCCGATACAATTATAGCATGAACGTTGTTTTCGGAGGACTGCAGCGTGTTTTCATTAGAGTCGTTCGACTACCATATCCCTCGGCAAACTCTGCGCAGACGCTTCACGTCAATCTTTTCTGAGATGTAGACCTTTATGAACAAGTGTGTTGTTGTTTGAGTTTTAAGTTTATTGTACTTGTCATATTTTCAATACCACCTTTATTAAACCTGTTGGTGTTGACTAAATAAATAAATAATTTCGAGGGGGTGACTGGGCTATGATTATGTCGATTTTTCTTGAAATTATTCGTTTTATATCCATTGCTGAGAATTTAAGATTTTGTCGGTGGACTTAAATCCGATTGACTCGGATAATCGCGAATAACATCAAATTTTTGTTTCAGTGGATTTTGTCTCAATTTTGACACATATTCAAAGGTGTTACATTACCAATATTAACGTCATTTCAATTATATATTTTTCTCGATGTTTACATCCCAAGTGCATTCGATGTTTAACTGGATTATTTCTGGAAAGAAGTATCACGGTTCTAATTTCTGTTAGCCTTCAGGTATACTTAAAATGGTTGCGGTATCCATGATGACACCATTCGACAAATCGAAAAGGAAGTGAGATTATTTCCACAAACCATGAGAAAGTGGAAGAAAACCAAGGGGTGGATCACCCAGCACACTTTTCTCCTTTGCTATTTTTTTAGTGTGTCTACAAGCGTTGTAATGTTCTGGGAGTTCCCGTTATGTGCCAAAGGTGCCGATGTGTTGACAGCCCAAATTTGTATTTTCTTCTTAGCCTGGCAACCAGACAATGCATATTGGCAAGGTTCCTGGTTTCTTATTTCTATAAGCTCAACTGTCAAAAGTGTTCCTCAGTGTTATGGATTGAAAATCGATGTGCCGCAGGTATGAAACATATTCGTCTAGTGTGTAAGATATCGTGGCTGGCACACTGTTCTAAGCGACCTACCACTGAAGAAAACCCTTTGAACCTTTGAAAATTTTCCTGAACGGAGTAGCTTGAAAGTTATTGCCAATGTTGTAGATAAACATGGTATTACAAACTTTGCGAAAAAAAAACAATTGAAGCATAACGGCTTACAGATATCCTAGGTTTACGGAGCATAACGGATTGTATGTCACAATGAAGTCCCTGTTCAGTTATATCGTTGCAGCAGCTGATTATCCCAATTTCGACGAATCTTCCCTACCCA
Organism: Aedes koreicus; assembly: GCA_024533555.2. Taxonomy (NCBI): domain Eukaryota; kingdom Metazoa; phylum Arthropoda; class Insecta; order Diptera; family Culicidae; genus Aedes; species Aedes koreicus. The sequence goes on from JAHHFK020004557.1 coordinate 137,665, forward strand.
AGTAACCCCGAGGCTGTAATAGCATGCATATATAGGGCATATGTATTACGTTTAGTGCATCATTGAAGTTGGATTAAAGCTGAAAAGGGCCCCACTAAGATCGAACTAATGCTATATCTTTTGTAATGCCATAAGACATTGCTAAAGTAGCATTATTGCATTGGTAATGCATCACTACATTCTTAAGCTTATCTAACGCTTTATTACTTGACAACTGTTGAATTGATGCGATCCCGCCTTACCGATGTTGATTTTGGGTTGAATAAGTGCAATAATATAATGCTTGTGGTTACTTGGGTTGGTTCTTCCTGAAAACATCGTTAAGACGCGAAGAAATCCGTCTCACCTTAAACCATAATTATCACCAATTATTTAAAAAAATCATTTATATTAAGTCATTTTGCATCATTATCAGGAAAGCGGTGGACCTCAGGTGGCTACCCAAGTAACCACGAGGCTATAATAGCATGCATATATAGGGCATATGCATTACGTCTAGTGCATCATTGAAGTTGGAATAATGCTGAAAAGGGCCCCACTAAGATCGAACTAATGCTATATCTTTTGTAATGCCATAAGACATTGCTAAAGTAGCATTATTGCATTGGTAATGCATCACTACATTCTTAAATCTAATCTAACGCTTCATTACTTGACAACTGATGAATTAATGCGATCCCGCATTAATGATGTCGAATAAATGCGGTCCCGCATTAATGATGTTGATTTTGGGTTGAATAAGTGCAATAATATAATGCTTGTGGTTACTTGGGTAGTCCACATAAAGTTCACCGCTTTTCCCGATTTCTCAACCAAAATTTTCTCTGATTTCTCATGTTAATTATTTCCATCCTTTGTTGACTTGGAAACGACAGCTTAATCTCTGGAATAACATTTGAAAACGGCCTATTAGCTCTCGCAATAGAGAGTTGGTAAAACAGGGTAAAACCGTAATTTTTTTCCTTGCAAAACATAGGGCATTCACGCAAACCAACAGCACAAAAATACAGTAAATGTTTCACCTTACCGATGATACTGCTGGTTGGCCCTACGTTTTGCAGATGCAAAGTTGTGTCTACCATTGTTGATCTGCTATTTTCAAATGTTGCTAGAGAACTGTTATGTGATTCAAATAAGATTTTTTTCCGATAAGCATAGCTTGAGAAGATAAGAGTAACTGAACCAGGTAAATCGGATTTTGATAGTGTACAGCCGATAACGAAGGATTATTTGATTATGCTTGAAATCTTGGATTATCTTAGAGAGTCATCCCCCTCGGAATTTCCAATCCACACACAAAAAATCGAGGGGGGGTGACTCTCGCAGATAATCCAAGATTTGAAGCATAATCACATAATCCTTCGTTGTCGGCTGTATCCTATCTAAATCTGGTTTATCTGGATTATCTAATTAACGTATCTGCTCTGGATGTGCTTATCCGACAGAATCTTATTTAAATCATTTTGAAATTCTGCAGCAACATTTGAAAACGGCAGATCAGCATTGGTAGACACAACTCTGTATATGTTAAACAAAGGGCACCCACGCAAACTAGCAATTTAATCGGTAAAGTGAATCATTTACTTTATATAAGTGCAGTTGGTGGGCGTGAGTGCCCAATGCTTTGTGAGGAAAGGTTTTACCAACTTTCGATGACGAGAGCTGATAAGCCTTTTTTAAATGTCACTCCATAGATTTAGCTGTCATTCCAAGTCAACTAGCGAGGGAAATAATAAAAATGAGAAATCTGAACATTTCGTTAGAGGAATGGGAAACAACGGTGGATTTTGTGTGGACCGATTTAATTAGTCCTTCGCTTTCTGGATACTGATGGAAGGTGAGTTAATATTACTTAAATTATTTAAGCTTATTTCTTAAATAATTGGTAATAATCAAATAATAATTACAGGTGATATGGATCTCTTCGGTAGTAAACGAGTCATCTGGATGAAACTAGAGATGATTATTCTAAATGTCAACAGATGCAGCACAAAACCTGGACCAGACTATACTACTATTAAAGATCAGCATTTTATTACGTCATAATTTAAAATAAACGAAAGCTTTAGCTTAATGTACTTTCAGAACCAAGGAGACGGACAAGTTAAAGTATTTGTTGAGAAGGTAATGTTGCAGCGAAGTTTTAGATTTTACATCGATACAAATAGATAACAAAAACTGTGAATACTTGCTATGAATTTAATATAGCATAAGTAGTGATCAATTAATCAAATCTAAGCCAGATTTCGAACATTGTTGTTCTGTATAAGTCCATCTGCGAAGTACGTCGTCGGTAACACACTTATTATCACTACATGAAAACATCAGACAGAATGAAGCTGCTCCAGATACTAACGGTTGGGCCATAGTAACGTAGAGATTTCGTCCGACGGAATATTTATTGACGTAATCAATCACCTTTTTTGGCGATGAAGCCAAAAAGAACGACTTGATCGGCATTCCGTTACAGTCGATTGGTGATACTAAACTAGTGGCATCTTCACTCAGAACAAAAACATTCGGTAGATTGTTTACACTGAGGAATTCCAATAAGTCATCTATCCTCAGGCAATCTGGTTCAATACCTCGACCCATATGCTTCAAATGCCGTTGACACGTTCTTATTGATGGTGAAATAGAATTTACGTAGTCGAACTCGTATGCTGCCTTGCCTCCTTGAACATATTTGAAAGTAAAAAAATCCTTTTCTTTTGCGGTGTATCGTCGGCCCTTGGATGCGCGACTACCGATACGGTTTTCACAATCTATCTGTAGAACAAGAGAAGTGCTGGCCTTTTCGTTTCGGACACTGTAATCGACCACATTACAGCATCTACTTAGTTTAACGAATCAGCACATCCGTGAAAAATCGGTTGGCCTTTCTCTTTATCTTCGATCATTTGACTTTGATCTGCATTTTGTAACTGCATCTCAATATGTTCCAGCAAATAAGAAGAAGGCTCATCTTCACCAATACTTTGCATCAATTTTTGTTCTTCTTCTTGGTCCGATTGCGCTTCGTACAGGTACTCAGTTACACACGAAACAGTTTCCTCTAGTGGTGTCGGTATAACTTCAAAGCTGTTTTCCGGAGACCTGGTACATGCTATTTTTTTTGCTCTTTGTGGCTCATGTGTGATATCATCACCAGGAATATTGATATTTGTGTGCTTTATCGTGAGATGGGATGAAAAATTGTAAAATTATCTATAATGAAAGTTCTTCGTTTGATTTGAAAGTGTTATGTTTCGGTTCAGTGTGTAAATTTAAAAGTGATTTCTTTTACCATAAAAAATGTAGAACTGTCAAATCCACCAACACAAAAAGCAAGAAAAAAAAAGAATTTGGTTTACCTGTCAAAATCATCCTGTTCTTGTCATCCGTCCGGGAAATTTTTTTAGCTGCTCACGAATATTGTTCTGTTTTACGTTTTTTTTTTAGTGAAGGGATGTGTCGATGATTTTGAGGGTGGTGTATTATACATAGTATTATATTGTATTGTTCTTATATTGTATTACACCAGCTCGCCGGTCAACCTTTTAAGTTACATGAAGCAGCATAACATTTTAACCGACGATAGCAACAGTCCGAAACTTTCGTACCAATTATAAAACTCTCACATGCGGCGAATCGAATTTGAACCAAGAATCCTTCCGAGCAAACCCCGTCGGCAGCCGGTCCATCGTCCAACGATTCCCTCTCGAAGTCCGATTCCTAGGCGTTGCCACTTGGTGTACACGAGGCAACCGCCATGACAACGACGGAGGACACCGGGTCCTACACTCTTCCGGCTGAAACAGAAGTGAAGACGCCTTCGATGTGCGAACTGGAAATCACCGGCATCAGTGACTACTTTCATGTCTGATTTTTTCATGCAAATTACAAATTACATGCACAGCACATTAAAGGGTGATACGGTCAAAATTTGGTCAAGGGAAAACGCGTGTAAATCGGTGAAATCGTTTATTTAAAAAATCAAATTAAATTTCTTTTTCAAGTTCAATTAGTATAAAATTCAGGAAAAATATTCAGTTAGGCTTCCGCTTTTCCAAATCCGAATTGCCGGGCCTTACGCTTGACCCCTGCCATCAGATTTTGTACAGCCACCTTGTCCACCTTCTTCGCCGCAGAAAGCCAGTTTGCCTTGAACTGCTGCTCGTCCTTAGCAGTTTTTTGGTCTTCTTTGGGTTCCGCTTGACAATAGCCCAGTATTTCTCAATTGGGCGGAGCTCTGGCGTGTTGGGAGGGTTCTTGTCCTTGGGAACCACCTGCACGTTGTTGGCGGCGTACCACTCCATGGCCTTTTTACCGTAATGGCAAGATGCCAAATCCGGCCAAAACAGTACGGAACAACCGTGTTTCTTCAGGAAAGGCAGCAGACGTTTATTCAAACACTCTTTCACGTAAATTTCTTGGTTGACAGTCCCGGAAGCTATGAAAATGCTGCTTTTCAAGCCACAGGTACAGATGGCTTGCCAAACCAGATATTTCTTTGCGAACTTTGACAGTTTCGTGTGCTTGAAAATATCTGCTACCTTTCCCTTCCTTTTGCCGTATAAAACTCCTGTCCCGGAAGCTGCTTGTAGTCGGCTTTGACGTAGGTTTCGTCGTCCATTACCACGCAGTCAAACTTCGTCAGCATCGTCGTGTACAGCCTCCGGGATCGCGCTTTGGCCGTCGTATTTTGTTTATCATCGCGATTTGGAGTCACTACCTTCTTGTAAGTCGATAGTCCGGCTCGTTTTTTGGCTCGATGCACGGTTGTAGACGATACACCCAGCTTATTTGCGGCATCTCGGAGAGATAGGTTAGGGTTTCGCTTGAAACTACCGGCAACTCTCTTTGTCGTCTCAGCGGCTTCCGGTTTTCGATTTCCCCCCGATCCAGACTTCCTGGCTGTCGACAAACGTTCCCCAAACACTTTAATTACATTTGTAACGGTTGATTTGGCAACTTTTAGCGATTTTGCCAACTTTGCGTGCGAGTAGCTCGGATTTTCGCGATGCGCGGGAGCAAAATTTTTTGATACGCTGCTCTTCTTGCTTGGACGGCATTTTGACAACTGAAGAGTGAATTCCAAAATCAAAATAGGAGCAACATTTTACACACACACACCTTCAAAATGAGGGGTGTTCAGGTTTTTTAAATGCAAAATTGAAAGAAATACGTCAAGTTGATATTGACCAAATTTTGACCGTATCGCCCTTTAGCTCCACTAGCAAGCGAAGATTATCCATCAGTACCTCACCCAGATCATGCTGGCGGGTTTGCATTGCTTTCACCTTGTTTACTTTCAGCATCATTTTGTTTACTTCGCCTTTATCCCACGAATCATCGCAATTTTTTGTCCATATTCCGCACCGTTGGACATGTTAAAGTCTTCCGTCTTGTTACTCGCATCCGAATCATACACAGCCGGAGTTTTTTTGTCGTTTCACCAGCACCATTGCATCTACTTCCGAGCATAGCATCGGTTCTTTGGTAGAGGGCATCGGCCCAGGTGACATAGGCGATTAACCACTCGATGAAATGTTGCCTTGGAGATCTGGTTTGAATGAAAATGGCTCATGAATAAAATCGCCAGATACACCTGTGGATCCTATACGTACCGATTGCAGACGAATATCTGTTCGTCTCAGAAGGATGGATGGCTGAGTGTTTTCAGTTTCCGCCATTTCGTCATCATCTGAATACGGCTGATGAACAATTTCGCACGGCTCAACTGGTTTAGCTTTCGGATGCAACTGTATCGCGGTCATGACGGTTGACTTTGTTTTGACAAGAAATTAGTGTTGCCGGAGATGAAAAAAATTAAGAACAAATCTGGCAGTGTTGCGAGATTTAATTTTACATAACAACTAAATGCGATCAAGCATCAAAATCGTGTAATATTCAACATTTTTTGCGGAGTCCTTTATGTGCATTGGTTTTCGTGTAATATTTATGTTTTTGATGTGTGATTATTACATTCATGCAACTAATAATTTTGTTCTGATGTAATTTGAAGACCGATGTAATATCACATCAAGTAGATGTTATTCTGCATCGTATTTGCTTGATTACATCAGTTTTTAATACGTTGACATCAATTACGTTGACGTGTATTAAAATTTTTTTGCTGTGTGCAAATACCAGTAACAAGAAATATTTGTTTGCAAAACGAAAAAATTATGTTTTATTAATTATATCCGACTTTAATATAAAATCAAATGATTTTCAAACAAATAGCTGTCTTATTAAAATTTGTAATGATTCATCTGAAAAAAAAAACCATTTACTTTAAAACTATTTTCTATTTCAATCTTAACAGCTTACTTTTATTTGAATTGTACGACACTTTCTGGTTGAAAGTTCATTTTTAAATAATAATCCAGAAATTATTTTCAACGATGCCTCGGTTTCGATTTGACAGTTCTACAATTCGTTTTGAAAGTTTAAACTTTTAAATGTACCAGGCAGGAAACTTTTCAGGGGGTGCGACTCTATCTCAGATGCAGAATATTTTTTGTTATGCTTTTGTGCGATTTGCGCACGCTTAGTAGATAGAAAGAAGATTTTAAAGATTTTGATGAAGATTTTAAAGATTTACTGCAAAAAGATGCAGCACGATGCAAGTAGATGGATTAAGATTCACAAGTTGAAACAAGATTTTTCAAAGATTGATTCGCTAGCGTGAGATTTTTAAGGGCGATACGGTCAAAATTTGGTCAATATCAACTTGACGTATTTCTTTCAATTTTGCATTTAAAAAACCTGAACACCCCTCATTTTGAAGGTGTGTGTGTAGAATGTTGCTCCTATTTTGATTTTGGAATTCACTCTTCAGTTGTCAAAATGCCGTCCAAGCAAGAAGAGCAGCGTATCAAAATTTTGCTCGCGCATCGCGAAAATCCGAGCTACTCGCACGCAAAGTTGGCAAAATCGCTAAAAGTTGCCAAATCAACCGTTACAAATGTAATTAAAGTGTTTGGGGAACGTTTGTCGACAGCCAGGAAGTCTGGATCGGGGGGAAATCGAAAACCGGAAGCCGCTGAGACGACAAAGAGAGTTGCCGGTAGTTTCAAGCGAAACCCTAACCTATCTCTCCGAGATGCCGCAAATAAGCTGGGTGTATCGTCTACAACCGTGCATCGAGCCAAAAAACGAGCCGGACTATCGACTTACAAGAAGGTAGTGACTCCAAATCGCGATGATAAACAAAATACGACGGCCAAAGCGCGATCCCGGAGGCTGTACACGACGATGCTGACGAAGTTTGACTGCGTGGTAATGGACGACGAAACCTACGTCAAAGCCGACTACAAGCAGCTTCCGGGACAGGAGTTTTATACGGCAAAAGGAAGGGGAAAGGTAGCAGATATTTTCAAGCACACGAAACTGTCAAAGTTCGCAAAGAAATATCTGGTTTGGCAAGCCATCTGTACCTGTGGCTTGAAAAGCAGCATTTTCATAGCTTCCGGGACTGTCAACCAAGAAATTTACGTGAAAGAGTGTTTGAATAAACGTCTGCTGCCTTTCCTGAAGAAACACGGTTGTTCCGTACTGTTTTGGCCGGATTTGGCATCTTGCCATTACGGTAAAAAGGCCATGGAGTGGTACGCCGCCAACAACGTGCAGGTGGTTCCCAAGGACAAGAACCTCCCAACACGCCAGAGCTCCGCCCAATTGAGAAATACTGGGCTATTGTCAAGCGGAACCTAAAGAAGACCAAAAAAACTGCTAAGGACGAGCAGCAGTTCAAGGCAAACTGGCTTTCTGCGGCGAAGAAGGTGGACAAGGTGGCTGTACAAAATCTGATGGCAGGGGTCAAGCGTAAGGCCCGGCAATTCGGATTTGGAAAAGCGGAAGCCTAACTGAATATTTTTCCTGAATTTTATACTAATTGAACTTGAAAAAGAAATTTAATTTGATTTTTTAAATAAACGATTTCACCGATTTACACGCGTTTTCCCTTGACCAAATTTTGACCGTATCACCCTTTTCATTCTTATCAATTTCATAAACTGCCTTATGGCTTTCTTGGCTGTTGTTTGTGTAAAAAAGTTATAAGGTATATGTATCAAATGGTCAAAAGTGCGCCTCGAATGATTGTTTTGATACTCTTGGTGAATACTGAATGCTGATCCCGATAGTACTGAGCTGATATACTTCCTTCAAACAAAGAAAGTAGAACAAGACGAAGCGAATCAATCACTGGAAGCCATGAAATCGGTAAAGTCCATTACAAATAGCATAACCGATCTCTTTAAGAGAGCAAGTTCATTGCTTCCAGTGATTCATGCACTACGTATATGTATGGGATGTATCGCCTGGAAACTTATACACGCATTACTTTTCATGAAGATCTAAATTAAAACTCTAGGCGTTAAATTCTACATTAACGAACATCAATTGTACTGTGGGCGTTGCATCGGATTTATTTTTCATAACCACAAAGAAAGGATAGGTAGAATGAAAATTTCAGTGGAAGTCAATACAAAATAAGTGACGAAATACATACATTAAAGTAATAATTAGTATAACCAATGCATATGCGTTCCATAGCACGGACACATGAATTTCATAAGGTTGTATAATGAAACTTATAGGGTTGCCATAAGCAAACCCTTGGAAGTGGTTGTGGAAACATTCATAGTAGTACAGACGGTGATGTTACGAAATTCAATTCTTTTGCTTGTGGCTAATTTTCATAAGGTTATTTAATGAACTTTGAAAGTTCAATAACCTGCATCAATAACCTCAACTTTCAAGTTTCGAATCCAGGTTGCACCAAATTTTTATTTTTTCTACATCATGATATTTCATAAGACAAATCAATGAAATTCATACATATTTCTTGTGGCAAATAATCATCATACAATCTTATGGACATCGAAAGTTTATTTCGCTGAGTGTCAGATTGCACCACAGGTGGATAAATTCAGGTTATTAATATGCAAATCTCGAGTAATTCATGATTAGGCCTAAAAGCGAATTGTAAACAATAACTTTTATCTTCGATCTTTCACGAATCCCAAGACTCCTACGATGATCAAATACACCATTTGGTAGAGCAAACATTCTTCTACCAGATGCTGGTTTCGAGAGAAATCGACGTTTAAAGTCATTGTTTACAATTGGCTTTTAAGCCCTAATCGTGAATTACTCGAGAAATGATTTTTATGCATCGGTTGTTCTACACGGTAATCTCAATTAACGCTATTATGACTTTAAAGTATGGAAAGGGGGAAACTGGGACTACGCCGAAGAGGAGTACTGTATTCCTGAAACATTTGAAAAACCGGAATATAGCAGTCGCGCCAATCCATTGCACTCCCGTTCTATGAATTCAAACAGTGGCACATCTAATGCGCTGTATAGCGCATCAGATGCGCGTGCATACAGGACACTAGATGCGCGATTGTTTGGACTTATGGAACGGGAGTAGAATCGATTGGCGCGGGGTTTTTATTCTTGTTTTTCACTGCACCAGAAACTACATATACTTCCTTTTGCGTAAACTGAATATACGTCAATTTGTGCATACTTTTTTTACTCCTTTTGAAAAGTGTAAAATGCATACTTTTTACTCCTTTTTGAAAAGTAAAATATGCATACTTTTTACTCCTTTTGGAAAGTAAATGTGCATAATTTTTACTCCTTTTGAGAACTTAACAAATGTATTACTTTTTACGCATTTAAAAAAATCAATATTGCCCGAGTATGGCTGAAAACGGCTTAATTCCGAAATTCAAATTAGAGAATTGAAAAAGACGTCAGTAAATTAGATTCATGTTTATTAATTGAATTTTTTTTACTATCTAGAGGTTTTGCGAAAAAATTTACTCACGCATTTTGTTACAGAGTTGATTAACAGACGTTCTGGAACTATTTATAGCAGTGGGTGGCTAGTCAAGAAGAAAATGAATATAATTTTTTCGCTCGGGAAGTACAAGCACATCGGCTCCAAGCCCGGTCCCAAGCTTAACGATTCGTCCCTAATATTGTATCTCTTATAACTGCATCTGGCCACAGGGCATGGAAGACCTGTTTGTTTCATACAGTGTTAAACATTTGTAATAACTGACGAAAGCAAATATTTAACTTATCTGTCAACTTCGCGAATACGTCTCTATCCAACGTTCTGGATATTTCCTACATTTTCTATACTGCAACAGCCTAAAATGACTCCGGAACTTAAACACGGTGCTTACAAAAATGCTATTTTGAAAATGGCGTCTGCATCAAATCACGGGCAGAGTTAATTTTCTTTTTTCAGCGGTGCCTACTTTTTACGCATTTTTTTGTCGCCGTTTGTAAGCACCGTGTTTATGTTCCGGAGTTATTTTAGGCTGTTGCAGTATAGAAAATGTAGAAAATATCCAGAACGTTGGATAGAGACGTATTCGCGAAGTTGACAGGTAAGTTAAATATTTGCTTTCGTCAGTAATTACAAATGTTTAACACTGTATGAAACAAACAGGTCTTCCATGCCCTGTGGTCAGATGCAATTATAAGAGATACAATATCAGGGACGAATCGTTAAGCTTGGGACCGAGCTTGGAGCCGATGTGCTTGTACTTCCCGAGCGAAAAAATTATATTCATTTTCTTCTTGACTAGCCACCCGCTGCTATAAATTGTTCCAGAACGTATGTTAATCAACTCTGTAACAAAATGCGTGAGTAAATTTTTTCGCAAAACCTCTAGATAGGTATTTGTAAAAAAAAATTCAATTAATAAACATGACTGTAATTTATTGATGTCTTTTTCACTTTCTAATTTGAATTTCGGAATTGAGCCGTTTTCAGCCATACTCGGGCAATATTGATTTTTTTAAATGCGTAAAAAGTACACATTTGTTAAGTTCACAAAAAGAGTAAAAAGTATGCACATTTACTTTCCAAAAGGAGTAAAAAGTATGCATATTTTACTTTTCAAAAGGAGTAAAAAGTATGCACATATTGACGTATATTCAGTTTACGCAAAAGGAGTATAAGTATTCCTGGTGCAGTTGAAAACCGGAATATAGCAGTCGCGCCAATCGATTCTACTCCCGTTCCATAAGTCCAAACAATGGCGCATCTAGTGCGCTGTATGGCGCATCTGATGCGCTATACAGCGCATTAGATGTGCCACTGTTTGAATTCATAGAACGGGAGTAAAATCGATTGGCGCGACTGCTATATTCCGGTTTTCAACTGCACCAGGAATAGTAGAACAACCGATGCATAAAAATCATTTCTCGAGTAATTCACGATTAGGGCTTAAAAGCCAATTGTAAACAATGACTTTAAACGTCGATTTCTCTCGAAACCAGCATCTGGTAGAAGAATGTTTGCTCTACCAAATGGTGTATTTGATCATCGTAGGAGTCTTGGGATTCGTGAAAGATCGAAGATAAAAGTTATTGTTTACAATTCGCTTTTAGGCCTAATCATGAATTACTCGAGATTTGCATATTAATAACCTGAATTTATCCACCTGTGGTGCAATCTGACACTCAGCGAAATAAACTTTCGATGTCCATAAGATTGTATGATGATTATTTGCCACAAGAAATATGTATGAATTTCATTGATTTGTCTTATGAAATATCATGATGTAGAAAAAATAAAAATTTGGAGCAACCTGGATTCGAAACTTGAAAGTTGAGGTTATTGATGCAGGTTATTGAACTTTCAAAGTTCATTAAATAACCTTATGAAAATTAGCCACAAGCAAAAGAATTGAATTTCGTAACATCACCGTCTGTACTACTATGAATGTTTCCACAACCACTTCCAAGGGTTTGCTTATGGCAACCCTATAAGTTTCATTATACAACCTTATGAAATTCATGTGTCCGTGCTATGGAACGCATATGCATTGGTTATACTAATTATTACTTTAATGTATGTATTTCGTCACTTATTTTGTATTGACTTCCACTGAAATTTTCATTCTACCTATCCTTTCTTTGTGGTTATGAAAAATAAATCCGATGCAACGCCCACAGTACAATTGATGTTCGTTAATGTAGAATTTAACGCCTAGAGTTTTAATTTAGATCTTCATGAAAAGTAATGCGTGTATAAGTTTCCAGGCGATACATCCCATACATATACGTATAGTGCATGAATCACTGGAAGCAATGAACTTGCTCTCTTAAAGAGATCGGTTATGCTATTTGTAATGGACTTTACCGATTTCATGGTTTCCAGTGATTGATTCGCTTCGTCTTGTTCTACTTTCTTTGTTTGAAGGAAGTATATCAGCTCAGTACTATCGGGATCAGCATTCAGTATTCACCAAGAGTATCAAAACAATCATTCAAGGCGCACTTTTGACCATTTTATACATATACCTTATAACTTTTTTACACAAACAACAGCCAAGAAAGCCATAAAGCAGTTTATGCAATTGATAAGAATGACTTGAGAAAATCATTACGATTAACTGGGAAAACCATTGTTTTTTTGGTCTTCTTTAGGTTCCGCTTGACAATAGCCCAGTATTTCTCAATTGGGCGGAGCTCTGGCGTGTTGGGAGGGTTCTTGTCCTTGGGAACCACCTGCACGTTGTTGGCGGCGTACCACTCCATGGCCTTTTTACCGTAATGGCAAGATGCCAAATCCGGCCAAAACAGTACGGAACAACCGTGTTTCTTCAGGAAAGGCAGCAGACGTTTATTCAAACACTCTTTCACGTAAATTTCTTGGTTGACAGTCCCGGAAGCTATGAAAATGCTGCTTTTCAAGCCACAGGTACAGATGGCTTGCCAAACCAGATATTTCTTTGCGAACTTTGACAGTTTCGTGTGCTTGAAAATATCTGCTACCTTTTCCCCTTCCTTTTGCCGTATAAAACTCCTGTCCCGGAAGCTGCTTGTAGTCGGCTTTGACGTAGGTTTCGTCGTCCATTACCACGCAGTCAAACTTCGTCAGCATCGTCGTGTACAGCCTCCGGGATCGCGCTTTGGCCGTCGTATTTTGTTTATCATCGCGATTTGGAGTCACTACCTTCTTGTAAGTCGATAGTCCGGCTCGTTTTTTGGCTCGATGCACGGTTGTAGACGATACACCCAGCTTATTTGCGGCATCTCGGAGAGATAGGTTAGGGTTTCGCTTGAAACTACCGGCAACTCTCTTTGTCGTCTCAGCGGCTTCCGGTTTTCGATTTCCCCCCGATCCAGACTTCCTGGCTGTCGACAAACGTTCCCCAAACACTTTAATTACATTTGTAACGGTTGATTTGGCAACTTTTAGCGATTTTGCCAACTTTGCGTGCGAGTAGCTCGGATTTTCGCGATGCGCGAGCAAAATTTTGATACGCTGCTCTTCTTGCTTGGACGGCATTTTGACAACTGAAGAGTGAATTCCAAAATCAAAATAGGAGCAACATTCTACACACACACACCTTCAAAATGAGGGGTGTTCAGGTTTTTTAAATGCAAAATTGAAAGAAATACGTTTGTTTCAGCTTTTGAATCTTAATCCATCTACTTGCATCGTGCTGCATCTTTTTGCAGTAAATCTTTAAAATCTTCATCAATATCTTTAAAATTTTCTTTCTATCTACTAAGCGTGCGCAAATCGCACAAAAGCATAACAAAAAATATTCTGCATCTGAGATAGAGTCGCACCCCCTGATCAACACTTGTAAACAAGAAAGCTTAAAGGAGTACAATAACAACGTCGTTTTAAACCAAATGCATACATAAGTCAGTTGAACCGTTAAGCTGTTAAGATTGAAATAGAAAATAGTTTTAAAGTAAATGGTTTTTTTTTTCAGATGAATCATTACAAATTTTAATAAGACAGCTATTTGTTTGAAAATCATTTGATTTTATATTAAAGTCGGATATAATTAATAAAACATAATTTTTTCGTTTTGCAAACAAATATTTCTTGTTACTGGTATTTGCACACAGCAAAAAAATTTTAATACACGTCAACGTAATTGATGTCAACGTATTAAAAACTGATGTAATCAAGGAAATAAGATGCAGAATAACATCCACTTGATGGAATATTACATCGGTCTTAAATTACATCAGAACAAAATTATAGTTGCATGAATGTAATAATCACATATCATAAACATAAATATTACACGAAAACCAATGCACATAAAGGACTCCGCAAAAAATGTTGAATATTACACGATTTGATGCTTTATCGCATTTAGTTGTTATGCAAAATTAAATCTCGCAACACTGCAAGATTTGTTCTTAATTTTTTTCATCTTCGGCAACACCGTTTCTTGTCAAAACAAAGTCAACGAAGTCGGCAAAGTCATGTACCCGTTGCATCCGAAAGCTGAACCACGTGAACCGTGCGAAATTATCAATCAGCCGTATATCGATGACGACGAAATAGCGGAAACTGAAAACCTTCTGCCATCTATCCCTCTGAGACGAACAGAAATTCGTCTGCAATCGGCCCAGGATCCGCAGGTGTATCTGGCGATTTTATTTCATCAGCCATTTTCATTCAGGGTTTGAACATTTCGTCAGCTTCGAAGTAGAAAACATTTCATCGAGTGATGAATCGTCTATGTCACATGAACCGATGCCCTCTACCGAAGAACCGATGTTATGGTTGTAAGCGAATGCAATCGTATTCTCGACGCTGCAGATCTCAACTTCTGCACAAGGCGGTTTCCATTTGAATAAGGTGCTGATGAAACGAGAAAAAAACTCCGGCTGATAAAGGGCGATACGGTCAAAAATTTGGTCAATATCAACTTGACGTATTTCTTTCAATTTTGCATTTAAAAAACCTGAACACCCCTCATTTTGAAGGTGTGTGTGTGTAGAATGTTGCTCCTATTTTGATTTTGGAATTCACTCTTCAGTTGTCAAAATGCCGTCCAAGCAAGAAGAGCAGCGTATCAAAATTTTGCTCGCGCATCGCGAAAATCCGAGCTACTCGCACGCAAAGTTGGCAAAATCGCTAAAAGTTGCCAAATCAACCGTTACAAATGTAATTAAAGTGTTTGGGGAACGTTTGTCGACAGCCAGGAAGTCTGGATCGGGGGGAAATCGAAAACCGGAAGCCGCTGAGACGACAAAGAGAGTTGCCGGTAGTTTCAAGCGAAACCCTAACCTATCTCTCCGAGATGCCGCAAATAAGCTGGGTGTATCGTCTACAACCGTGCATCGAGCCAAAAAACGAGCCGGACTATCGACTTACAAGAAGGTAGTGACTCCAAATCGCGATGATAAACAAAATACGACGGCCAAAGCGCGATCCCGGAGGCTGTACACGACGATGCTGACGAAGTTTGACTGCGTGGTAATGGACGACGAAACCTACGTCAAAGCCGACTACAAGCAGCTTCCGGGACAGGAGTTTTATACGGCAAAAGGAAGGGGAAAGGTAGCAGATATTTTCAAGCACACGAAACTGTCAAAGTTCGCAAAGAAATATCTGGTTTGGCAAGCCATCTGTACCTGTGGCTTGAAAAGCAGCATTTTCATAGCTTCCGGGACTGTCAACCAAGAAATTTACGTGAAAGAGTGTTTGAATAAACGTCTGCTGCCTTTCCTGAAGAAACACGGTTGTTCCGTACTGTTTTGGCCGGATTTGGCATCTTGCCATTACGGTAAAAAGGCCATGGAGTGGTACGCCGCCAACAACGTGCAGGTGGTTCCCAAGGACAAGAACCCTCCCAACACGCCAGAGCTCCGCCCAATTGAGAAATACTGGGCTATTGTCAAGCGGAACCTAAAGAAGACCAAAAAACTGCTAAGGACGAGCAGCAGTTCAAGGCAAACTGGCTTTCTGCGGCGAAGAAGGTGGACAAGGTGGCTGTACAAAATCTGATGGCAGGGGTCAAGCGTAAGGCCCGGCAATTCGGATTTGGAAAAGCGGAAGCCTAACTGAATATTTTTCCTGAATTTTATACTAATTGAACTTGAAAAAGAAATTTAATTTGATTTTTTAAATAAACGATTTCACCGATTTACACGCGTTTTTCCTTGACCAAATTTTGACCGTATCTGTCTACGTCGAGACAATCTAACATTACACAACCGATGGAATGACCTATGTGCATCTGATTCTGTGTAATATTAACAAATTTTTTTGCTGTGTATTACCACCTCAAAATCCTCGACACATCCCTTCACTAAAAAAAAAAAACGTAAAACAGAACAATATTCGTGAGCAGCTAAAATTTCCCGGACGGATGACAAGAACAGGATGATTTTGACAGGTAAACCAAATTCTTTTTTTCTTGCTTTCTGTTGGTGGATTTGACAGTTCTACATTTTTTTGTAAAAGAAATCACTTTTAAATTTACACACTGAACCGAAACATAACACTTTCAAATCAAACGAAGAACTTTCGTTATAGATAATTTTACAATTTTTCATCCCATCTCACGATAAAGCACACAAATATCAATATTCCTGGTGATGATATCACACATGAGCCACAAAAGAGCAAAAATAGCATGTACCAGGTCTCCGAAAACAGCTTTGAAGCTATACCGACACCACTAGAGGAAACTGTTTCGTGTGTAACTGAGTACCTGTACGAAGCGCAATCGGACCAAGAAGAAGAACAAAAATTCATGCAAAGTATTGGTGAAGATGAGCCCTTCTTCTTATTTGCTGGAACATATTGGTGATGCAGTTACAAAATGCAGATCAAAGTCAAATGATCGAAGATAAAGAGAAAGGTCAACAGATTTTTCACGGATGTGTTGATTCGTTAAACCAAGTAGATACTTAAATGTGGTCGATTGCAGTGTCCGAAACGAAAAGGCCAGCACTTCACTTGTTCTACAGATAGATTGTGAAAAACCGTATCGGTAGTCGCGCATCCAAGGGCCGTTGACGATACACCGCAAAAGAAAAGGATTTTTTTACTTTCTCAAATATGTTCAAGGAGGCAAAGCAGCATACGAGTTCGACTACGTAAATTCTATTTCACCATCAATAAGAACGTGTCAACGGCATTTGAAGTATTATGGGTCGGCGTATTGAACCAGATCGCCTGAGGATAGATGACTTATTGGAATTCCTCAGTGCAAACAATTCACCGAATGTTTTTGTTCTGAGATGCCAAGAATGCCATCAAGTTTAGTTTAGTATCACCAATCGACTGTAACGGAATGCCGATCAAGTCGTTCTTTTTGGCTTCATCGCCAAAAAAGGTGATTGATTACGTCAATAAATATTCCGTCGGACGAAATCTCTACGTTACTATGGCCCAACCGTTAGTATCTGGAGCAGCTTCATTCTGTCTGATGTTTTCATGTAGTGATAATAAGTGTTACCGACGACGTACTTCGCAGATGGACTTATACAGAACAACAATGTTCGAAATCTGGCTTAGATTTGATTCATAGCAAGTATTCACAGTTTTTGTTATCTATTTGTATAGATGTAAAATCTAAAACTTCGCTGCAACATTACCTTCTCAGCAAATACCTCTAGCTTGTCCGTCTCCTTAGTCTTGAAAGTACCTTAAATTAAAGCTTTCGTGTATTTTAAATTAGTTGTCGTAATGAAATGCCGACCTATAATAGTAGTATTGTTTGGTCCGAGATTTGCGATGCATCTGTTGACATTTAGAATAATCTTCTATAGTTTCATCCTGATGACTCGTTTAGCACCGAAAAAATGCACACCACATGTAATTAGTACTTAATTATTATCAATTATTTTAGGTATATAATTAATATTAACTCCCCTTTCCATCAGTATCAGGAAAACGATGGACTGATTACATCGGTCCACACAAAATCCACCGCTATTTTTCCGATTTCTCAAACAAAATGTTCAACGATTTCTCATTTTTATCACATCCAGAGAAGATACGTTAATTAGCTAATCCAGATAAACCAGATTTAGATAGGATACAGCCGACAACGAAGAATTATGTGATTATGCTTTAAATCTTGGATTATCTGCGTGAGTCACCCCCGTCG
>JAHHFK020004558.1:0-25790 GCA_024533555.2 Aedes koreicus
AATTTGGCGCTAACAAAACTAAAATCGGTACACAAATAGCTCAGTATGTAATCGGAGACTAAACTGTTTGATTACTATTATAATAGGCCGTCAAGTACTGTTTCGTTCATATCTTCGTAACGAAATGTCCGAATAAAAAAAAATCAATAGCGTTCTATGGGAATGTTGTAGCTTTCATTTGCCGTCAACAGAACTGAAATCGGTTCACAAATGGCTGAGAAACCGATGTGACATTATTTGTAACGCACACACACACACACACACACACACACATACACACACACACACATACATACATACACACAGACATGTGCTCAGTTCGTCGAGCTGAGTCGAATGGTATATGACACTCGGCCCTCTGGGCCTCGGATAAAAAGTCGAATTTTCAAGCGATCTTAATACCCTTCTTTTGGTGTAAGAAGGGTAAAAAGGTTCAGCCCTTTTCAAAAAATGGTCGAAATTTTCTGTAAAGTGTTAATTTATAACTTATTTTGGTTAAACCATCGCCAAAAATTACCAAAATCGCCCAAAAAAGTAAATACGTTTTCATCATCCTAAAATAATGGAATTGCACCAAAGTGGTCATATTTTTAAACCGCCTGATTTCAAAATGGCGCAAGTTTGCGCAGAGTTTTCCTTCGTAATTTGTTATTATACATCCCACACTTGATTCAGAGCTGCTGGGTTATGCGGGGATATGCGGGGAAAAAAAGTTGCTGATCAACAAAGTGGAAATTTCTAGTTTTTTAATGTTTTTTCTTCTCTTAAAGATTTTTTTGATTTTATTTCTGAATGACAACCTATTGTATTATTATTTTTTAAAGCTAGTTTTGTTACCTTTTCAATCATGTATAGTGAGCTAGGGGTTATCTCATAAAAACAGGTCAACATTTAACTTGAGATAAAGCGTATTTTTTCGGCAAAAAGTACGTTTTTTCGCTAACTTACAACTTTGACATCTAATATCTCAGGAATGAAAAGTGCTAGAGGCTTGAAACTTTGAATTTTTCTTAATTTATATGTTTACTTTTGATAAAAAAATTGAAAAAAAGTTTTGGTGAAGGTCACTTTTCCAATTTTCGTCCGCCTGATATCTTATAGTGCCATGGTGGGATCAGCAATGCACCGAGGTTTACCGCAAAAAGTCCGACGCGTTCAAAGTTTTTCGTAGACGTGGAACAACTGAGCACTTCGAAAGGTACACGGCTCTCGAACGAGAATTTAAGAGCCTCATCAAGGCCAAGAAACGCGGTTACTGGCGACAATTCGTGGACGGACTATCGCGTGAAACGTCGATGAATACCCTTTGGAATACGGCGCGAAGATTGCGTAACAGAATTACGAACAACGAGAACGAGGAGTATTCGGACCAATGGATCCTCAAGTTCGCGCGAAAAGTTTGTCCAGATTCTGTGCCAGCACAAATGTTTCCTCGCGAAACCACGAATTCGATAGATGAGATCAGCCAACCTTTTTCAATGGTAGAACTCTCTCTCGCACTCCTTTCGTGTGGCAATACGGCTCCGGGAGCTGATAGAATCAAGTTCAACTTGCTTAAGAACCTTCCAGACGTCGCTAAGAGGCGCATGTTGCACTTGTTTAATCAGTTTCTGGCTCTCAACATTGTACCGGATGACTGGAGACGGGTGAGAGTTATTGCCATTCAAAAACCTGGTAAACCCGCGTCCGACCACAACTCCTATCGACCCATCGCGATGTTATCTTGTATTCGAAAGTTGTTGGAGAAAATGATCCTCTTCCGCCTGGACAAATGGGTTGAGACGAATAACCTGCTTTCAGATACTCAATATGGTTTCCGTAGGGGTAAGGGAACGAACGACTGCCTCGCGTTGCTTTCCACAGAGATTCAGTTAGCTTTTGCTAAAAAAGAACAAATGGCTTCTGTTTTCTTGGATATCAAGGGGGCTTTTGATTCAGTATCTGTTGAAGTTCTCTCAGATAAACTCCACGCTTGTGGTTTTTCACCATTAATGAATAATTTTTGTACAATTTGCTGTCAGAGAAACATATGAGCTTTTCTCATGGAACCTCTACAGCTTCCCGATTTAGCTACATGGGTCTCCCCCAGGGATCATGTTTAAGCCCCCTTTTGTATAATTTTTATGTCAAAGACATTGACGGTTGTTTGAGTGAGAATTGTACGTTGAGACAACTTGCAGATGACGGTGTAGTGTCTGTCACGGGACCCAATAGGGTCGATCTGCAAGGACCCTTACAGGATACCTTAGACAATTTGTCTACTTGGGCTCTCGAGCTAGGTATCGAATTCTCCACGGAGAAAACTGAGTTGGTTGTTTTTTCTAAGAAGCATAACGTTGCACAACCAAAGCTTCAAATTTTGGGTACACCGATAACTCATTCTATGTCATTTAAATATCTTGGGGTCTGGTTCGATTCAAAGTGCACCTGGAGATCCCACATTGAGTATCTTAAGCGAAAGTGCCAACAAAGGATAAACTTTCTCTGCACAATTACCGGGACCTGGTGGGGAGCGCATCCGCAAGATCTTCTAACGTTGTACCGGACAACGATTTTGTCGGTTATAGAATACGGTAGTTTTTGTTTTCAGTCAGCGGCTCGGTCGCACATCATCAAACTGGAACGTATTCAATATCGGTGTCTTCGTATCGCGTTGGGTTGTATGCACTCGACTCATACCATGAGTCTTGAAGTGCTGGCTGGCATGTTGCCACTCCCGGATCGTTTTTCAGAATTATCTCTCCGGCATCTCACCAGGTGTGAAGTTATGAACCCCCAGGTGATTGAAAATTTTGAGAAGCTCCTTGAGTTGAATTCTCAAACTCGCTTCATGACTTTGTACCATTTATACATAACACAGGATGTCAGCCCTTCGCTGAATATTCCCAATCGTGTTTGCTTCTCCAACTTCGGAAATTCGGTTCATTTTGATTTATCCATGAAACAGGAGCTTCGTGGAATCCCAGAGCATCATCGTCCTATGATTGCTCCGGTGATATTTGCTGCAAAGTTTGGCCTAGTTGATTCCACCAAAACGTTTTTCACTGACGGGTCTTTGATAGAGGACTCCGCTGGCTTTGGTGTATACAATGAAAATTATAGCGTCGCTCGTAAACTTCAAGCACCTTGTTCTGTTTTTGTCGCGGAATTGGCAGCAATTCACTTTTCTCTAGAAACTGTTGCCTCTCTTACACCGGATCAATATTTCATTTTCACGGATAGTCTTAGTTCTATAGAGGCTATTCGCTCCTTGAGGCCGGTAAAGCACACCTCTTATTTTCTTATGAAAATACGAGGTCTTCTAAGTGCTTTATCTTCACGTTCTTTTATTATCACCTTTGTTTGGGTCCCATCTCATTGTTCGATTCCTGACAATGAGAAAGCGGACTCGCTTGCAAGGGTGGGCGCTATCGAAGGCGATATTTATGACCGACAAATCGCCTTCAACGAATTTTTCTATATGTATGTATGTATGTAAGGTAGCCACCATCCCTTCTAAGACCTTGTCATGTATGCAGCTCCACTTAATAGCAAGATCAAATTGAGTTGCCGGGTTGTATTCACAGTAACGCTGTATGAAGGGCCAAAAACGGTGGGGCGGACCCGTAAGCAGAGACACTTACGCGAAACCCGCGGGAACATGAGATTCTCCTTCCAACGATACGATCCAACAAATCGAATAACCCAATTCGCAATACTTATTAAGCTTTCTACGGGATGGCTTGTTAAGAAGGGCGCGTCACTCTCACTGAAACTGTTGGAGTAGAATTCACAGCATCACAATCGAATCGGTAGGATAAAGAAAATGATACTGTTTGTTCCCTCCTAGACGCCGGTTGTCATACCACTCCATTGTCCAATTCCAGCTTGAGTGATACCCTGATGCTCCCTCCTTTCCCAATATATATTCAGTGTCATATAGTAATATTTAAAATCTTGTGAATTAATATTATAATTATAAAAATATAGTGAATGAATATTATAATGACAAATAATATAGTGAATGAATATAAGAATGATAATAACACTTCCATTTGTGGACCTGAAAGTTAGACAATGTAGCTGCGAGAAAAAAAATTGATATTAAATTATCTCATAAAACTTGGGATACCTATGAATGATCTGAAATTATATAGCAATAGAATAGTAAACCTAAAATTTCGATGTGCTGTTCCGTTTCCTTGCAATAATTTATGTAGTGAGTCTCATCGGAAATAGTGATTTTAATTAAATGAATTTAAATGCAATTATGTCACATTATTTAATATCATAACATAAAATAATAAACTGACGTTATAATATAAAATAATAATACCAGCAGGCCAGTAAACTATAGTAGAATACATATATCCGTAACTAAGCTGAACATCCACTCATCGAAAGACTTCCACTGTTGCAGTTTCTATTGGATTAAGATCTACTAAGATTAGAATTTGTTTTCACAATAATAGTCAGAGAACATAATAAACGTAGGTACAAGATGTATCTGACATCTACTGGTATGTTACTGAAAATAAAAATTAGATGTGTATTAATATCATAATAATATTGGAAAAAAACTGAAAACAGCTAATAATAAGGCGAAATAAATTTCATCTGAGTATGAATCCAAAAACTGAATCTTAATAAAACAAACATACAAAAAAAAAAAAATTGAATTTTTCGATAGCTCTTGTTCATCTGGACCCATAAATGATACTTTATGTCTGTGAAATAGGAAATGAATGATTGTAAACTGCTAGGTTTTAAATTAATATATGTTTTTGATGAAGAAGGAAAGACCTTTTTTAAGTAGAATTTTTCGAATATGATTTTTTCTAAAAAATAAAAAAAACATCAAAAACCTTTCTATCTTTTCAAATACATAACGTAGGTTAGATGAGCTATAACTGACAAGGATGCATATATGCGAAGCTGAAAATGACTTATAAAAAAGCATACAAAATGTAATGCATGGATTACATTATAAAATGATAATAATTTCATTTTTATTTAAATGTCTGCAGATTGTGGTCCTGCTGCACTTGTACCATGAACCTGAAAGCTAAGACAATGTTTCATAGCCACGAGAAAAAAAATTGATTTAAAATTATTTTACAAAACTTGGGATATCCATGGATGATCTGAAATTGTATAGTATATAAGGAATCATGGGATATAAAGCATATAATGAACCTAAAATTTCGATGTGCTGCTCTGCTAATAAATGTGATATAACCACAAAGGAACTGACTCTTAGCTTCGGGTCTTGATCCCTACTGAGCCCTTGCGGCACGTCAAGCCGGCCAGTTCAGCGCAAGGCTGTTACACAAAATTCAAACATTAACCAAAAATATCAAACTTAAAAAAAAATTTTTTTTTGTCAAAGTTACAACTATTTCCGCATTAATAATGGTCTAATAATGATTTTTCTTCATGTCCGTAGTCTATCTAGAGTAGTTTTTCAGGTCCTTGAAAATAAACTTTTTTCGTAATCACTTACGCCAATTTGAAAAACATGGTTTCTTGAAAACGCCGTTTAAAGAATTGTGGTCACAACTTTCAAGTGGCATGCGCCGACCACTTTCAAGGGGCATATCTTCCACAATTTTAAAAATTTTACTATTTTTTTTAAAGCATAAACCTATCGATTAAGACTATAACAAAAACGATTTTCCAAAATGTCTTCGGGTACTTCCCCCGTTAGCACGAATCGGACGATTATTTAGTTTGCTTACAATCGATAGTTAGACGTTCTTCGAATTGTTTGATGACATGAAAAACTCCAAATTGCATGCTCCCTATTTTATTTTTCTGATGTCACGAAGTGAACCAATCTTATTTACCAAGTACGTATTCTTTCGACTCCTTACTTTTGCTCAACTAATGATGAAACTCTCTATTATTGTAGGTAAATTACTGTAAACCACACTAAAAGGCTGCGTTCTGAAAAACCGTTCATTTTATCAAATATTATAGCAGCTAGGAACCCTGAATGAAAGCGAACCTTTTATCGTTTGAACTTATGTTAAGCGAATTTTCGGGATATTCTGTAGTCTTCCTCAACCTATTATCAACCAATTTGGAGGCCCCATTTTGGAGATTGTCTGGAGTTTCGCGAAATAAGTTTAAGTACGCGTCTCGAAGGGTACGTTTAAATATAACGTAACTCGCTTAAGGGGAGAGGGGGTTTCGCATATTTTGTTATGAAAAATAAAGCGCCCACTCGTAGGGGTGCTTCCGAATCTAATTACGTAACGCAAGCTTTATGCAAGATACAGCTACAAAGTACCATAATTTATATTTTGACACGAATATAAGTATTGGCATTACCCTTCTCGAGTAGATTTCGTGCAGAGTGCAGAGTTTTTGGAGCAAATCTCTCAATCAGTGTTGTTTTCGATCTGAGGTGTAAGGAGTGTATGCACATTCAAACATTGAAATGAAACTAATTCTACTAACTAACTAATAATTAAAATTCTCAAATTCTCAAAGCAATGTATTTCATTATAGCTTAATGAAGCTTCTTGAATCTAATGGATCTGAAGCGAACACCATGCAGGGTTGTTATCCGGCATTCTCGCAACATGCTCTGCCCATCGTATTCTTACAACTTTTGCCACCTTCAGAATACTTGGTTCGCCTTAGCGTTGTGTTCTTGACTCATTCTTCGCCACCACATACCGTTCTCCTGTACACCACCAAAGATGATTCTAAGCAAGCGTCGATTGAGTACACCAATTGCTTGCTTGCATGTCCTTTTCGAGCATGGTCCAAGCCTGATGTCCGTAGAGTACCAGCAGTACAGTACCTCATTTGCGTTTTGTTCATGGCAGTTTCTTCTGGAGCCCATAATAAGCAGGACTTCCATTGATGATACATAGCTCAGGGCATGACACCTTCTAGGGCGATATTGAACAGAAGGCAGGAGAGTCCATCCAAAGTCCCCGGCAAGATTCAAACGAACTGGATTGTTCGCCTGAAATCTTCACGCAGCTTTGCTCATCGTCCATCGTTGCTCTAATAATTCTTGTGAGCTTCCCGGGGAAGCCGTTCTCGTTCATTATTTTCCATGGTTCTATGCGGTTGATACTGTTGTACGCCGCCTTAAAATCGATGAACAGGTGGTGTACTGGGATCTGGTAATCACGTCATTTCTGGAGAATTTTCCGGACGGTAAAAATTTGGTCCGTTGTCGAACGGGTTGATAACTTCCCACGAATTTATAGATGATAGTCGACGGAAGGTGATCTGGAATAGCACGCTGTAGGCGGCATTCAGAATGGTGATCGCTCGGAAGTTCTCACACTCCAACTTGTTGCTTTTCTTATAGATGGGGCATATGACCCCGTATTTTCACGCCTCCGCTAGCTGTTCTTTCTCCCAGAAACTTACTATCAGCCGGTGCAGACAACTGGCCAACTTTTCCGAGCCCAGCTGAATGAGCTCTGCTCCGATACCATCCTTACCAGCAGTCTTATTGGTGTTGAGGTGTTGGCATCCGTAACTTCTCTCAGTGTGGGAGCGGGTTCATTGTCCTCATCTACCATACTGATGTAGTCATTGCTTCCGCTGTCTTGGTCCTCACTGTCTACGTTCTCAATGCCATTCAGGTGATCGTCGAAATGCTGCCTCCACCTTTCAATCACCTCACGTCCGCCCGTCAAGATGCTTCCATCCTTAACCCTGCACATTTCGGCTCGCGGAACAAAATGCGAGATTCGGATTTAGAACCATCATACTATACTCAATGAGGGTTGAAACCATTCTGTTTTTATTCGATTCATTTGAGTTACAAGTTCCTATCGGAGGTCGCTGGAGTCATTATATATTCAATAGCCAAACGACATGCATTACATAGGAAACGCAAGAGAGAATAATTTGTGGATGTGGCCACTTGTGGCTTAACAACAGCCACACCGAAATATGAAACTCTTTATTGAACGGCAAGGAAAGCTAAACCTCCATCAATCTGATTTATGGGAAATTGACACTTCCCAGCTCAACACAAAAAAAAACAAATGAATTGACTGGATTTATTTATATGCACGTTACATAACACCTTCTAACGCAATGTTGAACAGGAGGCAGGAAAGACCATCACCTCGCAGAAGTCCTTTGCGTGTTTCAAACGAGTCCAATAATGCACCCGATATCTTCATACAGCACTACACCATCGGTTGTTGCCTTGATCAGTCAAGTCAGTTTCCCGGGAAAATCTTTCTCGTCCATAATCTCCCATAGCTCTTCACGATCAATAGTATCGTATGCAGTCTTGAAATCAATAAATAGTTAGTGTGAAGGAACATGATATTTGCGACACATCCATAAAAGCGTCGTGGGAAATATCGGGGTTTATGCCATGTGGAATGCACATTGCATAAAAGCCTTTGCGGGAAGCGTTGAGCTTCTGGTAGAACTTTTGTGTTTCTCACACTCTGCTTCTTCCAGGCGGCGTATTTTCACCCAGAAAAGGTGGATCTGCTGTTTCCGGTTCCGTTTGTAGCGTTCCATGCTCTGTCGGGTTTCTTGCTGCAACATTACCACCCGCGCTTCGTCCTTCTCCAATATCTCTACACTCCTCGTCAAATCTATCATTCCGTCGACTCCGTTCTACGTACTCGACGATGTTCTCAGCTGCGTTGTTTATGGCTGTTTTGACAGTACTCCAGCAGTGCTCAAGAG
The DNA here is from genome assembly GCA_024533555.2 of Aedes koreicus. Taxonomy (NCBI): domain Eukaryota; kingdom Metazoa; phylum Arthropoda; class Insecta; order Diptera; family Culicidae; genus Aedes; species Aedes koreicus. Next base: position 8,665 of record JAHHFK020004558.1, read on the forward strand.
GGGCCCCATCGAGCCCACCCTCGTCCGGCCAAGCTGCTCAAGATGCTACGCGTACGCAGTGGCAACATTCGGTTATTTCAGTCGCTCTAGGCCGTACCGAGGCTGCCGTCGGTACCGTACATTGTTGATGACGGAGAGTTTCGGGCGCAGATTAACCATCACCAGGTAGTGATCAAAGTTCTGACGTCGATAATTTCGGAGAAGTGCCGTACATCAATAAGAACGTGGTCGATTTACGATTCCGTCTGCTGTGGTGATCTCCATGTGCAGCGATAAGGGAGGCTGTGGACGAAGATGCTCAGAATGGCCATGTACTTGGAAGCGGTGAAATCAACGAGTCGTAGGCCGTTGTCGTTTGTCCTCTAATGAGCGCTGAACTTTCCAATTGTCCTTCAGAACAAACTCCTTCTGGGCAATTTGAGGATTCAGGTCTCCTATGATGATTTTGACGTCGTGGCTTGCGGTCTTACTCGCTTTCGGGCTGCGCATAGAATGCGTCCTTGTCATCATCAGTGCTTCCGGATTGTGCACGTTGATTATGCTAAAGTTGAAAACCGACCCTTGATACTGCACATTCATTCGTTGATCGACCACCAACCGATCACACGCCTCTGCATATCGCCCATCACGATGAAAATTGTTCTCAGCTCACGTGTGCTGCCGCAGCTCTGGTAGATAGTATGATCACCTCTAAACGTTCGCACCATAGATACCTAACAAACATCAATGCTGAATAACTGTTTGTTCAAACAAATTTGCAGAGGTTGTTCAGCTTTTTCTTCTAGAAAGCTGAATAACTTCTTCAAATTTGTTTGAACAAGCGGTTATTTGACACTGATGTTTGTTAGCGTCCCTTCAAACACACCACCTGCATCGCTACGATCCCGAACCCGCGGACCTTCAGTACATCGGAGAGTATGCGTGTGCTTTCGATGAAGTTGAGAGATTTACAATTCCACGTACCGAGTTAACAATCGCGGGTCCATTTTCGGCGCTGTAGTCTTCGCCAATTGTTCCGGTCCGTATTCCCTAGTTGACTTTCTGTTGCTAGATTTTTTTACGGTTCGGCTCGCAGGGCCTAACACCAACCTCCTTCTTTCCGGAGGACCAGGGCTCTCTTTCCCGGAAGCTAAGGGTTCTGCATTGACATTTCCTCTAAATACAGTTCTGGCTTGATAGCTAGGTTCAAGCGCCAGTCCTCGCCGGGGTTGGTGTTTTCCCCTCTGTTTGAATCGCTCCACATTACGACAGATTCCTTGCTGCATCATCATCGTCTGTTCTCCATTCTTCTCGTCTCAAACCATCTGAAAATCTTCATCGAACTAGTAGTTCCGTCGATTTCTATCCACAAACCTCATGGAACCTTCTGCTGCATTTTCAATGGCTGCTTTGACACTACTCCAGCAGTTCTCAACTGGGGCTTCGATCAGCTTTTCCTTATCGGGCAACGCTGCGTCTAGGCCTTGCGCGTAATCAGTTGCGACTTCAGTCGTTCCTTTGCATTTCGGCCGTTACGATAAAAGCACAGACATCTTCGAAAACAAAGCTTATTAACCTCACGTTAATATGTTGGGCTGCAGGAATATTGACAGCAGTAGAAACGAAGTCAACATAAGAAGTATCAGCATCGGCAGTTCTTCCGTTGTTCTGGATATGAGCACTCTCAGTGAAAATAATCTCTTTAACAGCAGGCATAATTTGCGACAGTAGATAATTTCCAACATCGCATCTTGCAACTTGATGTCGATTTCGTCGATTGATTTGCCCAAAACATTCACTTTAGATGCTATCTCAGAGCACTTGTCATTCACAGCATTCAGATCGGTTTGACCTTTCCGACAATCAAAGCACATGTATTTCAACCCTAAATTTTGTCTTAGCGCATTTACACCAGATAAATTCAGCTCCGAACATTTTGCATGCAAAATTTTTTGGCACCCACCAAAGTAGTAAACACGGTCGCTATCAGCAGCAATCTTCTGTATGCATACGCTACACAATAGATCATCACCGAATGTATTAACCTCACTTTTTTGACGGTTCAGGGAGCTTATTTACAAGGTGTTAGAATTTGAACCGCTCAAACAAAATTTTTCATTGGCTTTTTCCGGATTCTGTACGATTAGATTCAGGAAATGATGTAAAAATAAGCACAGGTGTCTGTTTTTCGGCAATTTTACTTCAATCGTTATAAATTTAGAGCACAAAATCTAAAACCGATCTTACCGAAAATATTCCAAGTCCACGTAAACAAGCTCCCTGAGCTGTCAAAAATGCATTGATGACGCCATCGTGCAATGATCTATACCGTCGTCATAATGGCAAGCGGCTCCTCCGCTGCCCCACAAACTTCGCCGATTGGCTATGATAAAACAATACTGCTTGTTCTCGCTGGAGTTGTTGATATCGCACCGGAGGAGAAAAAAAATACGATGGAAAGAACTCTTACAAATTCGACCGTACAATTTTCCGATAGATGATACTGAAACGGTCAGTCTTTAGGCTACACAGACGTATAAATATTGCCAATTATCACACACTTTAACGGTTTGAAAACACTACACGCAGTAGCAGTATAGCAACCTCTATTCGAACGTCTTACGGTTCATTTTGTGTCGGAGAGTGCTACTCGAATACCAGATTGACCTAGCTTGAAGAACATTTGTGACATTGTGACATACATTACGACGAATTGTGGACTTGAGTGTGACCAAAGGCTCTGGGGGCCATATTCGCGCGTCTCAGAGATTTAAATAAAGGCTACGTGAAGGTAATAAATTCTACATTACGAAGGACTGAGGAAGCCTAGAGTCCAAGCCTAAAGTTTAAAGAACAGAAGATTGAAAAACATGCGAAAAAATATCTCGTTTATCCAGCCATCTGTACGTGTTGTAAAATAAGCTAACCATTTTTTTTTTTGCTCTGTTCGGGACATAAACCACTGCGACCAGTAATTTGATCTATTGTAGTATATCCCGTATCCTTTGTTTAGTGCATGTCGAGTTACTTCATCACTATTGAGAAATGATGAAGTATTCGGTGTTGTTACAGTTGTCATTGTTTGTTTTGTTGGCAATGAATCGAGTTTTATGGAAAGTTTCCGCTATTTAAACCCTTTGTGAGCGACAGTACTCTTCAAAGGCGCGCCCCTTTATCCGTCAAAACCGGATTCATTGCAAACAAAACAAACAATGACTCCGATACTGACCATGCATCAGAACCCTAGTCATAACCAATTCAAACTATAGAACATCAAATAGAAAAATGAGAATTCACATAAATGAATACTAACCATGTTTCTCTTATTCCAAGCTCATCCTCGGTGGCTCAATCCGAGTATTGTCACTTTTCACAAGACATAAAATGTAATAAGGACTAATATATGTTCCTTTGATTACAAAAACAAATATGTTCCCTAGTTTGAATTAATTCAGACTAGGGTTCGGTGGTAGATCTGATATCCCGTAACGCACCACGAAAAGGTGATCTACCAGCGTTACGGGTCACCACGGCTAACCATTCATTAAATGGGAATATAGAGGAACAATAGAGAGGAAAAAAATTGGGGGTGGGGGGGGAAATGGGAGGGGGGGGGGGGGGGGGGGGAAGGGGGGAAAAAAGGGGGGGGGGGGGGGGGGGGGGGGGGGGGTATGGGAAGAGAATAAAAAAAAAAAAAAAATTGTTGTTGTGGGGGTTGGGGGGGGTTTTGATTGAGAAACGCTGCTTGAGCAAATGAACGTTAGACGTTATCAACGACATGTTTTGGGAAGCATCAATATATACATATTACTGAGTAAATAATCGTCCACAAAATTTCTCGCGAAACTATCTTTCCAATCTTCAATTTGAAATCTGCACACATTGTAATTTTTTTCTGACTCTGATGATAACGTACCATGTGGGTTATTAATTTAATTAGATTTTTAGCCAGTCGTTGCTGTCCGTGTGATGGAAATGTGACGCAAATAACAATGACAACATGGTGAAATTTCACTATTCTTCAAATTAGTTCTTAAATTTAACCCTTAGATGCTCAAAGTTGTTTTAGAACAAAATTGCGAAAAATGTGTTAAAGTTAATATTTATTAGCATGAAATATTTTTATCTATTTGTTTTTTTTTTCACCCCATTCGCTGTTAAGAGTCAAATGTTTTATGGGTGAACTAAGTAAACATTTGCTTTGAAACGGTCTCATTGATGCCTTGCTTCAGAGTGAACAAAAAGACGTATGTTACGAGTATAATGAAATTAAAATCATGGTTCTTCGATTGTGTTTACCACACCAGTACATAGGTTTTTTTTTAAAAAAAAAGTTATCTAACATATAACCGTACTTTCTTTCGAATTTATCTCACAGCAGCATGTCTGCCATTAGGCAATTATTATGATTGATCGCACCATTCTATCTCGTCGACAAATGACATCGATCCAGTTCCGTGTTTGTTTGGGCTGTAGTAATTCAAAGTGTGTAATTCTATTTTCCTTCTGAATTCCAGGTTGAATGCGTTCAATGGACTTTCGACACGGCCCTTACCGGTGGGGAAGACAACGTTGGGGGTTGGCGAGTTGCAACATTTGGCAGAGTTTTTGGCTAACAAGCAGTTCGATATGGTTATCAATCTTCCGATGAGGGGCGGTGGAGCTCGAAGAGTGAGTTCTTTCATGACGCATGGCTACAGAACGCGACGGTTGGCGGTGGATTACTCCATTCCGCTCGTGACGGACGTCAAATGTACGAAACTGCTGGTAGAAGCAATGCACCGGATTGGACGAGCTCCACCCATGAAAACTCACACGGATTGCATGTCATCCAAGACAATGGTCAAGCTACCGGGCTTTATTGATGTGCACGTACATTTGCGAGAACCAGGAGCAACTTACAAAGAGGACTTCAGCTCGGGAACTGCGGCTGCGTTGGCCGGAGGAATAACTTTGGTTTGTGCTATGCCTAATACGAATCCACCAATCGTAGACAGGCAAAGTTTCCAACTATTCCAGGATCTTGCACAGAAGGGAGCTCGTTGCGATTACGCTCTTTTCGTAGGAGCATCATCCACCAATTTCTCGACAATCAACGAATTGGCCCCACAGGCCGCAGCTCTTAAAATGTACCTGAACCAAACATTCACAAACTTAAAACTGAATGACATGTTAATTTGGCAGAAGCATTTGTCAAATTGGCCAAAACGGGCTCCACTTTGCGTTCACGCTGAACGTGAATCAACAGCAGCTATAATTCTGCTGGCTTCACTCGTTGATCGGCCGATTCACATTTGCCACGTGGCTCGAAAGGAGGAAATAATGATCATCAAAGCAGCGAAGGAACGCGGTATTAAGGTCACTTGTGAAGTTTGCCCACATCACTTGTTCTTATCTACCAACGATTTGGACCGAATCGGTCGCGGCAAGGCAGAAGTGCGCCCTGTGCTTTGTAGCCCAGAGGATCAACAGGCCCTATGGGACAATTTAGATGTCATCGATGTCTTTGCCACCGATCATGCTCCTCACACGAAACAAGAGAAAGAATCCGAAAACCCACCTCCTGGATTCCCCGGGGTTGAAACCATTCTTCCACTGCTGCTGAATGCTGTCAATGAAGGTCGTCTTTCCGTAGAAGACTTGATCGCCAAGTTCTACAAGAATCCCAGAAGAATTTTCAGTCTTCCGGAGCAACCAAATACCTACGTTGAGGTCGATTTCAACGAAGAGTGGGTCATCCCAGAATGCCCACCGCAATCCAAAGCCCGCTGGACACCATTTGCAGGAATGAAGGTCAAGGGACGCATACACCGGGTGGTTCTTCGTGGGGAAACCGCTTTCGTAGACGGTGTTGTGTTGGTTAATCCCGGATATGGCCAGAACGTTCGCGAATGGGCTCTGAAAAAACCAACCGTTGCACCATCGGTAGAGAAAATCAATACTTCGTTGGATGGACTGGACCTTTTATCAATTACGAAATCTCTGGACACCACCCGTCAACCAGCGGACTTCTGGGATACAGATGGGCATACGAACGATGTATTCAGTAGACTACTGGCCGTAGGTGAATCTAGCAAATCAAATGTTCCGCTGGGTGATTCGAACATGAGACCATTCTCGCCGATGCCACGAGTGCGGTGCGATTCGATGAGTAGCTACATGAAAGACACTGTGCTGAGCGCAGGTCCCGGAGCGGTGAAGGAAAGAATCCAAATTGCTGGAAAGCATGTTCTGAGCGTGGATATGTTCAGTAAGGAGCATTTGAATGAAATATTCAATGTGGCAACAACGATGAGGGGTCGTGTGCAGAAAGATCGACCGCTTGATGATCTGTTGAGAGGCAAGGTGATGGCATCGGTATTCTATGAGGTCAGCACTCGGACCTGTTGCAGTTTTGCTGCTGCCATGCAGAGGCTAGGAGGGCGCGTCATCTACATGGACGAAACTAGTTCATCGGTGAAAAAGGGCGAAACTCTGGAGGATAGCATTCAGGTCATGTCCGGGTATGCGGATGTGGTGGTGCTTAGGCATCCGGAACCGGGCGCTGTATCGGTAAGTGGCAGAGGTGATGGCAGTAGAAATGAACATTAAATTTCTTTCTTTTTACTTGCAGCGTGCCGCCCATCACTGCCGCAAACCATTGATCAACGCCGGTGACGGAATCGGCGAACATCCAACGCAGGCTCTACTGGATATTTTCACGATTCGCGAGGAGATCGGAACGGTAAATGGTCTGACGATTGCCATGGTTGGTGACTTGAAGCATGGACGTACAGTTCATTCGTTGGCCCGACTACTTACACTGTACAACGTCAATCTGTACTACGTATGTCCGGATAACTTGGGCATGCCGAAAGACGTGATTCACTTTGTTAAGTCCAAAGGAATCCATCAATGGGTAGGATTCGACTTTCGTGTTATTCATTTCAAAATTTAATGTTATTCTTCTAAACAGTCTTGCAACGCCTTGGAGGAAGTTATTGATAAAGTGGACGTTCTCTATATGACAAGAATCCAGAGGGAGCGGTTCGGATCAGAGGAGGAGTACAAAGCGGTAAAATTTCCAGCGAATTATGTCAAAATCCTTCTATTTAATGACACACTTTTCTTCACAATAGAGCTGCGGTCGCTTGGTGCTGACTCCGCAGATTATGACCCGTGCCAAACGTCGCATGATCGTCATGCATCCGCTGCCACGTGTTTTCGAGATCAGCAAGGAAATCGACATCGATCCGAGGGCTGCCTACTTCCGTCAGGCCGAATATGGTATGTATGTCCGGATGGCACTGCTGGCCATGGTACTAGGCAAATGTTAGGCGAAGGGACATTTCTTTCTGAACGGATTGTTTGAACTAAGCACAAAATCAACAGTGATTAACCATTCGATGGTTTTTATAGGAGCCATTTGCATTATACATTAGCGCCACTACTATACAAAATACAATCAATCAACGACTAAATGCTAACATAAATCTATACAAAGTCACGATAAGATCAATAGGACAGAAAAGAAATCCATAACAACTTACATAAAATACAAATTGGTACTTGGTTAAAACAAATTCAGTCGTCTAGGAAGAGGGCGATTATTCAAATCCCCAATACACTCAAATTTGAGTAACTATGTCGGAATCGATGGTGACGGTAGAGCTTCGGCAACTTCGACAGCTGTGCGAATCGTCCGGTTTCGTGATGGTGTAGATTTCCGTTGCCAACTGCGGAGAACTATTACCGATGTTGTGCGAAAAATGTCTGTGGAAGCGGAGTGGAAGATTTGGTGTTAAGGATTGATTGCATGATGGAATTGTGGATTACCTTTTTCTGCGACTGATTAGTGCAATCAGAGTGATGAGGATGATGCAGGCTACGATCACTCCCAGAACAACGGCTGCTAGTGTGATTTCCGGATGGGCCTCACCATCCATCGATACCATTGGTACTGTAAAAGGTAAGAGGAAGGAGAAAATAAGTTTCTGTAACCATTGGGTATTCTTGTTTATCTCATTGATTAAGTTTGAAAAGAAACAAGCCCTGTCAACATTAATTGTACTCTTTCAATTGCAAATTTGAAGGCCAACCATACCATAATTGAATTTACGCAAACCTCCATGGTCTGCATCATGGACGATTTGCAATGCGATTTTGAATTTATGAATGCATAAATATATGAAACTCCTAGCATAATTTTTAAGCTGCACCCCACATTTTAGCGTTCAAAAATTCGACATGGCAGTGCAAACGGGCCATGATGGCGGCCTTTTTCAGATTCTAATGAGTTGTTCTCTTTAAGAACAACTGATAAAACAAGCATTGTACATCTTTCAATTTTATACAAACCCTCTAACCCTTGTGATGATCGATTGAGGGGATTCAGTTATTTCCTTTTAATTCCGATATAATTGCTTCATAAGGGCATCTGCAACGGTGGTCCAAATCGTGGATGGGATTTATTTTTTTAGACCAAACGCAAAAACACTGCTGCACAGGTGTTGTAAATTTTGGTTTTATACCGGATCTATTTTGCATCATTATAAAACTGGTATACTGCCGTGAAACGCATATCAGTCCTATCGTTGCTTGAATTCCTATTCATATGGGACTGATATGCGTTTCACGGCAGTATATGTTTTGATCTATTCATGCAGCAATTTGGAACAAAAAACATACCGTTCCAAAACACTACACGCTGCTTGATAATACCAATTAATGAGTAAAATTTCAGCGTTTGAGCCAAAAGAATTGACGAGGAGGAGTCGAAAAAGCTGACGTCTAGGATCATGGTTTTCGGTGGCATTGAAATGAAGTGCAATTTTTACGCTGAAAACGGTGAAGGTATGGATGCTAACCATTACGCCGGGCTCGTCCCCCGACTTCGATATGTCCAATTAGTATCAGCTTGGATCTTGCCTGTTTTCTTTCCGACAAGCAGGCTTACTCAGATCGGGTTTTTCCGCTGACGTTGCCGTTCCGCTTCCGTTATCATTGTGTTTGGGTAGTCACTCAGCTGCACGATTCCTCTGACTACTTGGTGGCTACTTATGCCTGGGACAGACATACAACGTACAGCGTTGTACTCCTTTAGTCTAGTACCTGTTTTTTAGTACTGGATTAAAGTACAACTTTGCCAGAGCTTCTAGCAGGCTGCACCCTCTAGCGTTGCTTCATCTGCTGCCCCACTCCACAGCACAAGCATTGAAGTCTCCTCCGATGACGAGCGGACTTCTTCCGATGACCTTTGGTGGAACTGCTCCATGGTCCTCCTGGGGGGTACATAGTAGCTGCATACAAAAAACCCGGGGGGTTTGGCGTTCACGAACCCCTGGTTGGAATCGGAACTTACTTCCCGGGTGGTTAATCTCACCACCTCTTTTGTCGCCACCACCGCCCCTCTTTCCGCCCTCCAGTTTCCGTCCCGGGGGGGACAACAAGGTGGTCTGTAATGATTGCGACCAGTGTTGCCACATTTTTTTCATGTTCAATCTGTATTTTCACATCAAAAAACTTTTTTATCTGTATCCGGCCGTTGAAAATCTGTAAAAAAATCTGTATTGTTCATTTAACCACTGTTTGGTGTCCGTTCACTAGTTGAAAAATAGCTTTGCGTGCATCGCATTTGAACCAAGTACTTTACGCGATTATAATCTTTTCCGCACTTATAAAATCACACTTTATACCTTATTTTCCCATTGGTTTTTGTTTAAACATTAGGAGTATTTGGATCCCATCCTCGATCGAGGGTTTAATTTACCTCAGAAAATAGACCTGAAATATACGCTCCAATAAATAGGTACTTCACGAACAAACTAAATGACAATAACTTACTTATTTTATCATATTATAATTTTTTTGATATTAAAAACAGTCTAACCTGAATAACTAGCACTGCAACAAGTTTTGAAATTAGTTTTAACAGTCAATAAAGCTGCTTTTCCAACATTTTCAAGCTATCACACTTACGATGACGAGCATCAACAAGTTTTATCCTCGGATTAAATAGGATTGTCGACCTTGACCCTAATCAACTTTACTCCAAGCAAACATTCTGCAGATCATACGAATAGAGACGGTAATATAAGTTAATCCGCGTCGGAGCTTACCACCATTGAAATAGGCCACAAAATTCTGGGAAAAGAGTTACGGAAGTGATCCGTAAAGCAAAATTAGGGTATGTGTACCTTGACTCAGCCTAATATGCAACGATCGATTACATTTTTTATTGTAACTTTTTTTTAATATTTTAGCTGCAAGCGATATTTAGCTAGTTATACACTTGCTTAGATACGTTTAATGAAACGTTTGGTAGTATGTATCACGAAAAGCTATACAACTCATTTTATAAGGTCAGACTCTTTCGAGGGATATGGATGTAATATCGGTCTATACACTCCAGAAAATTTTACAGTATTCGGTAATTTTTTACCGAACTTTCAACAGCTGAACGTTCGGTAATCCGATTTAATGGATTTCGGTAAAATTTGACAAGTTCCGGTAATTTTTTTACCGGAATACTGTAAAATTTCACCGAAATCCGGTAAATCGGATTACCGAACGTTCAGCTGTTGAAAGTTTGGTAAAAAATTACCGAATACTGTAAAATTTTCTAAGTGTGTACGCATCAAATTGGGTCTATTCATGAGTGCAACTTCGTCACATTCGATCGATTTTTTATTAAATACAGTCTTCATACTGTTTTTTTTCTACTGATGTTATGATTTGAGGCATTGCCAGCTGTATTATTTTTACCCAACATAAAAATGAAATCGATTTATTTTACGAAAAGACCGGTGAAAACAAACAACATTACGGATAGTATGGTGAAATGACAATTTTTTACCGAATTACTGTGATTTTCACAAAACTTCTGTAAATATAGTGGAAAGTTCCAAGAATCTCATAATACAAGCAGAAAAAACACTCGGTAAATAATGACATTTCCAATCGATTCAGTTCTTAAAAATATTTCAAATAACGCAGTGCTCCGCTTGAAGCAAAATATATCTTTATTCAAATCAATTCGTTGATTTTCAAACTGATTTTTATTGTTTCAACCAAACATTTTATTAATAGCACGATTCTTACTATCATAGTGAGTTGAGCATGATAGAGCGAGACTGCTAGTGGTTCGACGTACTGATCAAGAGGTCAGCAGTCAATCCCAGGTCCAACCTCTTCTTTACTTTCTTTTTAAAGATAACTTCTTTGCAATTCCACAGATTTTTAGGTGATTTGAGAAATTGTTTACCGAACGTTTAGCTGTTGATATGTCGGTTAAAAGGTACCGAACATCTGTGGAATATTCCAAGTGTGTAGCAATGTTAGAAAATATTCAATATAAAAGTATAACAATATTTTGCGAATGCTAGTTAGATAATTTTGCTTTCAAGTAAATAACGTACGAAGATCAGATGGTATTTCATTTGGTGAACTGTGGTAAATAGATATATAAGTTTGTGAATAAGAATATAATTTTAATTTGTGCATTGCCCTCCAAATTAAGATATTATCTTGTTGTTGTTCATTCTACACAAGAATCTGTATACTGAAAATATATTTTCGTATATAAGCTTACGCTCGTTTCGTAAACATGGATTTTGTACATATAACAAATGTCTCGTATATTGCATGAAACATTCATATTGTTTTTATCTGGTGAAATGCTATCATTACACTTTTTTGAAAAATTTGTACAATTCATGATTTTCATAAAGACCAGCCAATCGCTGCTTTCCTTCAATCGTATTCATACATGTTGATGTTGACACTGGGGTTGGCGGGAAACATTGGTTTATCCCAAAATAATAATTAAAGCACTATCGAGAGTTATTACATCATACTCATTAATCAAGTAACATCTCACGAGCCAACATGGCCTAGGGACTACGGATTCAATAACACTTCTTACCAAAAATAAAAGATCGAACCCCTTGTCAAGAACATAACAAAAAACGCTGCACAACTCCTCGTGGTAGTGCTTTTTTTTCAATTTCATTTTGAGTCGATATAGTAGATCTGTCAGTCTTTCATGCAACCACCAGAGAGACGTTTCTTTTTTATTTTCGTACAATGAACGAATATTATTTCTGTGCCAACAAATGCTGCATGCTTTTGACAGTTGTGCGTGTGGCATTAATTACGAAGATAGCTCCTTAGAAAGTACAAATCAGTCTAGTTGCTGAAAACAATCAATAGATTTGTTAGTTCTACCTTTGGTTTCGTTATATAAACGAAATTTAATTTTCAGTGCAGCTTATACTATCGATGCAATAACATTGTCTAAGGTCAAACCTTAGAATCGAAGTATTTGAATCAGACATGAAAAGAAGTAGCACAAACCAGCTAATTCTTGAGATGCATGCTGTCCACCGAGGGTACTTGGATTGACTACCGCAAAATGTCCATCCCCTTGTCATCATTTAAAACCTGCGGTTGCAGAATTTCTAGTGGTTTTGTCAAGTTATTTAGTAGGATTGATAAAAATAGCGCTTTGAACAGACATCTGCAATGTGACAAAACGTAAAGTAGGACTAGATATTAGTAAGATCAGTTAGAACGTGATGTATCGACTCTGGTGAGACTCTATATTGCAAATTCGTTCTAGAAATACAAAAACACACCTGTCATAGGGTATTATACGGGTATGTGGATTATAACATTCTTCGATAATAAATATAATGATATACCGCCATTTAAATTATTTTTTAATTTTGACAAGCGAAACTATTGAAAAAAAAAAAACAATTTCAAAAAATAATGATAGCAAGACATTACCATCCTAATTCACCATGAAACACGCTTCAAAAAAAAAAACACCAACGAACCAACCGGGGGTTTTCGCGCATATAAGGTTGCATATATGTGTTATTGGGGGCGCCCCTTTCGCTAAATTAAACTGTCGCTTTTTTTTAATGTTACTTTTTGTTAATGCAAGTTCGCTTTTTGAAAAAAAAATAAATTTTTTTTTTTTGTTCAAAAAAAGAGAAAAAAAAGTTTAGATTAAAAAAAAAATTTGTTTTGTGGTAAAAAAACCCCCGATACGGATGGAGAAGAAAAAAAAATTTTTTTTACCCTTCTTACACCAAAAGAAGGGTATTAAGATCGCTTGAAAATTCGACTTTTTATCCGAGGCCCAGAGGGCCGAGTGTCATATACCATTCGACTCAGCTTGACGAACTGAGCACATGTCTGTGTGTATGTATGTGTGTGTGTGTGTGTGTGTGTGTATGTGTGTGTGTATGTGTGTGTGTGCGTTACAAATAATGTCACATCGGTTTCTCAGCCATTTGTGAACCGATTTCAGTTCTGTTGACGGCAAATGAAAGCTACAACATTCCCATAGAACGCTATTGATTTTTTTTTTATTCGGACATTTCGTTACGAAGATATCAACGAAACAGTACTTGACGGCCAATTATAATAGTAATCAAACAGTTTAGTCTCCGATTACATACTGAGCTATTTGTGTACCGATTTTAGTTTTGTTAGCGCCAAATTAAACTTATAAAATTTTTAAATAATTGATCAAAATTTCATTAGGATTGGATAATCCTTCATGGAGATATGACCAAAACAATACCTGAGAGCATATAATTGCACATAATTCGTTGCAGTTCAAAACCGGAAAACACAATTCGCACTAATCGATCCTGTTTGCATTCTATAGTGTCGCATCTGTTACGTTTTATGACGCATGAGATAGTCAGAACTGACGGTTAAAAATTGTCTAATACTTCATTTTATATATTGAATATTTGAAACATAGGATATTTCTACAACTTCTCTTTTTACCCTTCTTACACCAAAAGAAGGGTATTAAGATCGCTTGAAAATTCGACTTTTTATCCGAGGCCCAGAGGGCCGAGTGTCATATACCATTCGACTCAGCTCGACGAACTGAGCACATGTCTGTGTGTATGTATGTGTGTGTGTGTGTGTGTGTGTGTGTGTGTGTGTGTGTATGTGTGTGTGTGCGTTACAAATAATGTCACATCGGTTTCTCAGCCATTTGTGAACCGATTTCAGTTCTGTTGACGGCAAATGAAAGCTACAACATTCCCATAGAACGCTATTGATTTTTTTTATTCGGACATTTCGTTACGAAGATATGAACGAAACAGTACTTGACGGCCTATTATAATAGTAATCAAACAGTTTAGTCTCCGATTACATACTGAGCTATTTGTGTACCGATTTTAGTTTTGTTAGCGCCAAATTAAACTTATAAAAATTTTAAATAATTGATCAAAATTTCATTAGGATTGGATAATCCTTCAAGGAGATATGACCAAAACAATACCTGAGAGCACATAATTGTGAGATGAAAATATACTCGTTGCAGTTCAAAACCGAACAAGACCACTCACCCCAATCGATGCCGCTTGTATTCTATTGTTCTGCATCTGGTGCGTTGTATAGCACATTCAGCGGACTAGCCACACTATGCGACTCTATAGAATTAGAGTAGGATCGGTTGGCTCGAGTGGTCCGGTTTTGAACTGCAACGAATATATTCGAAAGTTACACAAATTCTCCATTCACTATAACTACATCATTTTCAACGAACATGTACTTGTTAAGCATCTTGAATCCATATCGATAATCAAAATGGACGCTTAGGATTGTGTAATAATTCATTCTATGGACTGATTAAAGGGTGTCCACGATGAAATTTCCACACTATGAAATTGCTCTAACTTTTTAACCGTTGGATAGAATTTAATGAAAATTTGGGTGGATTTAGTTCATAGTGCATTATTTACATCCTGCAAGTTTTAGTGCAAGTCCTGTGATCAAAACTCGCGGAAATGGAGTCGAAAGAACAGCTCGTGCGTGATAAAATCTTGCGCATTCATCACGAGAACAAGGATCTCTCGCATCGTTCCATCGCTAAAACGTTGGGAATCGCGAATTCCACGGTGTCGCGAGTGATTAAGCGGTTCGAGGAACGGTTGACCACCGATCGGAAGCCCAGAAGTGAAGGAAAAAGTATTCCGTTCAACATCAAAAATCACAACCGCGTAGTTGGGGCCTTCAACCGAAATCCGAACACCTCCGTTCGGGATGTGGCTAAGAAGCTGCACCTAAGCCGAAGTTTTGTCCAGAAGGCCAAAACTAAGGCTGGGCTTCGAACGTTCAAGGTACAAAAGGCCCCTAATCGCGACGAGAAGCAGAACAAGTCCGCCAAAACCCGTGCCAGGAAGTTGTACCTCAACATGCTGACGAAAGTTGAATGCTGCATCATGGACGACGAAACATATGTGAAGGCCGACTTCAAACAGATCCCCGGCAACCTGTTTTTATCGGCCAAGGATACGTTCAGCGTTCCGGAGCATGTCCGCACTCAAAAGATGTCCAAATTTGCGAAGAAATTCCTGGTTTGGCAAGCCATCTGCACGTGCGGGAAGCGGAGTGCACCTTTCGTGACCCAGGGCACGATGAACGGACAGGTGTACATAAAAGAGTGCCTCCAGAAGCGGCTGCTTCCTCTCCTGAAGGCCCACAACGTCCCAACAATCTTCTGGCCGGATTTGGCCTCATGCCACTACTCCAAGGACGTGCTGAAGTGGTATGCGGACAATAAGGTCAATTTCGTGCCGAAAATGTTCAACCCTCCCAACACTCCGGAGCTCCACCCCATCGAGAAGTACTGGGCGATTATGAAGCAGCACCTTCTTAAACGACCTAAGGTAGTGAAGACAGTCGAGGAACTGAAGAAAGTATGGGTTTACATGCAAAAAACGGTTGATTCACAGGTTGTGCAGAATCTTATGGCCGGGGTTAAGGCCAAGGTGCGGGCATTTGCGTATGGACTGTACATAAAATACGAGTAAAATGGTAAAATGAAGTTTAATAATTATTTCTCAATCCCTGAAAATTTGATGGCAATCGGATGAAAACTCGAATTTTGCGAATCAATTTTGTGTGTGGCAATTTCATCGTGGACACCCTTTATATGGGATTTCTAATATTTATGTAATTTTTCCTTTTATATACCTAATATAAACAGGTCGTTAAAGACTATTAATGGCAATATTTTAATCACATCGATGAACAATACGTTCAGGATTGACAAATAATTCATTTTAAAAACTGAATGTATGACATATCGAATATTCCTGGTTTTTCCTGGAATTTCTGATGAAAATATGTATAAAGTACCATATTGGCCACATTTGAGTTCGTAATTCTGGTGAAGTGTAAGAAGGGTTCAGTCTCACCATCGGTGGATTAATTCGGGTTTTTTTTTTAATAATCATGATCAATATCATAACAATGACGTAGAAGGAGATGTTCGCTCTTCATCATGTGGCACCAAGAGTGGACAGTTATGTTTGCTAGAGTGAAAGATATGAAGAGAAAGTGTTAATAGTTCCGTCAGTGTACGGCAGGTGGAAAATTGAATAGAAGTATTGAAAATTGAGCGAAGGGCTTGGATATAGCGGTACCTGAAGCAAGGACGTTTCCTTTGCCTCACATCCCAAATGCAGGGTAGGTGGAATATGTCGAAATTCTTAAAAAAAAACTTGTAAAAATTTCACAATGATTGGATAATTTCTCATGAAGATATGACCAAAACAATACCTGAGAGCACAAAAATTGTGAGATGAAAATATATCAGTTGCAGGTCATAATCGGATAACTCAACTAATCGATCCTGCTTGCATTCTATAGTATCGCATCTGATGCGTAGTATGGCGCATCAGATGCACCATTCAGCGCACTAGATACGACACTATAGACTCTATAGAAATAGAGCAGGATCGATTGACGCGAGTGAGCTTGTCCGGTTTTAAACTGCAACGAGTATATTCACAAATTACACAAAGTCTTCATTTACTATTACTGCACAATTTTCAGCGAATATGTACTTATTTAGCATTTTGAATCCACATGGATAATCAAAATTGACGGTTAGGATTGTCTAATAATTCACTTTATAAACAGTATATATGAAATATATGGTCATGTCAGTGGGTAAGTCCCTCGGCCACTATGTGTTAACACCGTCAAAAGCACACTCCGACAGACTTCACATACCTGGCCACCACATGGAAGATTAATTCATTTCTAGCACCACTTACACGAATCGCTTGTTTGCTTTCACTGTTTTGTTTTTCTCTCGCTTGCACTGTTGTGATTCAGATCATGCA
>JAHHFK020004559.1:0-141812 GCA_024533555.2 Aedes koreicus
CGACGCGCGACGAGGTGCTACTGCCGCAGACGTCGTGCTAGATGATACCGTTGTTGTTGTTGTTGTCGCTGATGCGATACAAAGTACTGCCAACACACACAACCACGTACCTCTCTATCTTTACGTTTTGATGAATCGCATCCAGGGTGGGCGAATAAAACAAAATCCAATCCATCAAACTCACACCAACACCACTGCGCTTCTCCCAATAAGCTCAAACGCGAGCGACAGTAAGAGAGAGAGAGAGAGAGCTATCAGTTCAGCGCGAAAGGGAAAGGTCGAGCGAAAAAATTTCAGCAAGAAATCTCCTTTTCACTGCCAATAAAGGCTGAGAACAGAGCAAAAAAAAAATTAAATAAATGTTTTCACCACTTTTCCAAACTTTTAGCGACGGAAAATTCCACTTCCACAACGTAAGCGATTTCTGTTAGTCTGGAGAACACCTTTCAGGCGCTTTCGAGTGCGATTTTACCCGCACAGTACGGACTTTTTCGCGAGCACAGGGTCGATGTGTTTCCTTTCTCGAGACGATCACCTTGTCCTCACGCATTGGCTCTTCAAGGTTACTCGAAAACACATCTTTGTACTTAGTATTTAGCACTGCTATCAGAGTATCGTTCGCACCTTCTAACCTCGTATCATCCACACACGGAGAAGCAATCACGTCGTGTACAAAGAAACATCGCCACTCGGGATACAAAACATCCAGTCCCTCCCCATGAGAGGAAAAAACTTCTTATTACTGTCGACCACTATGCTGCCGTTATAAGTATAACTGTCCCATGTATACAGGGAATCCCAGAGAACATGGGACAATTATGCGTTTAACGGCAGTATGGCGCTCAGTGAATACAAACGATCACTCTCGTGCCTGGCCTGAACTCGAAATGAACCAAAACCTTCAGAATGTTACCCGAAACTACACTCAATTTAACCTCACTTTTCTCTAAACGCGAATTCGGAAAGTAATCATCATAATCAATTTTGCTAATAACCGTACACGAAGCTCCAGAATCAATTTCAAAGTTTAGCCACTTACCGTCTAGTCAGATTTTCTCGAAGAGGGGCAAACTGTACACCAGGTTAAACACCGGATGCTGCGTCTACCACGTTGTCGACTATTCCTTGAGTGTAATCTACCCCTTGAGTTTCCTTGACGGACTCGTTGTTGCTCTCGGCCACGTGATTTAGACCTGCCCCCTCGGTTGTGACTTCCAGCGATGATTCGGTTGGCATATTCCTGCTTATCCTTCATCTTCATCTGATCTGCTTCGATTTGTTCAAGATTTTTGGCTTTCGTGACTGCTTGGTCGAATGTCGTTTCATCTGCGCTATTCATTAGCTCACCTTGGATTTTGGCATTCCGAAGGCCAGCTATGAATTTATTCCTCAGAGCATTGTCGAGAAATTCTCCGAAAACGCAATGTTTCGAGAGTGATTGCAACTCAACGGCAAAATCAGCCCCTTTTTCGTATTCTTTCTGATTCCTCTTGAAGAACTCTACAGATTGAGCAATGCGGTTCTTCTTCGGGCTGAAGTACGACTTCAGCTTCTCGATGACGACGTTATATGTCACGGCCTTGTGGGTTTGCGGATACAGCAACTGTTGCAATTTTTTGAGCGCAGGCTAGCCATTGAAATGGACGATGAGCTTCCGCTTGAATACGTCGTCTTTGATATCGTTGAGTTCGGAAAAATTCTCTGCACGCTCCAAGTAATCATCGAAATCGGCACTGGGCACAAAATTCTCCAATGTACCGATGAGTCTCGGGTTTCCGATTCCAACTGCTGACGTGCCAGGTTTCTCTTCTGGCTGTGTCATCTTTTGTCACTTCAATAGTACCGTACGTCCTGACCTCACTTCCCGATCACTTTTTCGATCCTCCACGAGTGCGCGACACTAACACAATTTTATACGATAACTCACGCGTTCGCCAGCAAATGTCTTGCTTATTTTCTCTCATCGCCACTGTTATATTGATAGTGGATAAAGGTCGGACTTCCAAAGGACTCACAAACATGTTTCGTATTTAACACTTTATTCGTCGCAATCCAAACTGGAACAAGAGAGCGTATCCTACTCCTTACATGGTTTATATAGTCTATCAAACCGGAACTCCATACAACAATATAATAATACTTTATCAAGATTTCATAACCTAGACAAACTTTACTTGTGAGAATGGTGAGGGGTATAACTATTTAACACCAATCAAAAGCGATATTTCGAATTTCAAAAAAAAAAACAGTAGTGCTTAAAAGCTTCGTCTCCTCAAAAAAGCCCCCATGCAAAATTTGAGCTCAATGGGATTTCGTTAAGGGTCCTCCCTTAGCTCAGTCGGTAAAGGCGCAGCTACAAAGCAACACCATGCTGGAGGTGGCTGGGTTTCGATACCCGGTCTGGTCTAGGCATTTTTCGTCCAGATTTGACCACCTTACGAATACTTGGTTCGTCAGCGAGTTGCGCCAGCTCATGGTTCATCCTCCGCCTCCAGACTCCGTTCTCCTGCACTCCGCCAATGATGGTTCTTAACACCTTTCCAACGAATGGAGATATTCTGCAACAAAAAAATGCAAATATTGCTACACTAAATCAGATTAGAACAGCATCGCATTGGACCTAATGAGCTTCTTTCCATCCAGCATGGCCCGGTTCTTAATTTGTTGCTATCCTGTTTGCTCGATATAAGTTTGCCAATCATCGTCCTATTGCAACATGCTGTGTTCTCTGTTTCAAAGGCATTCTATCCGTGTAGCTGGGAAATTACTTCATTAGTTTTACCTTCCCAGTTGTTGCAACGAACGAAAAGCGGAGGAAAGAGTTGTCACTTGTTAAAACTTGCTCGTTACTCCAAGATCTGCCGCAGACCGACGCTCTACATAGAAGCAGTAGTCGTCGTCGTCGTCGTCGTCGTCGTCGTCAAAGAATGAAAACTAAAAACTTTTCTCGTTTCTCAAGCAGCTCGCAAAAGACTCATGCCCGTCGCATTCAAGTTCTTCAATCTATTCCAAAATTGTGCGAGTGTTATGCGAACTAAGTGTATCGCTTTGTGCGGAAGAGTACAGCTTTATTTAAACTTTTCCCGGCTCCCCCCAGTGTTGGCATCATTTCGAGGATTCATCTGAGAGTTTTAAAATGGAGGAAGTTGAGTTCTTTCTTTTATCATAGTCACACAAAAACAACATATTTGAATTCAAGTAAAGTAACCGTGAGAAGAGAAACATTGGTATGCATGATAGACACAAGCAATCTTCTCGTGATTCTCAGGTAGGTAAGGAGACGTTTCAATTGCCTCACGTATGCCATTTAGCACTTATTCCCATGCTTAGCAGGGAATAGAGAGCGAAAGACAACAGTGGCAAAGCAAGACTGCCGAAAATCCAAATATTGCCAAAGACATTACTGAGTGTTGCTTGTTTGCTCCATTGGAGGTGTAGGATGTTTGCCAAGAGGGGCTGCCTATTGGAGTGTTTATATATCGATTTTATGGGGCCCATACACGAGCTGCTTCATGTTGCTGTTGATTCCTTAGATTGAAGGGAAATCTTGGGTAAGCAGGCTGAAGAATACATTTTGAAAGTTTTTCAACCTAATTCCCGGATTCATAACGGATTAACGGTTCTCGGAATCGAAAAGCGGTTTTCAAATGTATGGTTGATATCCAAGATGGGATTTCACACGATGACGACGGCACGTTAAAAGCGTGGCGGAATATTGCTAGTGAGCTGGAAATGCCGGGTAATAATAATATTTCTCATTTGGAGATTTAACTTGAAAAATATATTTATTTTTTTTTCAGAGATACATGTCAAAAACAAGTGTAAGAACCTGTGAGATCGATTTTTTAAGGAGTACCGAAGTGTTACCGAGTAATCTACATCTGATGCTGGAGCAAAAGTTGACTGAAACTGGCCATTACTAAACGAGCCAGTGGGGTGGAAAACTATTTTCCGATTGATTTATATTTCACATTTCTAGAACAACTCTGAATTAACAATAGAAAAGGGCCTATCAACATTTGTAAACCAACACTTCTGAGTCTATTTCCTCGCAAAGCGTAGGCCACCCACGCAAACCAATACCATCATGATGAAGCGGAAAGTTTCCCCTGCACGATGATTCTGTAGGTTTGCGTTTGTAGCCAACGGCTTGCGAGAAAAAGGGCTCTGAAGTGTTTGTTTAAAAAAGTTGATCGGCCCTTTTCTATTGTTGATCCAGATGTGGTTAACTATTGCTTTCCGGACACAACGGATCCATCTTTAACGGAGGCGCTGTCCGAATCTGTAGTGCTTAAGGAGGTTTTGCTTGACGAGACTGAACTGAACGACTCTCAAATTGAGCCTGCTAGGACCAGGAAAAGAAAGATTGATCCCATTGACGGCAAGATTCTTGCAACCCTGAACGAGGTCCAAAACATTGTTACGGTTCGTGACAGTAGAACTAGAACACGGCAAACTTCATTTGAATCCTTTCCCACAGAACAGCTTTGCAATGCTGCCACTTCAAGTTGATCGCGATCTGGAGGTGAAATTCACTTCCGGAGTAAGTTCTCTTTAAGATCTAGTCACTGATTGGGAGACTCAATAGTATGCTCAACGGCTACAAATAACTCAAAGGATTTGAATCTGTGCTGAGCTCATTAAATAAACATAAGCTGAACTGTTCAACATGTCCTTTTTTTAATCTGATATGATTGAAAATGAACGTGTTTCTTTTCAGGGTATTTTAAATGATTTCAGGAATTTCAAAATCAGACAAGTATTATCAGTATTCTCCAGAGTTTGTTTATGATCATCTTCAGAACCTTTCTCTCTGTATCCTTTCAAAATTCTTAGATTGTTCTTAGAATTCTTTCTGAATCCTTTCAAGATAGTTTTGATGCAATATCTAAGTTTTTAATAATTAATTTTAGGACTCTTTGAGAACCCTCCCACAAACATTTCCACAACTTCTAGGATTATTTTGGAATACTTTCAGTATTCTTTTGGAATTTTCATAGGAAAGCATTCCTGGTGTTTTCATTATCCTTTTGAAATATTTTCAACATCATTTACGTACGTTTTTGTGAATCCTTCCAAGGACTTTAAAATCATCCAAGAATACAGTCGGGATCATTTTATAATCCCTTAGAAACCCTGTATGCATCGCAAAGAAACCCTTCCAGAATCCTTGAACACTCCTGGGAATCTTTTTTAAGCCTTTCAGAATTCTTTTGAAATTATAAAATATTAGAAGAACTTTTCGCGATTCTTTCAAGATCCTTTTGAAGCACCTTCAAGACCCTTTGGGAATGCTTTGAGGGTTTTTTTTTTTGCAATTGTTCCAGGATCTTTTCTTAATCCTTTCAGGCTCACTTCGGAATTTTTATCACTATTTCGGAGTTCTTCAAGAGTTCTTTCGGAGTCTTTATAGGATTTTGTAGGGTTAATCTTGGATTCTTTTTTAGTCCCTTCGGATTCTTCCTGATCACTTTCTTGATTTATCCTCTCAGAATCTTCGCAAAATCTTTTTGAAATGTTCTATTGCGTTCTTTTAGGATTTTTTCTTCCATGATTTTAAAATAATCTTTCTTGGACTGCTTCGGGGTCCCTTTAGTTTGCTTTGTAAATCTTTTCATCAAAATCTACTCCATAAACTTGCAAAATCCGATCCTGAAAGCTTCTCATGAATCATACGAAATTCTTTTAGGATCCTTCTGTAATCCTTTTAGACTATTTTGCGTATCTTTCTAGAGTCACATGTGAATTCTTCCAGGATTATTTCGGAATGTTTCAGAATCCCTTCGAAATGCATTCACCATCCCTTCGACATCCTTTCTGGATCATGTAGACATTTGTTCGGAATCAAACCTTCCAGAAACTTTCAAGGATTCCATAGAAATCCTTTCAAGACTCTTTTAAAGTTAGGATCTTTTTAGAATTCGTTCATGATGTTTTTGAAATATTTCAAATGAACACTGTCATCCTTTCAGCATTCCTTCGGAGTCTTGCGAGGATGCTTACGGTTTCGTCACAAAATTCATTGTATTGAAGCTTGTTCGGAAATCCTCCCAGGATTAGTTAGAAGTCATTTTATCCTTTTCTGATATCCCAATAGAAAAACCTCTTTGAAATATTTCGGGTTTTGTTTGGAATCCTTTTAAAATTCCTTTGGTTTTTTTTATAAAATTTTTTAGTTTTAACCCTTATGTGTTCGACAAAAAAAAAACACCTTTAAGTAATCGGCAGGGTACCCGGGTACCCACCAAATTCAAATGATTATGACTCTGGCAATTATTGACCGATTTTATTTCTTTTGGCACCGTTAGATTCAAAAACTCATTCGCTTCAGGGTCATTATCAGCAATGACCATTTAACTTCCGCTGGTTCCCGTAAATCCGGGTTTCCGGGGCAGTGGTCCGGTACGGAGACACTATTTGGAAACATCTATTGAATTTCCGGGAATGGATGTCAAAATCTTTGGAATAATTCCTAGAAACTATTTCTATTCTATTGTGGGCCATATGCCAACTTGTTCCTGCAACGGCCATTTTGTAACAGGTTCCCGTGAGGCCTCGAGTGGCCATGAACATAATTGGAAGGAAACCCTGGAAATATGGGTATCAAAATTGATGAAATTTCTCCAGTAGGATCTTTCTCAATGTTAAGTGGCCATCTGATGATTTGACCTCGGACCTGTCTTTCCGGAACAGATTCCCGTGGGGCCTCGAGTGACCATGAACATTTTCAGTAGAAAACCCTGGCAATATGGGTATCAAAATTCATGAAATTTCGCCAGTAGGATATTTATAAACGTTTTTGGCAATCTGATGATTTGTACTAGGAACTGTCTTTTCGGAACAGGATACTGTGGGGCCTCGAGTTGCCATGAACATATTTAGAAGGAAACCCTGGCAATATGGGTATCAAAATTCATGAAATTTCTCCAGTAGTATATTTCCCAACATTAAGTGGCCATTTTATGATTTATCCTCGGACCTATCTCTCTGGAACAGGTTTCCGTTTGGCCTCAACTGGCCATTTTCATGTTAAGAAGAAAATCCTGGCAGTATGGATATAAAAATTCATGATATTTTTCAACGTTTTGTGGCTATCTGATTATTTGTCCTCGGACCGGTCATTCCGGAACAAGTTCCCGTTTAGTCTCGAGTAGCCATTAACATATTTAGAAGGAAACCTTGACAATATGGGTTTAAAAATTCATGAATATTAACCAGAAAGCTATTTCTCAACGTTTTGTGGTCATCTGATAATTTGTCATCGGAACGGTCATCTTGGAACAGGTTCCTGTGGGGCCTCGAGTGACCATGAACAAAACTAGCCACAAAACGTTGAGAAATATCCTACTGAAGATATTTCAGAATTTTGATACCCACATTGCCAGGGTTTCCTTCTGAAAATGTTCATGGCCACTCGAGGCCTCACGGGAACCTGTCCCGGATTGACAGGCTCCTAGGACAAATCATCAGATTGCCACAAAACGTTGAGAAATATCCTACTGGCAAAATTTCATGAATTTTGATACCCATATTGCCAGGGTTTACTGCTGAAAATGTTCATGGCCACTCGAAGCCCCACAGGAACTTGTTCCGGAAAAACAGGTCCGAGGACAAATCATCGTATGGCCACGAAACACTGAGAAATGTCCTACTGGCGGAATTTCATGAATTTTCATAGCCATATTGCCAGGGTTTTCTACTGAAAATGTTCATGGCCACTCGAGGCCCTACGGGAACCTGTTACAGAATGGCCGTTTCAGGAACAAGTCGTCATATAGCCCACAATGGAATAGAAATAGTTTCTAGGAATTATTCCAAAGATTTTGACATCCTTTCTCGTAATTCAATAAATTTTTCCAAATAGTGTCTCCGTACCGGACCACTGCCCCGGAAACCCGGATTTACGGGAACCAGCTGAAGTTAAATGGTCATTGCTGATAATGACCCTGAAGCGAATGAGTTTTTGAATCTAACGGTGTCAAAAGAAATAAAATCGATCAATAATTGCTAGAGTTATAATCATTTGAATTTGGTGGGTACCCGGGTACCCTGTCGATCACATAAGGGTTAAGGACGCTTAGAAATCAGAATCTCTACTGAATCGATTCAGGATCTCTTTAGAACCCTATAGAACCTTTCTTACTAGTTTGGAAGCATTTCAGGATCCCCTTGGTATATTTACAAACTCTGTTTTTCAGGGAATTCAGGGAAGAACTTCGCTGAAGTTCTAGGGAGAACATCGTTGAAGTTCTAGGAAGCACTTCACTCGAAGAGGAGGACTTCAATGTATTTCTAGGAAGAATTTTGCATGGGTTCTAGGAAGAACATCGTTATATATCTAGGAGGAACTTCGCTGGAGTTTTAGGAAGAACTTCACTGAAGTTCTAGGAGAAATTTCGTTGAACGCATAGAAAAAATTACTTGGAAGAACTTCGCTGATACTCTAAGATGGACTTAACTGAAGTTCTAGGAAGAACTTCGTTAAGGTTCTTGGAGGATCTTCGCTCAAGTTCTAGAAAGAACTATCAAGGAAAGACTTTGCTGGAGTTCTAGCAGAACAACTTCCTTGAAGTTCTCTGTAGAACGTCTCTGAAGTTCTAGGAAGAACATTCCTGAAGTTTTAGGAAGAATTTCCCTGGAGTTCTAGGAAAAACCTCTGTTTTTTAGGAGTTCTAGGAAGGACTTTGCTGAATTTCTAGGAAGAACTTCGTTAAAGTTCCAAGAAGAACTTTGCTAAAGTTCTAGGAAGAACTTCGCCTCAGTTCTAGAAAAACATCTTCACTGAAGTTCTAAGAATAGCTTCACTAATGTTCTTGGAAGAACCTCACTGAAGTTCTAAGAAGAACTTTTCTGGAGTTCTAGCAAGAAGAACTTCCCCGAAGTTCTCCGTAGAACTGCCTTGAATTCTAGGAAGAACTTCGCTGGATTTCTAGGAAGAACTTCGCTGAAGTTATAGGAAGAACTTCGTTAAAGTTCCAAGAAGAACTTTGCTAAAGTTCTAGGAAGAATTTCGCCTTAGTTCTAGAAAAACATCTTCACTGAAGTTCTAAGAACAGCTTCACTAATGTTCTTGGAAGGACTTCACTGAAGTTCTAGGAAGAACTTTTCTGGAGTTCTAGCAAGAAGAACTTCCCCGAAGTTCTCTGTAGAACTGCCTTGAAATTTTAGGAAGAACTTTGCTGGATTTCTAGGAAGAACTTCGATGAAGATATAGGAAGAACTTCGTTAAAGTTCTAGGAGGAACTTTGATGAAGTTCTAGGAAGAACTTTGCTGAAGTTTTATGCAAAACATCTTCGCTGAAGTTCTAAGAATAGCTTCACTGAAGTTTTCGGATGAACTTCTTTGGTGTTCTAGGAAGAACTTTACTGGAATTCTAGCAAGAAGAACTTCCCTGAAGTTCTAGGGAGATCTGCGCTGAAGTTCTAGGAAAAACTTCACTGAAGTTATAGGAAGAACTTCGTTAAAGTTCTAGGAGGAACTTCGCTAAAGTTCCAGGAAGAACTTTGCTGAAGTTTTATGAAAAACATCTTCGCTGAAGTTCTAAGAATAGCTTCACTGAAGTTCTTGGAAGAACTTCTTTGGTGTTCTAGGAAGAACTTCGCTGAAGTTATAGGAAGAACTTCGTTAAAGTTCCAAGAAGAACTTTGCTAAAGTTCTAGGAAGAACTTCGCCTCAGTTCTAGAAAAACATCTTCACTGAAGTTCTAAGAATAGCTTCACTAATGTTCTTGCAAAAACCTCACTAAAGTTCTAGGAAGAACTTTCCTGGAGTTCTAGCAAGAAGAACTTCTCCGAAGTTCTCCGTAGAACTGCCTTGAAGTCTAGGAAGAACTTCGCTGGATTTCTAGGAAGAACTTCGCTGAAGTTATAGGAAGAACTTCGTTAAAGTTCCAAGAAGAACTTTGCTAAAGTTCTAGGAAGAACTTCGCCTTAGTTCTAGATAAACATCTTCACTGAAGTTCTAAGAACAGCTTCACTAATGTTCTTGGAAGGACTTCACTGAAGTTCTAGGAAGAACTTTTCTGGGGTTCTAGCAAGAAGAACTTCCCCGAAGTTCTCTGTAGAACTGCCTTGAAGTTCTAGGAAGAATTTCGCTGGATTTCTAGGAAGAACTTCGTTAAAGTTCTAGGAGGAACTTTGCTGAAGTTCCAGGAAGAACTTTGCTGAAGTTTTATGAAAAACATCTTCGCTGAAGTTCTAAGAATAGCTTCACTGAAGTTCTTGGAAGAACTTCTTTGGTGTTCTAGGAAGAACTTTACTGGAATTCTAGCAAGAAGAACTTCCCTGAAGTTCTAGGGAGATCTGCGCTGAAGTTCTAGGAAAAACTTCACTGAAGTTATAGGAAGAACTTCGTTAAAGTTCTAGGAGGAACTTCGCTAAAGTTCTAGGGAGAACTTCGCTGAAGTTTAAGCAAAAAGAGCATCACTGAAGTTCTCTGTAGAACTTCTCTAAGGTTTCTTGTAGAACTTCCCTGAAGTTCTTTATAGATTTTTTCATGGGTTCACTGCAGATTGCTTCCTGAGTTAGCTAGGTATATTAGTAAGTTTTAAATATACTTTTATTCCTTCTTGATTTATTATTAATTTCAAATGTTTCAATGTCACTATATCTGATTGAGTCAATAATAATTCAGTGATGCTAACGGAATCGATTTTCAAACAATTGCTTCGCTTAGACGTCTAATGCTTGATTTACATTCCTTCCGCTGGCCTTAATAGAAACAATGTTTACAAATGGCTTCAGGCAGGTTAATTGTTTCGTCAAGACAAATGACAAACTGTTAGACCTTGTATTTATCATTTTCCCGGAATATCTTGACTAAATTGCACCGTCATCTCCTCTGTTGCCTGTCATCACGCACCAGTAATTTTACTGCTTGACGATAGCGACGCATCAACATTACTTGCCAACCAAAATCAATGTTTTAAGTTTGACTATTCAGCCTGCGATTTTGACTTGGTAAACTCCATTCTTGTTGACATTGATTGGGAGCGATAATTGAACGACGGTTCCGTGGACCAGATGTTATCAGCTTTTTATGGATCACTCTATGATGTTATCAATTGCCATGTGCCCCAAAAAAAAAATCTTGATCTCAGTTTTCAACCAACCGTGGTGGACTCTCGATCTGCGAAACCGTCGCAACAATCTTCGGAAGATGCGTAACCGACATTTCATTACGAAAAACGAGTCCGACAGAGCAAGATTTCGCGAGCTTGAATCGGAGTATAAAGCCCTCCTTTCGGCAACGCAAGAAAGCTATTTGCTCAGGATTCAGACAACCGTCAAGCAAAGTTCCTCTTGCCTCTGGGATAACATCAAGCAGCGGAAAGCTAGTCACGGCGTTCCTGGCTTTAATGAAACTACTTCTCATTCAAGCTCAGAAGCCGCCAATCTCTTTGCCACATTCTTCGAAAGCTTGTTAAGTAAAGCTTCTCCCGTTCAACGTCAGAAACCCTTTGAACATTAGTCATTAGTTTGGCATGCATACAGTTCTCTACGAATGATGTTCCGAAAGCCCTTGAAGACCTCGACTCAACGGAACGACCCGGAGCAGATAGCCTACCTCCTGTTTTTTTGAAGAATTGCGCCACTGCTCTTGCAATGCCCATCGCTGCCGTTTTCAACCGCTCACTCCAGGACAGAACATTCCCAATTGCATGGAAAACGGCGTCAAAAGTACCGATCCATAAGTCCGAAAATTACACTTGTGTGGAAAATTATCGTGGAGTATCCATAGGTACTTTGCACTCTCTGTAAGGTTTTCGAAAAGCTAATCTACTCAGTATTATACAGAGCCGTTGCACCGACCATCTCCGTTACTCAACATGGCTTTGTGAAGCACCGCTCTACAACATCGAACCTGATGTGCTATGTTTCAGCGATATCACGTGAACTGGAGTCAAAGCGACAAGTGAATTCAGTTTATATCGACTTTGAGCGTTTCCAGGCGAAATGACCTACCGACCAACTTCGAGCGTCTCCGATTTAATTGAAAATTTGTACACACGTTTTACCCACGAAAGTAAGTTTTTTCCACTGATGCAACTCACTCTTAGCCAGCAAACGATTCTATAAACAGCATAAGAAATAGGGGAAAATGATTGAAAAAACTTTTCTTATATTTTAGTTTACTTATATTTCCAATTTATTATGCGCATACACAAGTTCGGAGGATTGTTCGGTTTTGATATAATCATGGGTGACCAATTTTTCTAACTTCTCGGTAAAATATGATGCAAATTCATCAACTGGTTGTAAGAGTGTCTCTAGATTACACCGGTCTGTTGAAATCCACTGTTTGAAAGATATTTCAAATGCATTACGTTCCTCCAGTTCCTTGAAAAAAATATTTTCTAAAGCTAACCGGCTTGGAAAATTTTCACATTCACTGAGATAACAATATTTCGATCTTGACTATGTGTTGCATAACAGCTATTCGAAGTAAAGTTTCGTATAATTTTGAAAAGCATATTTTTTTAGACTATGTAGCATCTATTGAATATTCTTGTGAATGGTACAAACACAAATATTATGAGGACCTGAGCTGCCAAGTAATTCACAATGCTTTGGCTTTAAAACTGCAAACAAATTAAAGAAAAAAATTGGTCTCACTAATCTCTTTGAAGCCATTATAAGCCTCACGAAGTGAACACATCAAAAGTCTTTTTTGTGCATGCTGTCGCTTACTATCTTTTCTTACTGGAACGTAGTCCCTGAGTCCTGGCATGGCTCTGCTTATCTGGTCACTGTCGTAAAACTCCAATATCTCATTTTTTACTTCCGGCGTCAAACCGCTTCCTGTCCCTTCGTTGGGGGTAGCCAATACTCCGAGCCAATCGACGAGCCTGCTTCACAATGTATTTGTGTGTGTTAAGCTGTTTCATTACCGTTTGATTATTCCAAGATTTTGGTAAAACTGATAGTATCCTTATTTGGTCTTCTCTTGCCGGCATCGGTGGTGTAGTGGTAAGCGTGACTGCTACTTGGCACCCCAGTGGTTCTGGGTTCAATCCCAGTCGACGTCGGTTGTTTTTCTGAGGCGAAAAAATCTGGTCACGTCTTCCTTCGGAAGGGAAGTAAAGCCGTTGTTCCCGGCTCATATTCATGAGTCGATAGGTAGGGTCCAGGTGGTGGAGTCGTATTCCTGGCGTTGGTGATTGTCACCATGTGAGGAAATAGGCCGACGGAAAATAATAAAAAAAATAAAAAAATAAAGAAATAACAATTTGGTCTTCTCTTGAACATTCTGCTGCAGCAAATTTTTCTGCTTCAGTTTTGATGATGATACCGGTAAAACGTTGATTCCAGCTAAACCTTTGTTAAACAACTGGATATTATGCGCCTTGGAAAATTCCTGTTGCTTACGATAGAATTATATCGCAAATATCCCGAGAACGGATGCTCTTACGTAGGTCATTATTGGGAGTTTAAATTTTAAAATACTTCAAAAATCAGATTATATAATCAGAATACGTTTATTCCCGCAAATATTACACATTTTGAGAAATGCACCGAAAGTTGGTGTTCTAGAAAACTTTTTTCCCTGACATTTCTCCATCCTGAAGTTACTTCAAGTCTTTACAGCCAAAAAATAAAAAAAATCAAGAAATCGTTTTTTTTTTCGATGCATAAATTTTTATGTTGTTTTCTATTTTTTCTGAAAATTTTTTTCTCAGTGTATATTTTTTTCACAAGCTTCCCTCATAGGGTCACAACTTTTTTTTCAGTTCATTTATTTGTACAGGCTCAATCGATTTAACTTTACAGAGCCAAGTTTTCATATTTATATACATCAATTATCTCAAACCTAACGTTAAGGGGATAGGACCGATTACTAGCGGCCGTCTCGAGGTTAATAGGAATAACAACTGAAAGGATGAGAAGGTGGGCTGGAATTTGAAGTGTGGTTTGTATAACACATTTTTTTTTTAAATTCTAAATTGTCTAATAAACTTAAAACTATACAACTTCTGGCTTCTTTTGACTTGAACATTTTTGAGATGGACAAAAAAACACACAAACACAGATAAAAAAAAAGAAAAAAAACTTAAAGTTAACATACAGGTTAAACTAACTACAATCTAAAGCTAATGTTAGTCAAAAACACATAAATGAGTTTCATACACTCCAGGTCACGCAGAGCCAAAATATCTCGAACTGGTACATTGGGTTGTCTACCTCGAACCCGAAGGGAATCATAAAGCTCAGATCTGACTGCACGATGTTCAGCACATGACCAAATAATGTGATCTGCGCCCTGATAGCCTTGTCCACACTCACAGAGATTGCTGTCGCTCAGACCAACACGGTATAAATGAGCGTTCAAAGAATAATGATTGGACATGAGGCGAGATATGACACGAATGAAGTCTCGACCCACATCCATACCCCCAAACCATGATTTCTTCGACACCTTTGGGATGATAGAATGTTGCCATCGCCCCAAATCTCCTTTACTCCATTTATACTGCCAGCTGACGAGTGACTGTTGACGAAAAATAGGAAAAAATTCGTTAAAGGCGATTTGTCGATCACAAATATCGCCTTCCATAGCGCTCACCTTTGCAAGCGAGTCCGCTTTCCCATTACCCAGAATGGAACAATGAGAAGGGACCCACACAAAGGTGATTGTAAAATAACGCGAAGATAAAGCACTTAGAAGCTCCTGTATTTCATGAGAAAATACGAGGAGTGCTTTACCGGCCTCAAGGAGCGAATAGCCTCTATGGAACTGAGACTATCCGTGAAAATGAAGTACTGATCCGGTGTTAGTGAGGCAATGCCGCTAATTCAGTGACATATACGGAACAAGGAGCTTGAAGTTTACGATCGGCGATATGAATTTCATTAAATATACCACAGACTGCTAACTCCTCTATCAATGATCCGTCAGTGAAGAACGTTTTAGTGGAATCAACATGGCCAAACTTTGCAGCAAAAATTACAGGGGCAGTCATAGGACGATGATGCTCTGGAATTCCGCGAAGCTCCTGCTTCATAGATAAATCAAAATGAACCAAACTGCCGAAGTCGGAGGAGCAAACACGATTGGGAATATTCGGCGTAGGCAGGGTCACAACTTGTTCTTAGACAGTTTTTTTGTACAACCAATGGTTTTCGAGCTACAAATTATTAATTGAAGTGCTATTCAAAATGCTTACGCCCTTTTTAAAAATGACTCTAGAGTCACAAAAATCTATGTTAACGCGGAAAATGCTCAGTCTCTTAAGCCAAACGCGTATGCAAAGTTTCATTCAAATCAAAAAATATCGAAAATAATTTTCCACATTTCCAGGTCATTTCGCCTGGAAACGCTCCTTTGCGATCCAACTTGGATCACTGAATGGCTCTACTCGTACCTGTCTAATCGCAAGTGCGTTCCAGGACATTCAGCATACCATCTGGCGTGCCGCAGGGCAGTGTTCTCGGCCATCTTATTTTTAATTTTTGGGGGAAATGTTTGGGGGGACCCAAAAATTTTTTTTGGGGGGTGGGTGGAAAAGTGGAGGGGGGGGGGAAAAAAAAGCTAGGGTGGTGTGGGGGGGGGGGAAGGGGCAAACAGCAAAAAGTGCAAAGTAATAACTTACACCCGCTGCAACAACGTTATTCTGCACCAGTATTATATGGGATCGGATTCTCTGGAACGTGTAAGTTCTATCTGTGATCTAAGTGTTACGATTGATTCGAAGCTGAGGTGCTATGAGCACATGAGCATCGTTGTCATGCTTCAGGCTTCACTGACGTTTATTGCCTTAAGACGCTTTTTGCTCGCTAGTTCCCAGCATCGTAGAATACGAATCCTACCATAATCTTATCTTAATCTTATCTCTATCTTACGTCACGCATACTCTTGCCATTGAGCGGATTTAGAAAAGTCTCATGAGGTTTGCTTTGCGTCGGCTCCCATGGAATGACCCAGTGAACCTTCTCTCTTATCCCGACCGATGCAAGTTGATTGATTTGGAAACCCTCTCAGTCAGGCGTATTAAACTGCAGCGGCTGTTCATCTTCGACCTTACAATAGGCCATGTGGATTGTCCCGAACTTCTAGAATTGATTCCGTGGAACACTCCTCCTCGTCGGTTCCGAAACTCCCCATTACTGACAATTTCGTTTTC
Organism: Aedes koreicus; assembly: GCA_024533555.2. Lineage (NCBI taxonomy): Eukaryota > Metazoa > Arthropoda > Insecta > Diptera > Culicidae > Aedes > Aedes koreicus. The sequence goes on from JAHHFK020004559.1 coordinate 16,122, forward strand.
AAGAACGAACTTCGGATTCAATCATTGTTTTCACTTGTGTTTGCGATCTTTCAGTGATGTATGTAACGTTGTTTTCGATCAAGTTTGCCAGCATTTGCACTGACGAAAATGTTACTAACGATCAGATAACTGCGGCTACGAACAACGTTCCACTGCACGGTCACTCATTTGGTGCAATCGATATCAGTATCTCCAACGCCACATCGCAGCTCAAGTCCTCCTTCAATCCTGGCCCAGATGGAGTTCCGTCAGTATTTCTAAAGAAACACATTTCCATTCTGCTGCCCCTCTTGCATCGTCTGTTGCAGATTTCCACATCAAGTGGCACATTTCCCTCGTGTTGGAAGGTTGCTCACTTGTTTCCAGTTCACAAGAAGGGAACCAAACGAGATGTGGATAATTACCGAGGCATTTCGTCTTTGAGCGCGGTATCGAATCTATTTGAGCTCGTTATGATAGACCCTCTACTCTCCCACTGCAAGCAATACTTAAGTGAAGATCAACACGGGTTCATAGTCGGCCGTTCCACTATCACTAATCTGTTGTGTCTCACTTCGTTTATTACGGAAAATATGGCCAAAAGGGCGCAAACGGACGTCATCTATATAGACCTTTCAGCAGCCTTTGACAAGCTCAACCACGACATCGCAATCGCAAAACTACATAAGGTTGGAGTAAATGGAAGTCTCTTACAATGGTTTCGCTCCTACCTCACTGATCGTCTGCTGACAGTTGCTGTTGGTGATTGCATGTCCGACGTTTTTCCAGCCACTTCAGGAATACCACAAGGGAGTCATTTAGGGCCGCTGATCTTCTTGCTGTACTTCAATTATGTGAATCTAGCCCTCGTAGGCCCCGTCTTTTGTATGCCAAGATCTTTTTAACGAATCCAGTCTATCAACGTTTGTCACTTCCTACAACAGCAGCTACAAATCTTTGCTCACTGGTGCAGCCTCAATCGCATACTGATTAATCCGGAGAAATGTTCGGTGATCACTTTCTCTAGAAAAAAGGAGTCGATTCTCTTCGACTTAAGCTTCAAGGCTCGGTAATTCAAACGTGCGACTTACGTCAAAGATCTAGGAGTTATTCTGGATTCTCAGTTGACGTACAAGCCTCACGTCTCGTACATCGTGGACAAGGCATCAAGAGCTCTAGGCTTTATTTTTCGGATTGCTAAAGACTTCTCCGATATTTACTGCTTGAAGTCCCTTTATTGCTCCTTGGTGCGCTCTGCCGTCTGGAATCCGAGCTATATCAATGGCGGGAATAGAGTGGAATCTGTTCAACGCAGGTTTTTACGCTTCGCTTTGAGAAGGTTGCCTTGGAGAGACCCGTTTCGTCTGCCGAGTTAGGAGAGTCGTTGTCGATTGATCGATCTTGTACCGCTTCGGTTTCGTCGTGATAAATCCTGGGCTCTCTTTGTTGCAGAGTAATTCTGAGGATGCCAATTCGCCGAAGCAATTATAGCATGAACGGTGGTGGGGGGGGTGTGGCGTGTTTTTTTTATTTTTATTTTTGTTTATCTTGTACTCCCTTCTTCTGCGGCAACCTCGGCGGTGCCTTTTCTTTTTTTTTTTTTTTTTGTAGGTAGTTTTTTATGAAAAGTGTGTTGTGTGTTTTTTTTTTTTTTTTTTTTTTTTTGGTTTTTGTTTTTTTCGGTGGGGGTTTTGTGAAGGTGGTGGTTAAATAAATAAATAAATAAATAAATAAAAAAAAAAATAAAAAATATAATTAATTTTTTTTTTTTATGTTATTTAAATATTTTTTTTAATGTTAGTTTAGTTTTTTTTATTTAATATATTGTAAGTAATTAGTGTGTGCGGTGTAAAAAAAAATTTTGTATAAAAAAAAAATTAATTTATAAAATTAATTAATTTATAATGATATTGTATCGCGTCGAATTGTGCGTCTTGATTGTGCAGCCTCTGTCTTTATTGTTATTTTTCTGAGTGTTTCCAATTATATTTAATACCAGTAAACTGTCCATCTATCGACATCCCGTTGACTGTGTGTGAAAATAGTGTTGTTATGATTGTTTAGTTGTAATTCGCGATTAAATTCGATATTGTTTTGTTTTACAAGTGACCGTTGAGCTTGCATTTCGAGCCTATTGTCCATCTCATCGAGACAATCAAGCCACAAACTCGATTAACTTTTCGTTCCCGTTGTGCGGTCGTTTACGCAACTGGTGTGAGCCTACTTAAAGGCGATTTATTGTCAGAATGAGTGGTGAAAAAAATTGCGTCAAGTGCAGCCAGGCCATCACAGGCATAGATTTTATTGCTTGTCGGGGATACTGTGGATGCTTGTTCCATCTAGCATGTTCAGGACGGTCGGGAGTATCGCGTGCTCTTATGAGTTATTTCACAACACATCGCAAAAACCTCTTCTGGATGTGCGATGACTGTGCCGATCTTTTCGAAAATTCTCATCTCCGTTCCATCACGAAAGAAGCCGATGAAATATCTCCGCTAGCGACTCTGACGGAAGCAATAAAAAATCTGCAGACGGAAATTAAGCAGCTGTCCAAGCCCGTACCTTCTATATTGTCTCCAACGGTCAAGCGCTGGCCCTCAATCGAACCTGTTAGATCTGCCAAACGACTTCGTGGACCTGAACTTCCACAAAATGCATCCGAGTGCAAGTCGGGTTCTAAGCATGTAGGGCAAAACGTGGTTTCGGTTCCAGTAATCCAAAAGCCAGCGCATAAATTTTGGCTCTACTTATCACGCATACGACCTGATGTGAGTAATGATGATATAGCAGCAATGGTACGAGCAAATCTTGATCTGGCCCAGCACCCCGAGGTCGTCAAACTGGTAGCCAAAGGAGCTGATACTAGCAACATGACCTTCATCTCCTTCAAAGTTGGTTTGGATCCAGCTTTGAGGGCAAACGCATTAGATCCTTCGACTTGGCCAGAAGGTATCTTGTTTCGGGAGTTTGAGGACTGCACCACTCAAAAATTTCGGAAACCCTACATTGCAAACCTGTCGCCAACAAACATCACACCGATGGAAATTGTAGTGCACCAAACACCCACGTTTACACAGCAATAAACCCCTACGATACGATTGCCAACCTGCAGCTACCGGAACGCACAGAACATAGCCCTACGGAAGCCCCGGAGCCAGTCAAAGCAGTCGTGATATCCAGTTGCAGCTTCTCTCCTAGTCGTTCCGGACCTGCTTTTGACATTGGTGATGGGGTCTTCCAACACGCTACTCCAGGCAAGTACACATACGATATGAATTATACCGTACCTGATGTTTCCCTGGGTTTCAGCCACCTAAATGTCAACCCATTTGCTGCTCTTCATACCACGGCTTCCGAATTATTTCCGTTGCCACCAGCTGACACGGGACCCATCTCACCGTCACGCTCACCACTAAGCATCATAGAAGCTCTTACGCCCTCCGACCCAGTCGTGCCTACATCGTCTACATCCGCACTTCCATCATCAAGCAGCGCTAATTTGAGTGGCATCAGCAACAACGCATGTTCACACCGACGTAGTGAAACGGATTCAATATTTTCCATCTACTATCAAAACGTGAGAGGTCTACGCACGAAGACTACTGAACTTCGCTTAAAGCTTTCATCGTGCGATTATGATGTCCTGGTTTTCAGTGAAACTTGGCTTCGTGCGGATATTCAGGACTGCGAGCTATCGTCGGATTACCGAATATTTCGTGGTGACCGTAGTCAATCTACTAGTGTACTGTCCAGAGGTGGTGGTGTACTAATTGCGGTCAATTCAAAGCATTCATGCACATCGGTCTCGTTTGAAAATTGCGATCATCTGGAGCAAGTAGCTGTGCGCTTAAATCTGCTTCACCGATCGCTATTCATCACTGGAATCTACCTCCGTCCTCTCTCCAGCGCTGATTTATACACATCTCACACTAACGCGCTACAGACTATCATTGATAGGTCCTCGTGTAATGATATAATACTGTCACTGGGCGATTACAACCTCCCATATCTGAATTGGAGATTTGACGAGGATGTGAACGGATATTTACCATCAAACGCATCCACCGAACAGGAAATGGCTCTCACGGAACCGATGCTCACAAACGAACTTGTCCAAATCAATAGACTCTGTAATCAGAATGGAAGACTTTTAGACCTGGCCTTTTTTACTAAACCAGACGCTGTCACTCTACTTGAGCCTCCGATTCCACTACTGGACATCGATCACCATCACAGACCATTCATCTTAAAACTAGACGCCTACTGTAGTTCACCAATGAATTTCGAGTGCGATTCAAATCCATCTGATTTGAATTTCAGGCTTTGCGACTTCGTCTCGTTGAATAACGAACTGTCTAGCATCAATTGGCCTCATATTCTGGAGGGCGATTCCGTCGACGCTACAGCTGACTACTTCTATGACAAGCTGTATGAAACTTTATATGCACGAGTTCCACTACTACAACGTGTTAGGAGACCGACTTCAGCGCAACCATGGTGGAACCCAGCGTCACGAAATTTACGGAACGTTTTACGTAAATCACGCAAACGTTATCTCAGCACTAGATCACTAGATAGTAGAAATAATCTTCGATTAATCGAGACCAGATACAACGAACTTTTAAAGTCGAGTTACGAAGAAAACGTCCAACGAGTGCAGGCAAACCTGATGCAAAACCCATCGGCATTTTGGAAGTTCGTGAAATCGCAACGAACCCACAATCGTATCCCGGACACAGTTGAGTTGAACGGAATTACCGCTAATACACCTGCTGACGCTGCTAACTTATTCGCTCGTTATTTTCAATCAGTTTACGGCTCAAACCTAACACCGCTCTACCCTGCTAGTTTTGATCGCATCCAGGAATTTAACATAAACTTTCCAATGCTGCGTTTCTCGCCGGACGACGTCATGAAAGCACTAAACGACTTGGATGTAACGAAAGGCCCTGGAGTAGATGGCATTCCCCCATCGTTACTTAAATATTGTGCACGTTCGCTAGCTTTTACAGTCTGCTGCGTATTCAACCGTTCGATGAACGAAAGAGTTTTTCCCAGCGTTTGGAACATTGCTTCGATTGTGCCTATCTACAAAGCAGGTAATCGAAACAGGGTCGACAACTATCGTGGGATATCGCTTCTCTGTTGCATTAGCAAAGTATTCGAAACCATGGTTCACAACGCTCTCTATAATTTCATTCATCCCCTTATATCAGAGTACCAGCATGGGTTCATCCAGCACCGCTCTACCACCACAAATTTATTATGCTACACAAACACGCTGTTTCGAGAGGTCGAATCACGAAGGCAAGTCGATTCTATCTATATAGATTTCTCTAAAGCCTTCGACAAAGTCCCTCATCTTTACGCAACCGAAAAGCTAAAAGCCATTGGATTTCCAACTTGGTTAGTTGAATGGATTCTTTCGTATTTGACCAACCGCCAGTCGTTTGTTTCTATAAACTCTGCCCGATCGAATGCTTGGGCCAATGCTATTCGTTCTTTTCGTCAACGATCTGTGTCCGCGTATTTCATCATTCAAGCAAATGTTTGCCGACGACCTGAAGATATTTAGAGTCATAACGACCCCACTCGACTGCCTCGTCTTGCAAAACGACATCAATGAAGTAATGCAGTGGTGTAATGAAAACGGCACTCACATTCAGGATCTTGTTGTATTCGACTTACTACGTGGCAATATCGATTGTCCCGAACTTCTCCAAGACGTTCCCCTGTATGTTCCTCCGAGGCAATTGAGGAGCTCTCAACTCGTCGCCGTACCTACACATCGGACTAGTTATGGTTTCAACAACCCACTCGACGCTTGCCTGCGAGCATTTAATAACGTTAATGAACATTTCGATTTCATGACCAGCAGAAGCACATTTAGAAATAGCATTAAGAATATTAGAAATTAGAGTAGTCTGTACGATTTTTACATCGAAGATGACATAATAAATAAATATTGTATACGTGGAAAACAAATTGTACGAGAAGTCAGACAGCGAAGAAAGGTTCTTCACTAGCAGACACCCGCTGTGTGAAGAAAATGGTGGTTAGAAAGATCCGATTGAGAAGGTGGCAGATTGTTAAGGGAGCTTTTCGGTTCAAGACGAGACCACGATATTGCGGGAGGTGGAAGTCGAAGAATTTTCGCCAACACCACTCCGATTTGAAAATGTCTATTAACGAGATTTCCTTGGTTCCATTGAACGTGGTACCTGAACTTGACATAAATATATTCACTAAGCAACGGTAAGCTGACTACCCCATCAACGCACAACCGAAAGTGTCTCCTACACGTGGAAAAGTCAAGTATCAAGTCCCGCTTTAATATGATAATATCGCCGGCGTCACGCCATTTCCCAAGCGAACCGACTGGGAAAGCTACTCTGAAAAGATGAACTTGTTTACTTTTTTTTCGGTTGAGAGATCCAAAATTGAAAGGGACGGGAGGCGCGTTCGTCCTCTACGAATCTGAGATTTTTTCATCTTAACAGCTTTTTTTTTCTGGGGCAAGAACCTCTGAGCTCGGTACTGAGAAAGATCCCATGGATTACATCCAATTTCACGCTAGATAGGAAACAATTAATCATTGGCTAGGAGGAACTTATTTTGTCATTTTCTGCATTTCGCTTAGTTGGCTATGGAGTTTAAATTGTGCTAATACGGCAAGGCCAAATAAAATGAAGACACGAGATAAAGTGAGCTAATGTATGCATTAAAAATCCGGACTAATTCCGGATGGCGATGAAGAAAAATTTCTAAAGATAATTCATAGATAAGATTTTCTTTAAATCCTACGTTTCTTCCGAGCAAAACCTTCTACAAAATGCAACGACGCCCTTACAGGAGGTTGGCAGTCGGTTGGAACCAAGGCCATGGCCGATGATAAGATACAGGTTCATCATCTATTTTGTGGTTTTGGCAAACAGCTGCTTCTCCGTTTTGGCCCCGAAATTATTGGAGTAGATCCTCCGTTTGAGGTTTGCCCAAACGATTTCTATCGGTCGCTGCTAGGGGACGTTGGAAGAGTTGCCGGTTGGTTCATCGATCGTAGTTGCTTGACTGTTTTCGCCATGGCTGCTGCAATTCAGCTGATACACAACAACGATTCGCGATGCATAGATGGATTCTCCACCAGGTGGCAGGGTAATCGCATGAAAAATCTCAATCCTGTTTTTTTAATGCATACATTAGGGTAGAGGATGGCTTAATCGGGGGTGACTGTTTTAATCAGTTGTTAGGAAATAGGTCTAACACTCCCACATTTTACAAATTATTTCACTTTTAATGATACGATCATAAGCTCTATCCATCGGGCTAAAGATTTGATGTATAAATCAAGATGGATTTCCAATTAATTACTGTCATATTGATGATTTAAAATACATCATATAGAAAACCATCAGTTTCCTATCTGCTGAAGAAGTTCGCTTAAATTTTGACTTTGTGGATTTTGCATTTGGTCGCGTGCACCGGAGGGAATGCCTTCATCAGCTCCTTCTCACGTCTAGGCTCGTTGCCAGAATGTGATGTTGATAATTGAGTTTGAATTTATTTCATATTTAGATGATCTGAAATCACTATTTATTTCGTGTTTTTTCCAGTCATTTGAGGTTGATCTATGCTTATGATTATATTGTCCATCATCTGGCACTATCATATGCAATAAAAAATATGTTTCAGAGCTGTCCAACAGTACCCAATGATAAATAATGCTTCGCTGTTGAGCGGCAGCTATGGCATCACTGTTGCTTTTGAGAGAGCCCATGTTCCCTCTCTTATTTGTTCACCATGGATATAGCGCACCGGTAATGTAACGGGAAGCCTGCTGTCTCTTGCATTTGTTTGTTTTTAAACGAAGCATCCCGTTTGTCGTCACAGTCGCTTTGGCTAACATTTGCGTGAGAGTAAATGAAATAAGAAATACACATTGCCAATCTAAAGATCAATGACAAACTAAAAGTTTAAAGGGCTTTAAATGGTGAGTTGACAACTGGTGAGGGTGCGGCCGATCTCCGGTCTTCACAAGTTCGTTCCTCATGTCTCCACGAGTCATATCATCACAAAGGACTACCAACTGAAACATGGAGACGCTGATTGGCGTAGCCTGGGCAATGTTGTCAATTTGAGAATATCGAAGTGAGGGGGTGCGACGGAAGATCGTATGCCTTTAAATCATATGGTATATTTTCCATTCTCTTTTAATTAATAGTTTCAGCACGCTATGGAATAATCTCTATTACAAGTCCAAATTTTTAGCATTTCCGCATGAACATATAAATTCGATTTCTAAACTTCAACTACTATTTCATAAAAGACTTGCATGTGACATAAGGCACTATGAGATTATAGTTTTTGTTTAGTGGTTAATTATAATATAAGCCATTTAATTCTAAAATCATCAGGCCGGTCTCTTAAAGGGTGTCCCACAATAAATTGCATCACAAAAAAAAAACGCTGTAGAAAATTATCCATTGGGTATTTTTTCTTGAAAATTTGGATAGAAGTAGTTTAGAGTGTTTGTTTTGTTGTGTTTTTATTGCTGTCAGTTTTTCGAACATTGAAAAAATGGCTTCACCCGAAAGCAACGTCGCGAATTGATTTTGCGTAAGCACCTGAAAAATCCTCAACTCTCTCATCGGGACATCGGAAAACAACTAGGAATCTAGCAATCAACGGTGAGTCGTGTGATTAAACATTACTACGAAACTCTGAGCATCGAACGCAAGGAGGAATGCGGTTATAATGGATGTTTTATCAGTGATCGGGATCACAAGCGTATCGTAAAAGCGTTTAAGCGGAATCCCAATGCTTCGATCAGGGATGTGACCAAAAAGCTGAATCTGTCGAAGTCTTTCGTTCAGAGAGCCAAGGACCGGGAGGGACTGCATACGTATGAAGTGACGAACGGCAAAATGCGGTGGGAAAGTCACGGGCCCGGAAACTGTACACCCAGATGCTGACGAAGCCTCATTGTCTCATCATGGATGATGAGACTTACGCCAAACCGGACTTCCGGTAGCTTCCGGGGCCACTGTTTTTCACCACCCAGCACAAATTTGATGTTCCGGAGGAAGTAAGGAAGCAGAAATTTTCAAAGTTTGCCAAGAAATACAAGATTTGGCAAGCGATCTTCTCATGTTACAAACGGAGTGCGCCGATCGTGACAACCTGGACTATAAACGGGGAGATCTACCTCAAGGAGTGTCTACAGAAGCGTCAGCTTCCTCTGTTGAAGCAACACGAGGGCCCCACGATCTACTGGCCGGATCTAGCTTTGTGTCACTATTCAAATGTTGTCCTGGAGTGGTCGAGATAGTTTGTGAGATAGGGTTTGAGAGGTGGTTTTAAAATAACGACCGGAAAAACTGACAGAAAAGAAAAACACGTCTGCTCGAGGCAAAAGCACACTGTTTTTGCCAAGTAACACGAAATATATAATTGGGCTGCAAAATGGTGAGTCGACAATGGGCAGGGAGCGTGCGTCCCCGCAACATAGCCCTGGTCCTCACAAGTTCCTACCTCATGCTTCCACGGGTCAAGAGATGACAAAGACCGCCAGCTAAGGGTTGCGTACTTAGCTGGTAGTGCAGCCTGGGCACTGTTGTCCTTCTGACTTCAGCTAGATTGAGGAGGTGTGTGCCGAGCGTCTGTGTCCACCAAGGAGGTGCGGTCTGTCCTGGCATCGGCAGCTCGACCCGGTAAGGTAGTATGCTGAAATCTTACCCTGCCACGAAAAATGGAAGTATTCTGAATACGGTCCGACGGTGCTAATTTCAGATAATAATAATTTCAGTGCTAATTTCAGGTATAATAATTTAAGATTATTTTTTCCCACGTGGCTATGATAATGCAAGTCCGTTTATAATTGTAGCAGGACCACAATCTGCAGACATAACAAGTGTAATGGTTATTATAATTTTATATTATCACAAAACCTTTATAATTATGTGTACATTATTTAGTATTTTATTGCAACATCGTATTATTTTCATCATTGTAAGGTAACGGGATGTAATGTGAGCCTAGCTCATTCATTCGGCCTATGTACCAAATATGTCATTAATTCAGCGTAATCAACAAAATCATGTTGCTATCAGGCTGACCGATTGCACCCGAAGCAATTGAGACATTATTAATAAATTTACAGTTGTTCACTTCCGCGTAACTATTTATTTACTTAACTTTTTAGACATCATGACTTCACTGGATAAGCTGTGCAAATTATCTACACGATCTTCTAATGATCTAAATTTAGCTAAATTGAACCTATAAACCGAGTAATGCAGCAGAGATGTACAAAAAATAGTCACACGTCATAAACTAACTGTTCAAATAGGTAAAATAACAATGATTTAACTAGAAAACCGTAGACCCAATGTAAGAAACATTTTTTTTTTCGATGTTCCCAACCGTGGCCTGTTGTATGAAAAGTGTATTAAAAATGTTGTTGTTGGTAAAATTTACAATAAAAATTTCAGAGTTTCAGTTGTATGTTTTTCAAATGACTCATCATAACACAAAACTAAGGAACAAAATCAGTGTAGAGTGATTTATAAAGTTTTGACAATCGAATGACCGATAAACCATATGTGTGAATCACTTAAGTGTTTTTAAGAAGTTTTATTATAGTTTGTTTTGTGAAATTTCGTGTTGGATTAGAGTGAATACAGCTGGCGACGCCTTAAATAAGAAAATCAGAAAAAAAACCATACGAAGACTGCATTTAATAATAAATCTATCGAATGGGACGAAGTTGCATCCATGAATAGACCCAATTTGGTGCTCGTAGACCGACATTACATCCATATCCCTCGAAAGTTTGTGACTTTATTAAATGAGTTGTGTAACTTTTCATGAAACATACTACCAAATGGCGTATTACACTTCTCTAAGCAAGCAACTACTTAAATATCGCTTCATGCTCAAATACTTCATGAGTTATAATAAAAAATGTAATCGATCGTTGCAAATAAGGCTGAGTCAAGGGCCGCCTACCCTATATTATTAAAAACATATTGAAATTATTATTAAAAATAATAATAATAGTAATTAAATTTTATCTGCTTCAAGGCTACAAGGAAGTTTGTTCCAGACAGTATAGCTATTTTTTATCATTATAGCTCAAGGTTCTTTTCTATTAAACTAGATCATTGGATATTATTAAAATTAATAAATGCTTTTCAATTCTGCTGATTATGACCCATATGTTATAAATACGTACATATTTTATATTATTTAGTATAAACTTAAATGCCATAATGCATGTTTATACTTCATTTAATAACGAAATGGTGTGGCAAAAAAGGTTTCACATTCCGGAGTTACATTCAACTACCAATGATTGAGCTGTAATGAAGCACCAAGCAGCATCACATTTTCATATGTCTATCATTGTTTCAGTTATTTCATCATATTATATTATTTACAACCAGGTAGACCAGGGAAGGTAAGATCATATTATAAAGAAAAATACTCTATATTATTATATGAACATCACTATATTATACATCAAATAAAAAGGCTTGGGAAGGGACCATCAGAGCACCGGATTGAAGCGATTTGGATGGGGAGAGTGGAATTGCCAACTCCCTGTCATTAACAATTCGTGAATTGATGGCGAGCTCTTCTACCCACTCATTGGGAAGTCCTCACGTTTGATGGCTTGTTCGACATTAGGTTGTAGGATTCTAGCATTGGAAGGAGATTCTCATTATCCCGCGGATTACGCGTAAGTGTCTCTGCTTACGAGTCCGCCCATCCGTTTTTGGCCCTTCAGACAGTGTTAAATTGAATACAGGCAGATGTCGAACTTGATCAAATCATTCGTAGAGGACGATCCACTGTCTTATGGCTGTGCCTGCAACGATGAGTGGTATCTTTTACATACATTACAAACAGTAACACGAAATATATAATTGTATACATTTTTGCTCTAATGTGACAAACGCTATTGTAAACTTTCCGGTGATTGCAAACCTTTTGGGATACTACTATAGAATCGAAGTAGCGCTGAAGGTGAAGCCTATATTATTGGTCAAAAACAAAAATATCTTGGGCTTCAGTAGAACAAATTTTTGTCTCTTTTCAAAAAGGTATTCATGAACCAGGATTAAACCATAAACTCCAAGCTAACATGATTACTCATATTCAGAATTCGGAAAAAATAAACATTTAAATTGAAGGGATTTGCAATAATTTGGTGATTGGTAGATTATGTTTCAGTTTTTGCTAATAAGACATCATAGGGTGTGGCCCAGTTAGAATTAGAACAAAGACTATGGTGCATATTTCGGATAAACATTAACCTAATAGTATTCTGTTTTAACTTAAATGTTCGACTTTATGTGAACTTTCAAGGGAAAATACAAAAAAAAAATTAATCATCTCCATTTCGAAGAAATTTGCGGACTCTTCCCGGAACACGTTTCATCAACCGGCGCACATTATTTTCATCTATCGTTTTGGCAATCTTTTTCCACTTGGTTCTCAATTCATTGATGCTTTCGACGACACTGCCATTCACCTTCAGCTTCCTCTTCATAATAGCCCAAAATCTCACTATTGGTCTGAGCTGGGGACAGTTTGGTGGGTTGAGTTCTTTCAATATAAACTGAATCCCGTTGGTGTCATACCACTGTAGCACTGGTTTACTGTAATCACAGCTTGCAAGATCTGGCCAAAACATGACAGGTTCATTGTGAGATCTGATGAATGGCAATATTCGCTTTTGGAGACATTCCTTTCCGTACAGCTCTGAATTAAATGTCTTATCGGTGACGAAAACCTTGGTCTTCCTACTGCAGCTAGGGCCGGTTCATAAACCACGTAGACTAATTTTTGAAAATCTCAGACCCCTCCCTCCCCCCTCGTTGACTTTTTTCCATACGATTTTTTGAAATTTTGTATGGAGCGTTTGGTTAACGTCTGATGTCTTATAATTTTGTTTTGCAGACTGAATTTACTAAATGCTCAATTTCAAATGCAGATTTCAAATGTGAGCAAGGGAGGTCTCAGAAGCAGTATCGTATCATTTTATCATTCGTGTTACAGTAGTGGAGCTGTGCGGATCAACGAGCCATTATGGATTGGCAGCTGGCGATGGCATTTACAATGGAGGGTGCATTCGGCAGTGCTGAGCAGTGAGGCGTCAATATGGATTTGGCAGCTGACGGTGGCAAGTACCGTAGAAGGTGCAATGGCGACCAACCATTGATCATTGTGCTGATTGCGCTGCAGGCAGTTGCTGGCAAGCCGTTGGCTAGGCAACCGTTGCAAGGCAGCCTTAAATTACGCAATGGTTTGCAAGGCAGACGGTTGCCCAGGCCAGTGATTTATGTGTAGCCAGCCAGTGGGTGCCGCCACGTGTGTGTGTGTGTGTGTGTGTGTGTGTGTGTGTGTGTGTGTGTGTGTGTGTGTGTGTGTGTGTGTGTGTGTGTGTGTGTGACTCCTCGACCCACTTAAAACCCACCCGTGCCTTAAGCCCTGGACCCTCCCCGGGACCACCTTTCGGTATTACTTCGGGGAGGGGGCTATTGTGCTTGTTAAGCACCGACTATGTCTAACTACTTAGGGCTTTAGTAGTTAGGTGGTCCCTGTGAACTGCCTTTGGTCGTTTCGCCATTTTTGTTGAAGATCGAGGACGATCTGCGAGACTGCTACGCATACCACGTCCCAGACGTCCCGGTCCTGGCACATCCTCTGGACCAAGTTATCCGGGGTCGTGTCGTGACCGCTTACGGAAATCATGCCGGATCTCGCGCCGTCAAAGCATGCGGAGGACTGTGCTTGCCCATATTTGTGCAGGTATTGTCTAAAACAGTCGTGGCCAGCCAATATCTGCGTTAAGTGGAAGTTCACTTCACCGTGACGCCTACCAACCCACCTGGTTAATTCCGGGATTAGTCGGTGGGTCCACCGACCATCGGTGGAGTTGTTCGATTCCCTTTGCCACTTAACCATGGATGCGGCTCTAGTGGTCGTTCGAATACCTCTTGTTCCACGTTGCTCGAAGCACTCTACGTCCTCTTTTATGACAATGCCTATTGGCATCATCCCCGCTAGGACGCAGACCGCGTCGCGTGATACCGTTCGGTATGCACTCACCACTCTTAGGCACATAATCCTGTGTGTACTCTCTAGCTTACTTACGTAGCTCTTGGTTCTCAAGGCGATGATCCATGCCGGCCCGCCGTACCTAAGTATGGACAGGGCGACGCTGGTCAGGAGTTTACGCTTACTCGCTTGCACCGCCGAGCTATTCGACATCATGCGGGATAATGCCGATATAACCATAGAGGCTTTCTTGCAAGCGTAATCGACATGACTGACAAAGGACAGCTTATTGTCGATCATAACCCCAAGATACCTCAAGAACCTCTTCGATTCTATTGTGCAGTTACCTGCACTGATCGTCGCATGTTGCTCCGATTTCAGATTATTCACCACCGTGACCTCGGTCTTATGGTGGGCTCGCTCCAATTGCCTGGAGCTCATCCATCTTTCCACAATGCCAATGGAGTGTGAGGCCGTTAACTCGACCTCCTCGATGGATTCGCCACATATCTCTAGGATGATGTCGTCTGTGAACCCGACTATCTTCACCCCGCTCGGGAACTCAAGCCGCAGTACCTCGTCGTACATCGTGTTCCATAACACCAGGATCGAACCTTGTGGGACGCCTGCTGTGATCTGCACACGTTTCTGGCCTGCCTCTGTATTATATACCAGTACGCGATTCTGGAAGTAGCTTCCGAGAATCTTGTACAGGTATCCAGGAACCTGAAGGCGTTGGAGCGAGTCGGCGATAGCCACCCAACTGGCGCTATTGAACGCATTCCTCACGTCAAGTGTGACCACCGCACAGTATCGTACTACTCGCCTCTTGCGCTGGATTGCCACCTCGGCCGTCTTGGTGACGGACATGATGGCATCCACCGTCGACTTCCCTTTACGGATGCCAAACTGATTACTAGACAGACCGCCTATACCCTCCGTGTATGTTGTCAGTCTGTTGAGGATTACCCTCTCGAGCACCTTACCCGCTGTATCCAACAGACAAATAGGTCTTTATGCCGATGGATCTCCTGGTGGCTTCCCTGTCTTTGGTAGCAACACAAGGGTCTGAATTTTCCAGGCGTCCGGGAAGACGCCCTCGTCCAGACACTTTTGCATCACCACCCTGAACATTTCGGAATCCAGCAAGATAGCCGTCTTGATGGCCAGGTTCGGAATGCTAGCCGGTCCCGGCGCTTTGTTCACCTTTAGCGACTTTGCTATCGCAATGAGTTCATCATTCGTCACCGTCGCCTCGTCGCCGACCCCCGTTGTGCCGTTGTCAGTGCACACGTGGTCACGGGTGTTTGGCTGAGCCGTCCACCCTTCCGTCGCTATGACAGCGTTAAGGTCTGGGATACTGGCACGCTGGTCATGGGACACATCTACGGCGGTGGGGGGCCATGGACTTGGGTCGTGGCTCGGAAAGAGTCCCCCAACGAGCACCTGCAGCAGCTCTGATGAACGCTCGGTTGGAGCCGCCGATCCTCTGGTTTTGGCCATTACAACCCGGTAGGCGTCACCCCACGGATTCGTATTGGCCTTCTAACACAGACCCTCGAAGCAGGCTCGCTTGCTGGCCTTTATCTCCCTCTTTAGTGCGGCCTTCGCGGCGACTAGCGCCCCTCTACGCTCGATTCTATCGGCGTCTGACCGCGCTCTTTGCACCCTCCGTCTTGCGTGGAGGCATGTTCTTCGGAGGTCGGCGATCGACTCCGTCCACCAATACACCGGCGATCTTCCATTCCTCGGTTTGACTTCCCTCGGCATGGTCGCATCGCACGCTCGTGTAAGTGTCATAGCGAGTCGTTCGCCGCAAGGTTCCTGGGTTTCGCGTAAGTTTCGTTCCCTCTCAAGCGCCTCTTTAAAAGTCTCTACATCAAAGTAGGACGTCCTCCATCTGCGGGCGAATGGAGTGGATGCTCCTCCTTCCGCGCGCTGCCTTGTATTGTGGACGATACTATAATATTTAAAATTTCACAAACAAAAGAAGAATATATTTTGTGAACATGTTCATCCATCAGTGTTGAAAAATTGTAAAGAAAGTTGCGGACAGCGTTTTGATTCTCGAACATGATATTCCGAAGTAACATTCCACCAAATGCTTTCTTAAGAGTGTACACAAGAATTTCCTAACATAATTACTCTCTAATGCTGGTTTAACGACCTATTAGGACCACACCCAAGCTTTTTGATTTGATCAGACTACGCCTTACGGAAAGGGTAGAGGTCAAATGTAAATTTAAATATAACTGAAATAGATTGAACGCTAATAGCTTTATCATTTCTCTTTAGATTTTCGAGATTTTTGCTTCAATCAGTTGGAGATTTTCACGACTGTCAACTATCAAACATACCATTAAATATTGACTTTGAATTCCCAAACAGATCCTGAACAATCTATAACGCGATAAGGATAATAGTCTCCAGCTGGTCTTCAGCTATCACTACAGCATTCAAATCAAACGTCCTTTTCCAGGGCCGCCAAATAATTTCTTAGAAGCGAATCAAGCGACATACTTACTCACTTACTTATGCCATCCCAACGTCCCATTAGAACAGTACCTGTGTTGCAATGTTCCGCTACTAAACTAAATAAACCAAGTCTACATCAACCGGTCGTGTGTTATACACAACCCCACTATTTTTTTTCTTTCTTCTTCCATTTTGAATTTCCCTGAAATACGTTCTAACTGCACCGCGAATAAAAACTTCTAATGTTGTTATTGTTATAGGGAACACATAAGATGTCATAGTTTACAAATCCGACCACTAGGGTCGCTGTAAGAATCAAAAATGTTTGTTCCAATACTAAATGGGCCACACCTTACTAGCAATTGCACCGATGCAAATAATGTTTTTCACCGTACAAGGAAATAGCTAATAAATGTGATATAAATACACATAGTAGTTGTTAGTGTTATTTAAAACTACATGAACGGCCATTTGACGTCCAATAAGACACAAACAAAACATACCTGACTAGATTTTGTTGGCATTTGCATTTCTCGAAAATGTTTGTTTCTTGAAATAGGGAAGATTTGTGTGGCTACATTTATACAATATAATATTCTTACTAGGTGTCAGATGTAAACAAACATCACCTTACTAAAACACATCAAACACATATATGACAAATCAATCAGTCAAATAAGTGAAACTACATTCGAATTGTAAGAAACGTTTTCGGTGCTACTTGAGCTGGTTTTCATGGTGGTAGAGCCTAGTCAAAGAGTTGCTTGAATATAACATCAATTTGACCTTAACAACGAGCGCCCAACCGATAGCGAAATATTTCTCATTGCCTCCTGAAAGCACTGAAAGTTAAGATGAAGTAATTAGTGGACGAGAAGTCAGCTCATGTTTGATCGAGTAGCTCAATTTTATCAAGTTGCTCTACGTTTTTAGAGTAAAGCAAAATCCACCCCAAATTGCCTTTCCGTGTTCAATGAACCATTAGGTCAATTTTAATTGAATCCAGAGTGCAGGGAGGATTTCTCTTCCGCATCATCACTCTTCTCTTGTGGGATCTCCCACCCGCAGCGATGTATAAAAATAACAAAGACCAGCCAGGCACATGGACCCGGTTTTCCTCGCTCCCGTTTTCGTCCTTTACCGCTGAGCTGTGTACAGATTCACACAACAATGGTCCAATGAGCTGTTAAGGTGTTATCCTCCCAACCCGGCTGATCGGTGTGGAAAAATGAAACCGCAGAGGTCAACAATATAATCGAGGCTCCGTTTAATCGTGTTTAATTTGGCGGTTCGTCGGTTGATGAAAAACGTCGACGGCTCTACCGGGTGACCGTCAGCAGAGGATGATTAAACCGGTACCACGTTCATTCGTTTCAGACTGAGTCGTTGCTGAAGCTGACCGAAGTCGGTGGCGGAGGAGGAAATGTTAATGACTGGTCATTTTGAAACACAAAGCAGACAAAAAAGGTCACCCCTCGGATGAGTGAAAATGTTAATTGAATAATTTACGGTTTGCATATTGCGGTTAAAGTGGGTGATAAATTTATTTGCCAAAATCGACTGCAATGGGAAAAAACGGATGTGTTGAACGAATGCAAAGTCATTTGTATTTGGGAAAGTGATTTGTTCAATTAACGGAACGATCTCAACGAAATAGTGTTCAGACAATGAATGCTCACAAAAGAGTAAATGTTTGCTACGATTTGTTTCCTTCCATTCAGCCGTTCCATTAGCCAGTGGCATTGTTGTATTCCACGATGATGGGATTAATCCCGGAATTCCCTCTTCAAATCCAATTCTCATAGCTCATTCTTTCAACAATTACATTTCCAGCGTCTTCATCCAGCAGAAAATGTAATTACACCGCAGCTGTACAATAAAAACAATGGAACAGACATTAAAACAAACTTTTAAGCACAAAACTGCGGGCTGCTGTCGGATAATAAAGCTCCCCTTCGTTTCTGCGACAACCACCCCATTCTCGTTATCTATATCAGTGCACCGCCCAGAGCTGCTCTACTGTTGGCTGCCTCCTGTCACACAGCGACCGCACTAGTTTTATAATAGCAAGAGCACCGATAAACCTTCCTTTTGTGGCGTCCGTTGTTATTCAAGTTGGAAGAGTTTCCTCTTCGTTTCCACTGAAAGAAAACCAAAACCGGGGAATAACGCAAATGGCTTTTCTTATGCACCTAGAAAAGGGTTGTAAACGCTAGATGCAATTCTTTAACAAAAACTTCTTAAAACTATTCTTATTACATTTACGGCTAACGTTAAAATCAAATACGGAATAACACACGGCACATACTTTTTATCGGTTCGTTCCGCCCGTAATTTGTTCTGGAGTGTCGAATGTACAGGAATGCGTGGGATCGGAGATTTTGGCGTCTAGTGCTGATGTCTAGAAGACCAATTAGAGCTGAGCAATCAATGTGGCCTTGAAGAAGATCACCAACAAAGCAAGCTTTAGCGACGTCACGCATCGCTTCCAGCAATGCAAGGTTCATAAGTTTACAGCGATAGGCATAACTATAGACTGTTCCAGAAAGTATAAGCACACTCGCAAAATAACAAAAAAGTCATGTTTTTTTAGTTTTAATAATTTTATTTGGCAAATCATATTTGTATTTGTGGTTTATATGATATTTTACTCTCGTTTAATCAAAATATTTAATCATAGCCAAGACTCCTAAATTTTCCTCGAACAAGACCCATTAGCTTCTGCACAGTGGTACTTCCCACCATTTTGACCACTTTTGGCCAATCTTTTTTAAATTTTTGGATGTCGTCCGCTGGTTTTATGAATTTTCGAAGCTTTGCATTGGTTAAAGCCCAAAAAGTCTCGATTGGCCGTGCCTCCGTCCAGTTCGGCGGATTCATGTCTTTCGGCACGAAACATACATTTTGTCTTTTGTGCCATTCTAAAGTGTCCTTTGCGTAATGACATGACGCTTCTGGAGACATTCCTTAACGTATTTCTGAGTGTTCATCGTCTCCGTTGTGATGTACGGACTAGATGTTTTACCACACTCGCATATTGCCTGCCAAACCATAACCTTCTTACCGAATTTTTCGGTAAAAATTGCCTTCTCCGGTTCGGGGATGTCTTTGTCTTCGCTTACAGTATAGAATTGTGGTCCGGGAAGCGTTTTGTAATCTAGTTTCACATACGTTTCATCGTTCATTATTATACACCCAGAATTTCTACACAATAACGAATCGTAGAGTTTGCGGGCCCGTGGTTTCACTGACGCGGCCTGTTTTGGTTTCTTTTGGGTTTTTTTTTCTGCTTCCGGTATGTTTTTAGCCCAAGTCTTTCTTTGGCAGGCATGACGTTACTCGACGAGGTCCCTAGTTTTTTCGCAACATCCCAAACGGTGGTTTTCGCTTGTAGGCATCCCTGATCTTTTTGTCGATATCCGGACTAACAGGACCGGATTTCCGACCACTCTTCGATGCATCTTCAAACGTACACTGTTCTCTATATTCTTGATTCGCAGATCGTATCGCTCCGACGCTTACACCCTCTTCCTTGGCCAATTTTCTCAAGGAGGGTCCGCTCACAGTGCACCATTTGTGCACGAACCTTTTTCGTTGTTCCGGAGTATGACCGCGCATTTTGATAGGTAACACAAAGCTGAGCACTTTTTTGATGCTATGTTATACAGAAATGTGCAAACAAAAGGACGCAGCCAAAAAATGTTGAAATATTTCATAATATTCAAAGTGACCGTTAAAATAAGCTGTGCTTATACTTTCTGGAACAGTCTATAGGTAAATTAATGGGGTCTCTCCAAGGAAGTCGACGTAATGCGAAGTAGACAAACTTCTTCTGAATAGCTTCTATCCGTAAACTATTGTTTTGGTAGTAGGGGAACCAAACCACTGCTGAATATTCCAGAATTGGGCACACTATAGAGCAGTACAGCGCCTTAAGACAGTACACATCACGGAATTTCTTAGCAAAACGGAACATATAGCCCAACTGGGCTAAGCTTTGGAAACAATGTACGAAACATGATCCTTAAATGACAGCTTGGAGTCTAACATTACTCCTAAGTCCTTTACTGTTGTCTCACGCTTCAGCTCGGTACCGAATAGTGAATACGCATGCTGAAAAAGCGAGCGTTTACGGCCAAAAGAGATGACTGAGCATTTGGCCATATTCAAAGACATTCAATTTAAGTGGCACCAGAATCCGAATACTTCCATTTGTCACAAAGTAAAGCTTGAAGTCGTCAGCATACGACAGTTTGAGGCATGTTAAGCTGTGATTTACGTCGTTCAAGTAGAGTAAAAATAGGAAAAGTCCGAGGTGGCAGCCTTGAGGGACACCGGATGTGACAGGAAATGGTGTTGAGATGAAGTCGCCGATCTTCTCGGACGTGTTCCGGCCAATCAGATACGAGCGCAGCCAGATCAGCAACCCATTATCGATACCTATCCTAGCATACTTCGCCAGTGCAATCTCATGGTTGATTTTGTCAAAAGCTGCCGAGAGATCAGTGTAGATAGCGTCTATTTGATGTCCTTTTTCCATCTCACGTATGAGAAATGACGTAAAGGTGACTAAATTAGTAGTAGTTGATCGTTTGGGCATGAAACCATGTTGTTCCAAGGAGATGCTGTGTGAATAGTTCCGAAACAGAGTATCGAGAACAACCAACTCGAAAAGCTTAGAGGTAGCACTCAACGCTGCAATTCCACGATAGTTTGAAACTGTTCGTTTGCATCCTTTTTTGTGAACAGGAAAAACAAACGAATCTTTCCAGCAGGACGGAAAAATGCCTGTCGTTAAGGAACGGTTGAAAACCGTTGCTAGAGGCTTCGCGAGCGGTACAAGGCAACGTTTGAGCATAAACGAAGGAGTGCCATCAGGACGGTAGTGACCGACATCTGTGGACTAAAAGCAGTGAGATGAGGTACGTTAATAGCAGCGGCGACAATATCAGCAGAATCGAGAATTTCATCGGTGAATACATTGCTGAACTGTGAGCGAAAAAGATCTGCGATTCCCGGGATTGAGTCAGCTTCCAAAGTGCCGTTGGTCATATTCGAGGGCAAGCCAGATTCTTTCCTTTGCTCATTTACATAACGCCAGAAGCGCTTAGGGTTGGATTTGAGGCGTCGTTGAAGCTGGTCAATATGACCGTTGGACAAATGGTCGTTCAGTTCTTTGTACTCATTGTTTGCTCGAGCGTAGACAGATCTAGTTAGATCCGTGCGGTATTTGCTGAGCTTCCTGAGTGCGGAGCGTTTCATTTTTTTCAGCTGTCTTAGCTCCGTATTCGACCAAGCAGGTTTAGGAGGTACTTGGCAGCGCTTCTTTGGCACAAATTGTTCGATGGCATACAGCAGGATAGGAGACAAAGTCAAAGCCGCTAGATTTGCATCAAGATCGCTAACTATATCATCCCCATCATTCCCAGCTAGGAAGACTTTCATTTCATCTTCCTATCTGGGAAGACGTTTCGAAATTTCAGGCATGTTGAAATCGCCGAGAATGATGATGTTGTCGCTCGCGCCCATTTGCGCAACAATCCAATCAAGTAAACTTAAGTGCTTCTTTATGAGGTTGCCATCATGTACACGGTCCAGTGGAATGTACACAACACAGATGAAATACGTAACTTCGAAACTAGTAATTGCTACCCACAGTTGTTCAACTGTTGAGCTTCCATTCAATAAACGCGATTTGTAGCAGGACCGGATTGCCAGAAGAACACCTCCACCCGATTGCCTGTTGTTAGCAGATCATGGATTCACTGTGGTAAGTGATGCGATCAATGAAAGCGCAGTAGACTGCTTTTTATTTAAATTCTAGTGGCAAGTAACAAATAGCAAGGAAGGGGACGGGCCTGTGATTGAACCCCCGACCATCTGCTCAGTAAGCAGAACGGGTAACCACTGACCTACCCAGCCACGTCGTTTTAAAACAAATGTTTCTGTTAGAGATTAACGCAACTACCTCTCTCTTCTTCTTTTTTTAAATTTAGGCGGTTTTACACGTTAGGCTGGTTCACCACCGGAGGGAGGCACCTGGACTAGACTGATGCAAATTTTCAAAACCTCGCTCCACCGTGCTTGAACAGTTTCGAATTAAGTTCAAAGTAGTCTTGTCGTGTATTTATTTCCATTAGAATGAATTTGGTCGACCCCCATCAGTTTGGCACTTAAATTGTAGATTAGGGGAGCTACAATGGTTTACAGAAAAAACTATAATCAAATATACTATGCTAACAATATAAGTCACTTCACATTTTTTCAGGACACATTTTTCTGCGCTTGTGGCGCCATAAGTGAGAAACGAGGCAACTGCTAAATGCACACGTTCAATCTAAGCTATCCAGCTTTTGTTATACCTAGCGTAATATTCCAAAAGCACTCAAGTGATTTCCGAACAACTCGCCGCAACTCCGACTTGTTGCCAGCTGCGAATGTCATGACAAAAGCAACACGCAACTATGGTTTGCTGCAACTGGAACAGGATAGGATATAGATCGTCTGTTGGAAAGATTGGAAAGAGATTTAAGGCTTCCAATTATTATTTTTGATTACCATAGAATGATTTTCAAATATTACGATGTAGCGATACTTTGATCCAATTAGATAAAATTTTGGCCAGAAAATGATCCTCAATTCACGCACTGAAAAAAATACAATATTTTTTTGATCTTAGTTGCCAACAAATACATTCGCAGCATTTCATTGTTGCCATATGGTTGAGACAAACACATATCGGTCTGCTCATTTGTTGCTAGTTTTTCATGGTTTTTTGGAGAAAAAATGATTCCTTCGCCCTAATACAACGACATCGAAAACGGAACCGAATTTAAATCATACTTGTCAACCTGGGGTTGGTCACTTCCATTGTTAAACAGCTCAGACAAAATTATGTTTGCGATTTATGTTGACTGATTCAGTGATTTGACAAACGGAACTGATGTAAGAATGAACATGAGAACAGCGAATACAGTGCATTACACGTCTGGCTAGGTTGCGAGAAGGGGTAAGTCACTTGACGGCGAAATTAATAACTCCTAAGGTTTACGTTTCCGAATTATGGTATCTTCTACATAATTGTACCTAAAAAAGTTGTCCATCGTGAGGTGATCTTTTCTTAGTTCCAAACTTTACCGCCAGGGCGTCACTGTTACTAACTTTTTAATAAAGCACAATAAAAGGGTAATGTCAAAGGTAAGTTTGTAGGAAATGAAAATTCAAGCAACTTTGCACAAGACACCTTTTCTCTAGCTCTATATTTGACCATGATAAAGCTATTTTTCTGATTCCACCGCTGAAGGAATATAACTTCCTCTGCAACCTGATTTTGGAAAGCGCGCTTCTAGCTCAAATTCGAATTTAAGAGCCTCAACAAGGCCAAGAAACGCGGGTACTGGCGAAGATTCGTAGACGGGCTATCGCGTGAAACGTCGATGAATACCCTTTGGAATACGGCGCGAAGATTGCGTAACAGAATTACGAACAACGAGAACGAGGAGTATTCGGGCCAATGGATCCTCAAGTTCGCGCGAAAAGTTTGTCCAGATTCTGTGCCAGCACAAATGTTTCCTCGCGAAACCAAGAATTCGATAGATGAGAGCAGCTAACCTTTTTTATTGGTAGAACTCTCTCTCGCACTCCTTTCGTGTGGCAATATGGCTCCAGGGGCTGATAGGATCAAGTTTAACTTGCTTCAGAACCTTCCAGACGTCGCAAAGAGGCGCATGTTGAACTTGTTTAATAAGCTTCTGGAACTCAACATTGTACCGGATGATTGGAGGCGGGTGAGAGTTATCGCCATTCAAAAACCTGGTAAACCCGCGTCCGACCACAACTCCTATGGACCCATCGCGATGTTATCCTGCATTCGAAAGTTGTTGGAGAAAATGATTCTCTTTTGTCTGGACAAATGGGTTGACACGAATAACCTGGTTTCAGATACTCAATATGGTTTCCGTAGGGGTAAGGGAACGAACGACTGTCTCGCGTTGCTTTCCACGGATATTCAGTTAGCTTTTGCTAAAAAAGAGCAAATGGCTTCTGTATTCTTGGATATCAAGGGGGCTTTTGATTTAGTATCTGTTGAAGTTTTCTTGTGGCTCCACGTTTGTGGCTTTTCGCCAGAAATGAACAATTGTATGTAAAATTTGTTGTCAAAGCAACATATGAGCTTTTTTCATTGGAACTCTACGGCTTTCCGATTTAGCTACATGGGTCTCCCCCAAGGATCATGTTTAAGTTCCCTTTTGTATAATGTTTATGTCAAAGACATTGACGGTTGTCTAAGTGACAACTGTACGTTGAGACAACTTGCAGATGACGGTGTAGTGTCTGTCACGGGACCCAATGGGGTCGATCTGCAAGGACCCTTACAGGATACCTTGGACAATTTGTCTACTTGGGCTCTCGAGTTAGGAATCGAATTCTTTACGGAGAAAACTGAGTTGGTAGTTTTTTTTTCTATGAAGCATAACCCTGCACAACCGAAGCTTCAAATGTGGGGTATGCCGATAACTCATTCCATGTCATTTAAATATCTTGGGGTCTGGTTCGATTCAAAGTGCACCTGGAGATCAGACATTGAGTATCTGATGCGAAAGTGCCAGCAAAGGATCAACTTTTTTCGAACAATTACCGGAACCTGGTGGGGAGCTCATCCACAAGATCTTCTAACGTTGTACCGCACAACGATTTTGTCGGTTATGGAATACGGTAGTTTTTGTTTTCAGTCAGCGGCTCGGTCGCACATCATCAAACTGGAACGTATTCAGTATCGGTGTCTTCGTATCGCGTTAGGTTGTATGCACTCGACTCATACCATGAGTCTTGAAGTGCTGGCCGGCATGTTGCCAATCTCGGGTCGGTTTTTAGAATTATCCTCCGGCTCTTCACCAGGTGTGAAGTTTTGAACCCTCAGGTAATCGTAAACTTTGAGAAGCTTCTTGAGTTGAACCTTCAAACTCGCTTCATGACGTTGTACCATTTGTGCATAACACAGGATGTCAGCCCTTCGCCGAATATTCCCAATCGTGTTTGCTTCTTCGATTTCGGAAATTCGGTTCATTTTGATTTACCAATGAAACAGGAGCTTCGTGGAGTCCCAGAGCATCATCGTCCTATGATTGCTCAGGTGATATTTGCTGCAAAGTTTGGCCTAGTTGATTCCACTAAAACGTTTTTCACTGATGGATCTTTGAGAGGGGACCCCGCTGGCTTTGGTGTATACAATGAAAATTTTAGCGTCGCTCGTAAACTTCAAGCACATTGTTCTGTTTTTGTCGTGGAATTGACAGCAATTCATTTTTCCTTAGAAATTGTTGCCTCATTTACATCGGATTAATACTTCATTTTTACGGATAGTCTTAGTTCTATAGAGTCTTTTCGCTTCTTGAGGGGGTAAGGACCACCTCTTTTTTTTTTATAAAAAAATGGGGTGGTCTAAAATAAATTATCTGAAATGCTCTTTACATCCTCTCTTAAAGCTATGAAGGATTTTTCATTAGAAAGATTTACAGGCAACGAATTCCAATGTACTACACCTCGCACAAAAAATGAATTCCCGTACTTGGTCGTCCGATATCTCGGCAAAATATACTTCTTGTATCGATTGCTCCTTGGCAACTTGCAGTTTGCTATGTAAATACTCGGGTTGTTTTGTACTTGAAATATTGTGCAAAAGTAAGCAACAGCGAAGCTTGCTAAAATTATGTAAACGACATCCTAGAAGTAAATGCTGCAGATGCGAAACGCTCGAATATCTATTCGGATTAAAATTGTATCGTATACATGCATTTAAGGCGACTTTCAACTTATTGAAAGTAGCCATAGATATAGAGCTAAGCAAGAAATCGCAAGCCATGAAATACGGGAGAATGAGACTTTTAAACAATTTCAACTTCATTGCACAGGACAAGAATGATGAAGTTCTAGAGAGAGTACGCAAACCAGCATAAAATGACATTATATAGTTATCCCATTCGAGGTTTGATTCAATACGGATGCCTAAACTAGTTGCGTGTTCAACAAATTGAATAACCTGATTGTTGAGCTCCAGAATTGGTTTTATAGAGTTTTGAAATGAACCATTTGAAATAAAGATTGCATTTGTTTTTCTAGCATTCAATGCCAACATATTTTCACAAGCCCAATCATTTATTGTTTGCAAATCTTCATTAATTTCCTGAGAGATTTTTACAGCACATCTTCCCAGACATCTGTAATACATTTGTGCGTCATCAGCAAAAAGATGAATTTCGCAATTCATAACAACATCTGGAAGGTCGTTTATATATAGTGAGAATAAAATAGGTCCTAATATTGATCCCTGTGGAACTCCTGATGTGATTGGGAGAAATGAAGAATAAAAAATGTTATTGAAAACCACCTGTGATCTTGAGCAAAGATATGATTTTATAAGGTTAACAGCATGATCAGCAAACGTAAATTTAGTTTTTAGTTTGTGGCATAATATGGCATGAGATACGGTGTCGAATGCTTTAGAGAAATCTAAAAGAATTAGGACTGCAGGTCGACCGTTATCAATCACGATGCCAATATCATCGAAGATTTTAAGCATAGCTGTCTTAGTGCTGTGTTTTGCTCGATAGCCTGATTGTGATTGACTCAAAAGGTTGTGTCTATTTATATAATTACAAATATCAGTTTTAAAGATTTTTTCAAACACCTTTGATAATGCACAAAGAATACTAATCGGTCTTAAATTTTGCAGTGAGTTCAAATTTGACTTTTTCTTTATCGGTATAACCTAAGATTTTTTCCAGACATCAGGAAAAACACTCGTTGTAATAATAGAATTAAATAAGTGTGTAATTGGCTCAATTAGGATCGGACAAATAGCTTTCAAAAATTTCATTGGCAACATATCTAGACCAAGAGCATTTGATTTGATTGAATTCATAGCATTAACAACGTCAAATTGCTTTATTATATCGAAGTAAAAATATTCGCGATCAACATGAGCTGTATCATTAGAATAATCAAATACGATGTTGTTATCCGTAAAACTGTTGCAAAAAGCATTGTTGATTTCATCAGCAGTATATCTATTGACCATTTGTGTTTCTGATGAATTTAATCCTAGCTTCTTAACATTCTTCCACAATTCTTTGTTTGGGTTTGTTTGGGTTCTTTCTCATTGTTTGATTAATGACAATGAAAAGGGGGTTATTTTTTAAGGGGGGGGCTATGGGGGGGGGTATTTATAATCGGCAAAACCCCCTCAACGTCTTTTTTTATATTTTTCGTTAGATATCACTCGTTCGCTGGGAGTATAAATGGAAAAGAGGAGATTTGGGCCTAGGGACACTTTCTACTCTCCAAAGGGCCGGAAGAAATCTTGGTTAAGGGGGATGGATGTGGGTCGAGACTCGTGTGATGTCTCGCCTCATGTCTAGTAATTATTCTTTAAACGCTCATTTGTTCCGTGTTGGGCTGGGAGACAGCAATCTCTGTGAATGTGGACAAGGTTACCAGGACGCAGATCGCGTCATTTGGTTTCGTGCTGAGCATCGTGGAGTCAGATCTGAGCTTCATGATTCCCTTCGGGCTCGAGGTAGACAACCCAATGTACCGATTCGAGACATATTGGCTGCACGCGATCTGGAGTTTATGAAACTCATTTATGTGTTTTTTGCTTATAGCCTTAGATTGTACTTTGATTAACTTACTTGTTTGATTAAATTTTTGAGGAATGTCTGCGTCTCGATCAGTGCATGTTTCTCGATCATAACACAAAGCTACCACACAGGACACTTCTACCCAATCACTAAATTATTGAGTCCGCATGAGTATGCCCGACCATCGCCAAGCGCATCATGTTACACGTGTTGGCGCCGTGCTCTCTTTATCGTTTGGCTTTAGCGTCGATTTCTCTTTGTTAAATCGATCCCTTATTGGTTAAGCAAAAATTAGAAGCAACTCCGGACACCTCCAACCGGAGGTGGGAAAGGTGATATGTTGTAAATTTAAAGAAAGAAATATAAAAAAATAAACATAAATGACCGTACATCCACAAAAGAATATTTTTTATTAAGAAAAATAAAACAACACCAATAGTCTTAAAAAATAACTTGGTGATAACAACCAAACACACTCTTTTTTTTTTTTTTTGTATGTGTGGTGTAATTTTTGTTGTGTTTAATTTATTTAAGTCGTCAATAAAAAATAAATATATATTTTTTGTTTTATTTTTTTTTTTTTTATTTAAATAAAAAAAAAAATAATAAACAATAATAATCATTTTTAGTTTCTTTTTAAGGTACTCCTTAATATACCTCAAGCTTAGCTTAGCTTGACTGACTGCACGTATCAATGGTTGCTATTCCGGGATTGATCAGAATCAGTGAAATTGCACAATGAATCAACTGAATGGGGCTGGGAGTAACCGACCATTCTCACTGTACACGTTTCAGTGATTCAATGTCTTTAATAATCAATAACGGCGCCAGCCACGTCCTTGCAATCAGGTGGGAAAAGGGAAGGCAAGTTAGTGTGACCTTTGCTGTTTAGGGACCGTGTTTACCTCTGCATCCCCACAAAGGTCACAGGAAGGAGGTTTTTCTATGTTAGTAGGGTAGGGCTCGATGGATCAGGATTCACCTTGATAAGTGATGTGATCATATATATAATTCATGATAAGATTAAATTGTATTTGATGTAGGTTCAAAATAAAGTGATAGAAGGACAAAATTAATAACAATTACCTGTTTCGTTCCGCATTTTGAGAGCACTTACCACCTCTCAATTGTCTGAAAATCCTTTGCATGGTCTGACTGGATAGCGTTCTGCTTCCACCAAGGTATTCGGGTTGTTTAAAGGATTTCCAATCAGATGCCTGCCCCATATGGCATTGCTCGCGGTCATTTTATAGGGAAGAGTGCAAAAGAACATGAAAGAGAAAAGAAAGAAGGCATTAGTGATTAGCAACATGCGACGCGCATGTAAGATATTCATGGTGATATTCTCTCTGCGGCCGTTCAAAATAGTTCGACTGACGCATATGAGAGATCATTCCCGAGTCCCAATCCCATCACATTTAATTATAGAATCCAAGCGCCATTTGACAACGTGCAACATTTGGAAATGTCAGGGCCACCCCCCCTTCCAGCTTGAGATCTTTTACATTCGCTTCCTCAATTCACCAGTATGTATTGCATATTCCACCTAACTAACATGAAACAAAACTGAGAATCCAAAAAAAAAACTACGATCGTGTCAATGGAAACTCAGTTTTTCGGCATGAAATCCGGTCAAATTCTTTACTTATTCATTACGTTAACACTCGCGAACACATTCACGCACAGTTTACCACCGGTTTTGGTCAGTTCTGATTTTAATATCGAAAAGTAACGAAAACAATTTGACCTACAGATTCAGACGTCCTCCATTTTCAAACAAAAACTCAACTTTTCTTAACTGTCGATTGCTCAACTACAATGTACAAACTATTTAACTACTGGAACCAATAACTGCATCAAACAAGTTGAACCCTCAAAAGAGAGCAAGCTATGCTCATACATTTAAAGTAACGATCGAAGGTTTTGGTGAATTTAGAGTCCTCCGAAGCCATTCGTGCCTTTTGGCAACTTTATGCTTCTATTTTTTTTTTTTTTTTAATCAGTTCGTTTATTTATTAGGCTCAGGCGTGTGTAACACTTTGCGGAGCCGATATTCAATATTGTAATTAACAATTTTTCTATTTCGATTTTAGTAAAGAGGGGTGCCACATTATTGTTTGGAAGGGGCTAGGCAGGTAACTTATTTCAGGTATTTGTTGCTGCTCATGGTTGCGACATCTTCCAAATCCTCGGTCTCTGTAGTCCCTTACAGGAACTAAGCTGCAGATGGGTGACCACAGCTTGCTGGGCAGGTACAAGTAGCACGGAAACAAAAGGATAATATAACTGGGACACAATGGCAGGGAATTTACTAGAGTGAAAGGGAGGGGGTGATGACATTACACTCTTAGATCAGACAAACAAAGGAATTCGTAAATCGCTTGCATTTAGGGAAGATCACGCATTCCCAAAACATCTCTTACTTCGCGGAAGGGTTGTCTACCTCGGGCCACAAGGGTATCCAATAGTCGTGCTCTGGAGGCATCATTACCCGGGCAATGCCAAACTGCTTTATGCTTCTATTGATTTCCAAGATAATCGTTTTGGCACCACCCGGAGGATACTTAGTCCTATACACAATGAATTCATTATCTCCAATCCGCTCAACCAATCGCAATGTTTTGTGATATAGTGGGCGGAATATTATAATTTTAGATAATTCAATGCAGACGTCTTCCAAATTTGGCAGATCGACAGGCAATCGGTGGATAACCACCTGGTACCTCATAACAATATTCTTAGAGGCGGGCCGGGAGTTTTCGATAACCTCCCCCCTCTTGTGAGGATTCGGTTTTTTTTTGGGGAAAATAATTTTTTGTTGTGTGGCCAGCCCGCAGGTAGTGGAAGAGGGGGGTGTCATTTTTTTTTTTGATGATTATGATTATGTAATACTACCATCTATTGTAGCAAGGTAACTTTCCATAGCAGTGGAATAATCTGAAAAACGATTTGATCAGGATTCTATTGTTGTTTGTGATCATCATGGTCCTGTATGAAGGGCCAAAAACGTTTGGGCGGGCCCGTAAGCAGAGACACTTACGCGAAACCCACGGATATAGGGAAGAGAATCTCCTTCCAAAAGCAAGTTCACACTCACAGCACTAGAATCGAGCCCTCGATTGACAGAATAAACCCAATAGATGGGATCGAAGAGCCCGCCCTCGTTCCACGAAATGTTAACAATAGGGAGGAGGCAGTCCCATGCTCCCTATCCAAATCGTTTTACTTGAGTGCCCTGATGGTCCCTCCGTTTCCCCGTTATATGTTATTTAATATTTAGTATATTTTGTACACAAAAAATTTAAGATTTCATTATAGAAAAAAATGCGTAAAAAGAGCGGCTACAGTAAGTCAATACGGGAACATAATATGCGTATGTATCAAATATATCTGACATTCAATGGATTGTAACTGAAAAATAAATAAATATTTGATATGTATTAATATTCCACTAGTCCTGGAAAAGCTGAAAACAGAATAGATCATTCCAAATTTCAAAGATAAAATTTCAATAAAACATATTATTTTATAAGAAATGCTGTAATATTTTTTCTTTATACTGTTATAGCAACATTTCAAAGATAGCAATTGGAGTGAACGAAGAGTCCGGTTGGATAATTTCTGATATAAATAAATCTTATTTCTGAATTATTTCTGAAATAAATCTTACCATAATACCACTAAACACAATATTAAAATATAATCATACATTGCTTATAAGCACATGGCAGTCTATAGTTGAAATTCAGAAGTGCAATTTTAAATTAAATGTAATGCTGAAATGCTGAAAAACAAATTGAGCCTTTGTTGCTTGTCATGTTGCTCCAGAGTCTTACATGGTTTTAGAATGCAAAGATGATTCCAAAGCGTGCTGAAATTGTTAATAAAATGAGAATGGAAAATATATAATATGATTTAAAGGTACACGATCTTCAGTCGCACCCCCTCACTTCGCTATTGTCAGATTGATAACATTGTCCAGGCTACGCCAACCAACGTCTCCATGTTTCAGCTGGCAGTCTTTTGTGATCATATGACTCGTGGAGGCGTGAGGTAAGAACTTGTGAGGACCAGAGGTCGATCGCAAACTCCTTCGAAATTGTTAACTCACCATTTGAACCTCAAATCTAAGTCCGTAAAGCTCTAAACAATTGCCACTGAACTGGGATTTGCAAGCCTTAAATTTACATGATCTTTGTCTTTGCTGTCATAACCACATCAGACCTTTTTTTAACGCAGTCGGTATTGCGCGTCACGGCAAGTCACAAGTTAAAATTCGTTCTCTTCCGTGATAGAGTATAAAACGGCTACTATATGTTGCATGATATTTATAAAAGATTAAATTTCACTACGTGTAAATGTAATGTTCGACAATAAAAGTCTTGAGTAAATGAAATGAAGGAACAAAATGAATCTTTCAGGATAAGATGTCTCGAATGGTAATGCACGGCCTCGACGAACCTTTTTATTTTATTAATTAAATGCGATAACCGAATCATGAATTTTTCTGACGGTAACTACAACTAGATCCTTGAGATCAAAACTGGCCTCAACAAGCATTTGTATTTGTATTAACAGTAGCAGTAGTTGGAATATGTCGTTTTGTGTACCTCGACATATTTTTAAGTCATGTCATGTAAGTTATCATTTTACGTGTTTCTTGTCTTGTAAAGTTAAGAACTGAAGCAAACTTCAGTCAAACGGGCGCTTCTTTTATGTGCATCAAAGTAGACTTAAATTTCTGATTTTTTGTTGTGGTTGTAAGTAATAAAATAATTTTTTTTTTTACCCTATATATTAAATTAGTTGTTGGGGGCGGGTGATACGCGGTGGTCGAATAGAGCATATTGCCTTGTTTGTGGGATTTGGATTAGTATATTGGTTTTTTGTTTTTGGGGAATCGGTGTGAGAGCTGGGATCCGGAATATCTGTGACTTGTTTCCGTATTTTCTTCTTGTTTCGCTCTAAATAAAATTGTGATTTTGGAAATTCTAGCAGGTCAGTGACTGTGAGTGTTCACCGGATCGTAATTAAGAGAAGCCAGAATATCTGTAAAAATGTTTGCCTCGAATATTTGATCGAAGCATGCCTCGATTTTAAACTGCAAACTAGTTGAAAGTTAATATAGTAATGTTATTTGATATAAAAGGTGTCCACAGTTCAATTGCATCACTTTAAACTCGTCCTCAAAAAAAAGTCTCTCAACCAATTGTCATGTAATACTCAGGGAATAAAAAAAAATCTTGTTTTAGGTATTTTTTTTTACTGTATTTGTTTACCAAAACCCGAACTTTTTTCTTAATACCACGCATAAGATTTTGTACAACGCTTGAATCGACATTTTTTTTCCGCTTTCAACCATGACTTCAACATTTCCTGTTCTGTAGTGCCAACCTAAGGATGCTTACGAAGTTCGTGCTTCATTATAGCCCAATATTTTTCAATTGGCCGCAACTCCGGAGAGTTTGGGGGATTAAGATCCTTCTAATCTAATCTAATCTAATCTCACACTAACGCAGCCAATTCTTGAAAGCATCCTGGAAAATGATGGTTTCTTGAGTACACCATTTTTCTTGTCATTGACCAGGCCAACTGCCTACAACTGCCTAAAATCGCTCTACTACTCTGAATCAAGGGAAGGAAGAAAGCGTGGACCTCCCGTACCAAACGCTTCCATGTAGAGTTAAGCAGTGTGATAATTTGTACTATATCGCTGGGAGCATAGATGCTAGAGAGATAAGTTTATGCTCCTTTTGCCTATGGGTGAACTTTTGGCATTTGAATCAAAAGCCCGGCAATAATTGCCAAGGTTATAGCTCCTTATCTCGCTCACACCGACGTCTGACTGAGTGCCATTATTTGGATAGACGCTTACATCATGTGCTCCGAATAGTGTCGTCTGCCGCCCAGAACGTCAGAGTAGTTTCACTGATTGAAGCACGGCAACTAAATTGTTGTCGCGGAAATGGACCTATTATCGGGAACGGTATTATAAATGCGAGCTTCCAACACGTGAAATCCCGAAGGGAAGACTTTTAGCTAACTGAACGGAACTATAACAGTACCGAGGGAGAAAGGAACGATGCAAGACGAAAAATGGAAAATATTCACACAAGAGATTTTTTTCACTTCGTAATAACTTCTCCGTAGTCGGCGAATGAAATGTAAGTAAGGATCAAAACGCGTGTGCTTCTAGCGACTTAAGGCAGCCCAATCCGCCAAAATATTTCGACTCTGCCCAGAGGCTCTCGACGCAAGAAGACGGAACTTTTCCGCAGGATTCGGATGATATTCAACCCCAGGAGGGGAGTGCGAAAAAAGCGAAACCAAATTTTTACGACACGACACATTTCCTTATATACGTTAGGGAGCATGGGACTGCCTCCTCCCTATTGTTAACATTTTGCGGAACGAGGGCGGGCTCAGTTTGGGGGATTAAGATCCTTCGGCACGAAATTGACACCATTCGTCTTGTACCACTCCAGAACATCCTTGGAGTAGTGACAAGAGGCTAGGTCCGGCCAAAAAATGAAGGAACGTTGTGTGTTTTGAGAAACGGAAGCAGTCGTTTTTTCAGGCATTTATTTATGTATACTTGAACATTTATAGTTGAAGTTGTCACGAAAGGCTTGCTCCGTTTACCACTCAGACAAATCCCCTGCCAAATCATAAATTTCTTGAGGAACTTTGATACGTGCTGTTTCCTGAGAGACTCTGGAACATCGAATGCTTCAGACCAAAATCTACGCTCCATACAAAATTTCGAAAAATTGTATGGAAAAAAGTCTACGAGGAGGGAGGAACGGAGGTCTGAAATTTTCAAAAATGAGTCAACGTGGTTTATAAACAGGCCCTTATTTAAATATCGATCACCTATTCCAGGCAATTCGCACCTATACATTCAACTCGTTATGTAGAATTAAGGAAAGAACCGGTAGAATTAAGTCTTTCTTGAATACACGTTGCATTCGATTTTGCCATCGAGAAGTGAACAGACGTTCTGAGTTATTATTCCAAAAGTGATGACCGCGGTAGTCTTACAATTCAAATGTCATTAATCCTCAGTTCTGCCGGGAGAACTCTGTGATCTCCTGGGCTGCTATTTTCTCTACCTGAGATTTATACGTACAACATCTGGTTTACAGATTTATGCAATGCAGCATTCACTCCTCCCAAGCGTCCCCATTTACCGCCACAAGTAGCTAATTGAACCCTTTTCGTTCCTCGCGGTGGCCGCTCCTCAGGATCAGAAGAGCAATATGAGGTTTCCACCAACATCAACTCGACCGACTCACCTAGCTAGTGAAGCGAGCTTCGGTTTGTATACCTTCGCCACCCAATCGTGCGAAAGAAGCATACACATTATCGCAACACATGTGCTGCTGCATACATAGTAGAAACCATGCGCCCACAAACATGACGAGTTTTCCTTGCCCGGAGCGTTCCAATGGCTGAAGCTGATATCGTTGCAACATTCATTATACCTACCCGTCCGTCGGCAATGTTACATGCGCTTCCTATTCCGGTGAGTATCTTGGCACTTGTTGGTCCTGTTGATGGTGTTTCCTAGTTCAGGTAGTTATCGCAGCGAACAGGACACTGCCGTCATGGTCGTCGTCGTCATCGTCGTCCTCGTTAATGAAATATCTATTGAGAGCATGAGCAAATTTATCAGCTGTATCACCAACACCGAGGAGGAGCACTTTAACTCAGATCCAAATACAACACCTTGATAAATATAGCTACTTGTTAGTAAATAAATTAATTGATTATCGCACCAAGGTGTAACTTTTCCCACATCGTCGTCTTTCTCGTAGCTACCTGTGTATCACTTTCTATCAAAGCGAAGGCAACAAATTAACTCAATCCACGTCAGCATGCTTAAATTTCATTTACGCCAATTTGGCTAACAAGGCGCAAGGACTCCACGTAGGAAAGAACTTACTGCTTGTGTCACTGTCGGTTAATCAGCGTCCTATTCTCGGTGCTTCCCTTTTCCTCACAACCAACGATCTGTAAGTGACAACATATGCTTATAGAACGGTTACCAGCCTCTTGAAGTGAACAAGATGAATGAATTGAGTAAAGTGGGATTCCTGGCACATCAATTTTGAAGAATTCCCTACACACTGCTTTCATTAATTCTACACAATGCGTGTTTCGGTTCTCCAAGCAATGCAAACCGCCAAAAGTGCTGACGAGTTTCCATTTTCAATCATCATCCTCAGAAGCCACTCTCGGGCAACGCAATGCTTCAGGTTTCCTTCGAGTGGATACAATGTTTGCACAGTCTAATTGACTTCTGGCACCAAGGCAGGCGAATGCCGAAGCTGATCATGGAATGTGTTCCCGGGAGTGCGGCATTGCATCGCTCTTTCCCGGTTCGATTCTATCACGACGAAGTGTTTGGGGTGGATCATGATTCACGAATCGATGCTTGGTAAGGTTTGGCTTTTGAGACATTTGATTCCGATTTCAAATGGAATTTATTGGCAAGCTGCAGCCAGATGCGGTTGTTTTCGTCCAAACAAATACATTATCGATGAATGCAACAAAAAATCAATCCAATAGATTATATATCATTTCGCATATTGCCAATTTGGGAAAGTGATTATCCCGTCCGAGGAAAACATCCTTTTGCACCTGTGCGTGTTTGATTTATCCCCCATTCACGATGGATCGCATTTCGCTCGAAATGTATATGCGTGGGTGGAGGTCGACCAACGAAAAACGGAAATCCAATCATCCTGGTTTCGTTCGAACACCACCGTGCGGATCCAAACAATCAGCATTTCTTTTTCTCTCTCTGTATATATTTTCACAAATTGGGTCATCTTTTCTCGGAACTCCGTCGTTTCCGTTCGATTCTTTTTTTTTTTTCTCCTGACTTTGGAATCCCATCAAAGTCTAATTCCTCCCACGACGATACCTTGAGGCTGGGCCCGACACACTATGTGTGTTTCTTTCTTCCGTCATTGCCGTTATTGCTTTTATTTCTCCTTTGATTCGACTGATTGTGTGCCCACATCCGTCAGGATTCTGCACTACTGGCAATGGGAGATTCTCCGAATCGAAATATAATGAAATTATGTGGTTGGATCGGTACCAATATATGGTTGGTGCGGGCACGATACACCCAAAGCCAGAGAAACGTGATCGTCGTCCTTTTCGTCTCATTTTTATCACTTCCACAACAAAGCAGAAGGTTCGTGTGGCTGCTCTTGATGTTGGGATCATAAGGTATACCTTTTTAATTTTACCTACGTTTCCGGTATGCTGTTTTTCCCTAATCCTGGACCCAGGTTCATGTTGGTCGGTTGACATTAAAAAGTTAATTTCTTCGATTTATTCGTTCGTTCACTGTCAGCTTAGCACACAAGATGGTTTCCTGTGAATTTATCATCTCTTTATTGATGATTTGCTGGAAGTTGAGGCAATTCTCTACAGTTCAAGCAACAATTGCTAGGCTGGGTGAAATAGATTGCACGAGACTATTCAACAGCAAAGGAACACAAGAAACTGTGAACTTTAATTGGTTTCATTTAACTAAATGAAAAGTCCTTTTTTTAAGGTGCTTGGCAAACTTTGAAAGAAGCCAAGATAGTTTCCGACTTGATAGTCTCTATAAAGACAGTACTCGAAAAAATGAGACACAGAAAAATAATCGCCGAAAATTCATTTTTATTTTAGTTTCCGTCGGCCTATTTCCTCACAACGTGGAGAGAACCACCGACGCCAGGAAGACGACTCCACCACCTGGACCCTACATATCGCGCTCATCAACAAATGAGCCGGGACCAACGGCTTTACTTCCCTTCCGAAGGAAGACGTGACCAGATTTTTTCGCCTCAGGAAAACCACTGACCTCGACTGGGATTGAACCCAGACCTACTGGGGTGCCAAGTAGCAGTCACGCTAACCACTCCACCACTGGCACCGGCAAACAAAAAAATCGTGTTTATTCATTATGGTTAGGTTTCTACTTAATTGGTTTATTGGAGTTCCTCTCCATGACCATAAGCCTACACTTTGCCCTTGTCATCACTCATTAAGTTTTGGGCAAAAGTGGGCCAACTTTTTTTTGATACTTCTACTCTCGGTGTTTCTAGAAAGCCAGCCCAAAACTTCTCAATCGGATGAAATTCTGGCGAGTTTTTTTTTTCGGTACAAAAAAACATTGTCATTTCTGTACCAGTCTAACGGCCACGCGTAAGGTCTGTATCCGAAATAATCCGGACACCTCAAAACATGAATAAAACATAAATTTCGCATTATATTTCCGTCGTAGTTGTTTATTTCAGATTCATGGGATGTGTTTTAACAATTCGTGAAGACAAAACATAGTTATTCGGTATTTGCATAAAATTTTCGAACTTTGCGCTTAACTCCGTCCATTAGGGTTTGTACAGAATCTTCAGAAATCGTAGAAGCCGTCTTTGTCCAAATTTGCTGGAAGTGTTTGATGTCTTTGATTCCTTGCTTTTTTCCAGAAAGCTTCCGCTTCATCAGAGCCCAATATCTCTCGATTGGTCGTAGCTTTGGGCAATTTGGCGGGTTTGAGGTTTTTGGTACAATGTTCACTTGATTTGCTTGGTACCACTCCATCACAGTTTTAGCATAGTGGCATGATGCCAAATCGGGCCAGAACAAAGGTTTTTCTTTGTGACTTTTGATGACGAGTAGCAATCGCTTCTGCAGACACTCTTTCTGATAGATCTCCTTGTTGATTGTGCCTGTAGTGATGAAAGATTTACTCTTTTTGCCACACGTGCAAATTGCTTGCCACACAAGGTATTTTTTGGGAAATTTCGATGCCTTCTTCGTTCTGAAATGCTCAGCTGTAGCATTTCTGGCCATAGCAGAATAAAAAGCCAGCCCTGGAAGCTGCTTGAAATCCTCCAGGACATAAGTTTCATCGTCCATAACAACGCATGAAAACTTCGTCAAATATTCGCAGTACAAACGTCGAGCCCGTGATTTTGCTGCCAAGTTCTGTTTGTCGTTGCGATTTGGAACTGTTTTTACTTTATACGACTTAAGTCCCAAACGTTGTTTTGATTTTTGGACAAAACCAGGCGACATCCCTATTTTACGAGCCACCGTTCGAATGGAGAGATTTGGGTTTTTCGTTAATATCCTTTTCACCTTTCGGTCCATGACAGGATCAGCGCGTCCAATGTTTTTGTCATTTCTCGGTTTCCTCTCCACCGTCAAACGTTCCGAGAATGATTTGAGCACATCGTGAACAGTGGATTTAGGCAAATCCAATGG
Organism: Aedes koreicus; assembly: GCA_024533555.2. Taxonomy (NCBI): domain Eukaryota; kingdom Metazoa; phylum Arthropoda; class Insecta; order Diptera; family Culicidae; genus Aedes; species Aedes koreicus. The sequence goes on from JAHHFK020004559.1 coordinate 55,547, forward strand.
TTTTTGCAAGGTCCCGTATTGACAAGTCAGGATTTGCCGTACGCCCGTACAAAATTCCCTCGCGCACTTGTTTTTCTTTCGTCGCCATCTTGAATACAAAACATGAAATGTAAACATCAATCATAGTTTTTTTCATCATAGACTCTCAGCTATACCACAGTGAAATTTTTCATTCCTACGTGCAATATTTCAAAAGTTACAATGATTTGAAGGTGTCCGGATTAATGTGGATACAGACCTTATTGGCAAATCCGGCCAAAATGGAGTCTCGCCTTCTTGAGACCGCAGGAAGGGCAGCAGGCGCTTCTGGAGGCACTCGTCTCAGTAAATTTGCCCGCTGGCTCATCTCTCCACACCCACAGATGCCCTGCTAAACCAAGAACCGTTTGGCGAATTTTTAAACCCTTTTTCTTCCTTACCTCCTCATAAACCAACCAATAGTAGAGCGTTTTGTTACAATGATAGTTACATAATTTTTTTTAGACGGGATGGAAAATCTTCAGCCAGACTCACGAAGAACTCAGGGTGTGGAGATGAGGGTGCCCATCCGTGCCTTAAGCCCTGGACCCACTCCGGAACCACCTTTCGTTGTTACTTCGGGGAGGAGGCTATTGTGCTTATTAAACACCCACAATGTCTGACTACTTAGGGCTTCAGTAAGTTGGTTTCGCTATTTTTGTTGGAAACCGAGGACAATCTGGGAGGCTGCTATGCATACCGCGTCCCAGATGTCCCGGTCTTGGCACATCCTCTGGATCAGGTTATCCGGAGTCGTGTCTCGCAGGATCTCGCGCCACCGACGCGAGGACATGCGAAGAACACACTTTCCGCGGTTTCCTCAACTTCCGCGCACTCGGTGCATGCGAAGGACTGTGCATGCCCGTATGTGTGCAGATATTGCCTAAAGCAGTCATGGCCTGACAGAATCTGCGTTAAGTGGAATTTCACTTCACCGTGTCGCCTACCAACCCACCCGGAGAGTTCCGAGATTAGTCGGTGGGTCCACCGACCTTTGGTGGAGTTGTTCCATTCCCTCTGCCACTTAACCATGGATGCGGCTCTAGTGGTCTTTCGAATACTTCTTGTTCCACGTTGTTCGAAGCATCTACATCCTCTATTATGTTACTGGCTAGCCAGATGGGCTAGCTCCTAGAATGCCCCTAACCTCTGGTCTAAGCCACGGAGGTCGTCTGGGGTGGGCTACACTCGCCTCTTTTGTCTCAAGGTCGGCTCTTCACTGTCGTCACTGATCAGAAGGACAAAACACCACTCAATTCTTTTTAATTAACTTTTATTAATTTACTCATTCGATGTGTGTGTGTGTGTGTGTGTGTGTGTATGTAGTGTGGTCGTGTGGCTGGCCAGCGATGACGGGATTCTGCTGCGGTGGGGTTTCTCGGCGGCGGGGTCGCTGCTCGGGCCTCGATCGCCTAATCAAGGATGGCTTGGTGGATGCGCTCGGCTCGTCGCCCGACAGCTGTCGCGGCGTGGTTTCTGATCCTGCTCAAGGGTGGATTAGGGTGGTTACTCGTCGCCCGATGGACGTCACGGCGTGGCTCGATCGGATGATCAGCGTCGCTTGGACGACACACCTCGCACTTATTAAAAGGCTCTCGGCGGCTTGACAATGGCGGTAGTCAGCCGGTAATGCCTTTTTAGCCCGTAATTAATGGGTCCTGCGGGGATTTAAGAGGTGGTCTTATGGTTGGGAATTTGCTACTGGGTTTGGTATTAGCATACCTGACTACGATTTAGCAATAGCTAACTGCAGGTTCTTTTCCTCACTTCACTTTTTAATAACTCTCACTTTGCTAATATAATTAATTAGCTCTTTACACTTTTGGGTTTAAGATTTTGGCTCTGCTTAGCAAGGCAGCTGAAGTAGAAAAGACCTTTCGATTGTTCTTGTCCCAGTAGCTTCCCTCGTAACCCGAGAACCTCTCCTCCTCTTTCCCAAAATTTCCACCACCCCTCGTCCATATCCTTCTTTCAATTCCAATGCACACCTTATCCTTACTCCATCCCGTTACGTGTTTTGGTGTGTATTGATTTGTGAAGTGTGTTATAATATTTTGGCTTCAATTTGACCGTTGGTGTGGAAGTGAATCTTAGGGCATCTCCAGGAGTGTATGGTCGTTACAAAATAGAACTGGATTTATAACAAAGGCAACTTCAGCAAGGCGTTCCAGTTGGATAATTTCGAACAGTTTCATGTTAAAATTTAAAACTGGAACACTACGTTGTTCTATTTTTGTTCAAATTTGAAACGCGTTTCATCCAAGTTATTTTTTTTTGTCATTGTGGTAGTGTCTATGGAATCAAGTCAAACGTCAAACTTTGAATCAACGTCCGGTCGTACATCTGTTTGAATCTTGTATACGTTCTACTTTTTCGTTAATTGTTTCAAGTTGCAGCAACAAGTCTGAACTCGCTGACCATCATATCCCTATTTAAAATGTTTTTAAAATGTTTTCGAGATTTTCTGAATTGCAACTGAATTCTGAGGAGAATTCTATGGGAATTCTAAAAAAAATCTAGGGGAATTCTGAGGAAAATTCCAGACGATTTCTGAGATTTCTACACAGAAAAAAAATCTTGTAGTAAAAACTACCATTTCACCCGACTATGCCTATCCTTAAAACTACCATGAAATTTCAGTCAAATTTACTACGTTTATGATAAAACCTTCAACATTTGTGCTATATTTGACAGACTTCAAATTGATATCAACCGCACCATGGTCGATCTAATCGCAGGCATGGTAAAATCAAACGCATTTATAGTCAGGTAAAAATGGTTGGTGTTTGCGCTTAATTTAACCCTCGAAATGGTAGTTTCTACCGCGGTTTTTTTTTGCGTGTAGAGAAATTCGAAGGGAATAGTAATTTGAAGGGAAATTCCAAAGGCGTTCTGAGAAGAATTACAGCGGAAATTTGAGGAGAATTCCTAAGGAATTCTGAGAATATGCCCACAGAAGTTTTGAGAATCAATTATACACACACTTTCAAGTCTTTAGGTTTAGAACAACATTTGAAACTGCTGCTGAAGTGAACTGCTCCCAAGAGAAAAATTTATAACTAACCTATAAAATGACATATAAATTGTGTGTTTGTGTTGCCTAATCTAACAACTCTTTTTCAAGTTAGATGTATAGAACTAGGGTTGCTGCTCGCGTTTATCCAATAAATGCCCTCGTTGACCGATATCTCTTCTCATGCCATGTTTTCCGTATCGCGATGTATGACAAAGTAATAGTATTTGGATTTTGCTACAACTTTTATCATGACGAACGATTCGCCTTGATATAGATAATCGCGCTGATTCACCACTTACTCACGGCGATGCGATGCGATGCATCGCGGCGAGTGAGTGGTGAATAAGCGCGATTATCTATATCAAAACAAATAGGTTGTGGGGGTGGGGTGGGGAGGAGTTTGGAAAATTTTTTGTTACCATTTTTTGTATAATGGGTGGAAGAAAATTGGTGGGAAAATTGGGAGTGGATTTTTGGTATAGAACCATAGAAAGATTTAACCTTCCTCGGTTAGTAAAAAAATGACACATAAGACATTAGGGTCAATGTAGACCGAATTTCAACCCTATGTAGAATTATGAAATTTCAACCTAGACACAATGTTTGTACCCCATTTGAAAGGTTATGGTCTCAAAAATGCATTAGTTGTAGGAAAACATGGTTTCAGTAACATTTGCTACCGGGAATCTGCTACCAAGGGAAGGTGGTTTTGATTTCGATGTGTGAACAGAATTGCAAATTTAACATTAATATTATAATGTCAAGAGACGACAAATGGCACACCGAGATATTTTGAAAAAGACGGAACTCTTTAAAGCTTCATCTGGCAAAGATAGACTGCAGCGCCATCTCTGCGGCAATATCTGGAACTAATATGATAATGTCAAAGGACGACAAATGATATACTGAGAAACTTTGCTGAAGACGGATACTCTCTAGAGCTTCATTTGGTAAAAATATACTGCAGCGCCATCTTTGTGGACCCATTTGGAACTAATCTGATAATATCAAGTGACTACATTTTACATTCTCAACAACTTTATCAAAGACAACAACTATCTAGAGCTTTATTTGGCAAAGATATACTGCAACGCCATATCTGCGGTACGATCTGGAACTGATGTGATTATTTGAAATGTCTTCATTTTACATTCTCAACAACTTTTTTCCAGACGGCAACTCTCTAAAGCCTCAGTTGACAAAGATAGACTGCAGTGCCATCTTGGTGGCGCAATTTGGAACTAATCTGATAATGTCAAGTGACTACATTTTATATTGTCAACAACTTTATCGAAGATAGCAACTCTCTAGCGATTCATTTTACAAAGATAGACTGCAGCGCCATCTCTGCAGCACGATTTGGAAGTAATATGTTGATGTCAAATGACTACATTTTAAATTTAAAACAACTGTTCCGAAGGCGGAAACTCTCTAGAGCTTAATTTGACAAAGATAGACTGCAGCGCCATCTCTGCCGTGAAATTTGGAACTAATATGTTAATGTCAAATGAAAAAAACTTAAAATCCAAACAACTTTGCCGAAGACAGCAACTTTCTAGAGCTTCATATGGCAAAGATAGACTGCAGCGCCATCTCTGCAGCACGATTTGGAACTAATATGATAATATCAAAAAACTATTCGTTACGCAATGAGAAACTTTGCCCAAGACACCAGTTCTCTACAATGAGTCTGGAATGTTTAATATGCATTTCTGTTAACTAAAACTTTCTTCCCTTTGTAGCAGATTCCTCGGGGACAATGTAACCGGAACCAGTTTTTTTTTGTTCTAATGCATTTTTGAGGCCACAACCTTTCAAATGGTGCATAAACATTGGCTCTAAGTTAAAATTTTGAAATTGTACGAAGGCTTGAGATCAGGGTCAATATTGACCAAAATTTCTTATGTGTTACTTTTTTCATACAACCACCTTAAACTGATTTAAGAAAAATATGTTTTTATTAAAAAAATTGTAAAATGTTGAAAGTCAGAAAATTTCAGCCCGATTGGTTCAAAAATAAAAAAAGGAAGCATACATTGAAGTTGCTCCATGGCACAGTGGTCAAAAAGTCGATTTTAACGCTCTCAACTGATAGCTCCCTAAATAGTGGAGCTAGAGCGATGGCATCTTTGGCAAAGTTGATGGATATTTGACGGCATGATTTCATAATTTGACGGCATGATTTTTGTGATCAATCCCCCTAAAAGTGAGATAAAATTCAACTTTTTTATTAGGTGCGCAACTAAGTTCTCGCTGGTTTTTGGTGAAAAGGGAACTTTATTTTGAAAACAAAGGTTACAAACGAATTATTCAAAGTATTGCCCATCACTAGCTACGACTTTTTCCCATCTTTCTGGTAGAACGTGAATACCATTTCGATAGAACTGTTCGTCTTGTGATGCTATCCAAGAATCAAGCCATTTTGAAATGTCATCATATGAGTGGAATCGCTGACCAGTGAGACCATGTGGCATCGAACGGAACAAGTTATAATCGGACGGTGCAATATCAGGAGAATATGGCGGGTGGGGTAGGACTTCCCATTTGAGCGTTTCCAAGTAGGTTTTCACGGGTTTCGCAACGTGAGGTCGAGCGTTGTCATGCTGAAGAATCACTTTTTCGTGTCTGTGCTTGTATTGTGGCCGTTTTTCGTGCAATCGCTTCAATTGAGTTCGATACCGTTCCCCGATAATAGTTTCGTTTGGTTTCAACAGCTCATAATAAATAACACCAACTTGGTCCCACCAAATACACAGCATAACCTTCGCAGCGTGAATATTCGGCCTAGGCGACGATGTTGAAGCATGCCCGGGCAGTCCCCATGAATGTTTCCGTCTGGGTTACTGTAATGAATCCATTTATCGTCACCCGTCACAATGCGTTTTAGAAAACTCTTCCTTTTTTGCCGCTGGAGCAGTTGTTCACAGACGTAAAAACGACGCTCAACATCTCTTGGCTTCAAATCGTTAGGAACCCAAGTTCCTTGCTTTTGAATCATTCCCAACGCATGCAATCGCTTAGAAGCGGCTTGGCGGGAAACTCCTAATCCTGAACCAAGCTCTTCTTGCGTTTGACACGGATCCTCATCGAGCAATGCCTCCAATTCAGAGTCTTCGAAGTTTTTTGGCCTTCCTTCACGCGGACGATCATCAACACTGAAATCACCGTTTTTGAAGCGACGAAATCAATCACGACACGTTGTTTCACTCAGAGCAGCATCACCGTAAACTTTTTGGAGCTCTCGATGTGCTTCAGCCGCCGTTTTCTTCGAATGAAAGAAGAAAATCAACACTTCCCGCAAATGACGATTATTTGGCACGAAATCAGACATCTTCAAACAACCAAAATATATAACACTAAACCAAAATCACTGATTTGGCAAAGCGGTTTATTTACCATATGTCTGAGCTTGGTTTATGACGCTTGAGATGTACAACATTCGACCAACACTTACTACTGGCGCCATCTATTGCTAAACAGCGGGAACTTAGTTGCACACCTAATAGTATTTTAAGATAGAGAGTTGATGTCTTCACCAAAATTGTAGAAAAAGTCAATACAAACAACTCTGCTGAACACATATAAATCGTATGTTTCACCCAATTGGAGATAGAGAGCGTTTTGTAAGAACTAACCTCCAAAAACACATTTTTCACGGAAACATTTTGTTTTTAATTTTAAGGACAATATAATGTTCTACAAAGTTGTTTGCAATATTAAAATACGAAATTTTCTAGAACATACTATACCTGCATTATTTCAGTGGGATGAGTTATTGAACTTTTTTATGTTTTTTTCGTCGTATTTTCGGCTGAAGACATCAACTCTCTATCTTAAAATCCTAAAAATGTTGAATTTTTATCTCAATTTTAGGGGAATTGATCACAAAAATCATGCCGTCAAATTATGAAGCTTGTCATATCCATTAACTTTGCCAAAGACACCATCGCTCTAGCTTCACTATTAAGAGAGCTATCAGTTGAGAGCGTTAAAATCGACTTTTTGACCACTGTGCATGGGTCAGAATTAACCCCAAATATCTTAGGAAGGTTAAGGTGGTTATCTACTTGTAGATTACAACAGTATTTTCTTATTGTCAATTAGTTGCTTTTCAATTTTTGAAACTTTCATTGTTTCTCTTATAAAAACATTTTCGAAGAAAACCCGAATTTTATTTTCAAGCTTGTCTGCAAATATTCCGGATCACAGACAATTTCTTCGGTTATCAAATCGTTCAAATTATCTGCATTCAAAAAAACCAAACCCGTTGTGCTTTCCTTTTCTGTGGCATTACTACTCACCAGCATTAATTTCCATCATTGACAAAGTTACGCTCGGTCTGTGCAAAGATTGTTTACAAATTGATAGGGGGAAACTTGGTGGCATGAAGATATCAGCTTATGAGCATTGTTGCCAGCTCAGGGAAGCATATTATTTCTATCAAAAGAGTTTGCTCATGGCAGATTACGTAATATAGCAAAATAGCAAATATTATGCTTCCAATTCAATAAATGTATCATAAGACACCGAAAAAAAAAATGGCACAACATGTTTTGTACATATGTATCTTAGTTATTAAACATACCAAAACCCATCAGATAAAATATCAAGAAGTAAATCTGGCAACTGTCGATGATCGATGATTATCTGGCTCGCTTGTAGCGTAGTGTGTGTGCTGTCCAAAGTGTGGCTTATATTGTTGAGAATCTCGAAGTTGCAATGCGATCAAATGGATCGTGAAGTTTTACTTGCGGCGCAAGAGATTTTACGAGTGGCGCTGTTCTGCTACAATGACAATACAGTGGCCTGGCTTGTTTCTAGTTTGGGATTTTCTGAAGCAGTTTTCTTACATAATAGTGCTTGAAGGAGCAAAAAGAGAGCTGTAAATCCTTTTAAAAGCAGTGAAAATGCGGAAAACAACCTTTATGATTAATGGAAACATTAAGTGATGGTACCTTGTAAGTGTGTTCGTTTGAGAGGCAAATGGCGAGTTTGTATGTTTGTGTTGTTTTAGCTAACCTGGTTGAAGTGAATTCCTAATGTTTTGATTAATAATACATTCTTTAAAAAGTGAGAAAAAAAAACAAATCTACTCAGTGAACGTGCACAGAATAGGGTAAGTCATGATTTTTTTTTTTTAATCTTTATTTTACGTCGGCCTATTTCCTCACATGGTGACAATCACCGACGCCAGGAAGACGACTCCACCACCTGGACCCTACCTAACGACTCATGAATATGAACCGGGACCTTTACTTCCCTTCCGAAGGAAGACGTGACCAGATTATTTCGCCTCAGAAAAACCACCGACGTCGACTGGGATTGAACCCAGACCCTACTGGGGTGCCAAGTAGCAGTCACGCTTACCACTACACCACCGACGCCGGCTGGGTAAGTCATGATGTATTACCGAAAATAGCCAAAAGCATTTTTGTCAGGAAGAAGAAGAAAAAGAAGCAGGAAATCATCATCATTGCCCAAATTCATTACGACTTCTTCAACCTTAACGAGCATTTGAGTTTTAAGAGCCACTTCGAATATGCCTAAGAGGAGGCAACGAAAGTAATCAACGCAACAGCTTGAATCATGCCGAACAACTGGGATTCTAGCTAGAGCAAAACTCGACATGTGAATAGGGTATCCTACGTGGATTCTCAGGTACGGAGGCCCAGCTTAGGTGATTGCGCTGCAAACCAAGCAGTATATACAGGGTGGCAACATGAAAGTGATACACTCATTTGTGATCCCCTCGGTACAATATATCCCATTATCGGTGAACCCCTTGTGAACGTTTGAAACAATTGTCAGTTCATTCGTAAACAACAAACTGTTGTTTGTTGTCAGTTCATTCGTAAACAACAAACTGAATTTGTGTTCTTAAATTTACGCAAACAAAAATGGATTCATATAGAGAACACATTCAGATCTTGCATCTTGATGGATTCACAAACATGGAAATGAGACGGAAGCGGTCGCATTTGAAGTTGAGCAGACTGTTTGTGTACAGGACCAAAAAACGCTTCAAGGATATTGGCACTGTTGTTCCTTAGAAGAAACCCGTTAAGAAACGCGTTGTATGCACTCCTTCAGCGGTCAAAACAGTGAAGGATCGAATTCGAAGGAATCCTGCCCGGTCGGCGAAAAAATGGCGTATGAAATGAAAATGTGCCACACATCCACGCAAAATATATTGAAACGGGACCTTGGATATGGGATTTTTTAAAAATCACGGATTGTCACGCAAGAATATTACCAACAGAGTTGCCAAATCGTGGGCGCTGCTTAAGACACACGTTGGTCATAACATATCTTTTTCGGATGAAAAATTGTTTATTCTGGAAGTGTCTCTGAGCAAACAAAATGATCGTGTATATGGAACAGGTCTTCGTGAAATACCAGCTGACAAACGAGGGGTTGAACGATATCAAAGTGCTTCTGCGGTGATGGTTTGGGTTGCCATATCGTCAAAAGGCAAACTATTCCAAATCAAAAGGCAAATGTTCATAGGCAGGGGCGTGATAATAAACAAACAGTATTGTTTCCAAAGACCACCTACCGCCCTGTGTTCATCAACTTGGGGGGGGGGGGACTTTTGGTTTCCAACAGGATTCAGCTCCAGCGTTGGTTTAAATCAGTCGTCAAATTGGATATTTCAACATATTCTTGTACTCTATTGAAATAAACCACCCACACTTGTGAAAGGCCTCAACAGCATCCTTACTGTTGCTTTAAATCGGTCCTCAAACTCGATATTTTAACATATTTTTGTATTCTGGTGAAATAAACCATTTAGACTTCTGTTGATCCTTGCTATTGGTTTAAATCGATCGACAAATTAGATAGTTCAACATATTTTTGTATTCCATTGAGTGGCCACTTGTGAGTGGCCAACACAGCATCCTTACTGTTGGTGTAAATCGGTCCTAAAACTCCATGTTTTTAACGTATTCTTGTATTCCATTGAAATAAACCGCCCACACTTGTGAGTCGCCCCAACAGCATCCTTACTGTTGTTTTAAATCGATCCTCAAACTTGATATTTTAACATATTTTTGTATTCTGGTGAAATAAACCATTCAGACTTCTGAGTGGCCTCAACAGCATCCTTGCTATTGGTTTTAATCGATCGACAAATTGGATAGTTCAACATATTCTTGTATTCCATTGAAATAAACCACCCACACTTGTGAGTGGCCCCAACCGCATCCTTACTGTTGGTTTAAATAGGTCTTCAAACTCGATGTTTTTAACGTACTCTTGTATTCCATTGAAATATACCACCCACACTTGTGAGTGGCCCCAACAGCATCCTTACTGTTGGTTTAAATCGGTTCTTAAATTTGAATAACTTTAAAGTGCATCTCTGTACAGAGAATAAAGCGGGAACATCGTTAAATATTGTATTCGCTGCCGACGTCAACTGAATTCAGCACACCGTTTACCAAAACGAATCCCGCTGCAAACCCAACCATTTTATCCAACATCCCAGTGATTTCTCGTGGAAGTGCAGAGGTGATCTCGGCTTCCAATAAAGCGAGTATCACGTCAACATATTCCTACCCATTCTCTACTTGACCTGCATTTGGGCGAGGCCGGCGCCGGTATTGCCTTGGTTTGGGATCACCAGTTTTTACACATTGAAGATGTATGTTGGTCCCAAGCATCATCTTTTGGTTCTCTGTGTAATAACAGCTGATCTGGCAATAACGGAGTAGCAACCTCGGGCGGTCAATCATGCTCATGCTCAACAGGATTCAGCTCCAACGCACAAGGCATTAGTTGTTCAGCAGTAATGTAAGTAAAATTTACCATGTTTCATCCGTTCCTCTCAATGACCTGCATCGTCTCCTGATTTGAACCCACTGAACTTCAGTGTCTGGTGATACATGCTGGGAAAACAGGACGACTTGAAACACATGTGTTTGGACTCGTTAAAAAAACGTTTGGTTGAGATTAGGGGTCAAATGCCGGAAGAGGTGGAACGTGCGGCTTGCAACAATTTTTGAAAAGCGTCTTCGAGCTGTGATTAAATTTAGAGGAGCGAGATTTAGACTTCACTAAACACAATGTAAGTTCAATACTTTGACTTGCTACTGAAGGTTTAATGAGTGAGAAATACAATCCTGTTTAAGTTTTATAACAATTTTTAAGTTTATCATTTTAACGTTGCCACCATGTAAAGGGTGTCCACGATGAAATTGCCACACACAAAATTGATTCGCAAAATTCGAGTTTTCATCCGATTGCCATCAAATTTTCAGGGATTGAGAAATAACTATTAAACTTCATTTTACCATTTTATTCGTATTTTATTTACAGTCCATACGCAAATGCCCGCACCTTGGCCTTAACCCCGGCCATAAGATTCTGCACAACCTGTGAATCAACCGTTTTTTGCATGTAAACCCATACTTTCTTCAGTTCCTCGACTGTCTTCACTACCTTAGGTCGTTTAAGAAGGTGCTGCTTCATAATCGCCCAGTACTTCTCGATGGGGCGGAGCTCCGGAGTGTTGGGAGGGTTGAACATTTTCGGCACGAAATTGACCTTATTGTCCGCATACCACTTCAGCACGTCCTTGGAGTAGTGGCATGAGGCCAAATCCGGCCAGAAGATTGTTGGGACGTTGTGGGCCTTCAGGAGAGGAAGCAGCCACTTCTGGAGGCACTCTTTTATGTACACCTGTCCGTTCATCGTGTCCTGGGTCACGAAAGGTGCACTCCGCTTCCCGCACGTGCAGATGGCTTGCCAAACCAGGAATTTCTTCGCAAATTTGGACATCTTCTGAGTGCGGACATGCTCCGGAACGCTGAACTTATCCTTGGCCGTGAAAAACAGGTTGCCGGGGATCTGTTTGAAGTCGGCCTTCACATATGTTTCGTCGTCCATGATGCAGCATTCAACTTTCGTCAGCATGTTGAGGTACAACTTCCTGGCACGGGTTTTGGCGGACTTGTTCTGCTTCTCGTCGCGATTAGGGGCCTTTTGTACCTTGAACGTTCGAAGCCCAGCCTTAGTTTTGGCCTTCTGGACAAAACTTCGGCTTAGGTGCAGCTTCTTAGCCACATCCCGAACGGAGGCGTTCGGATTTCGGTTGAAGGCCCCAACTACGCGGTTGTGATTTTTGGTGTTGTACGGAATACTTTTTCCTTCAACCGGTGGTCAACCGTTCCTCGAACCGCTTAATCACTCGCGACACCGTGGAATTCGCGATTCCCAACGTTTTAGCGATGGAACGATGCTTGTTCTCGTGATGAATGCGCAAGATTTTATCACGCACGAGCTGTTCTTTCGACTCAATTTCCGCGACTTTTGATCACAGGACTTTAAAACTTGCAGGATGTAAATAATGCACTATGAACTAAATCCACCCAAATTTTCATTAAATTCTACCCAATGGTTAAAAAGTTAGAGCAATTTCATAGTGTGGCAATTTCATCGTGGACACCCTTTATTCGATTTGTGCATATGTTGAAGCACGAGCCTGCAAAACATCACACCCTAGTGTGAAAACCCTGAAGTCAACCAGAACACGCACATGGCAGTCAATGTCGGAGGACTACGTCCGAAAGGCATGCTCTGGCTTCCAGCGTCGGCTCGAGGATGTTATTAGTAAAAATGGAGGACACATTGAATAAATTTGTTTAAAAGGACTTTATAAAAATAACTGCACTCGAAAATGTTGATATTGTTGTTTGAATTAGTTGAAAATGGGATTTGAAAGAAATAGAACAAATTTTCGCATTATTTTCTGCCGCACCCTGTATTCAATTTCACAACCTGCCGTGCTCTTACGGACCTCGATCGATGAGACAGTGTAAGAATATTTTAATTATAAAACGGATTCTTAGGGGCCCTTTGTAGTCAAGTCGTGGCGTACCACAGTAGCTGATTCGCAAACGATCGATTTTTAATTGCTTCTTAGTACTTTGCTAATTAATTTTCCAAACTAGAAAATACGTTCTGGCTCATGGCCATGCGAGTTGTGAGTGAGTACAGGTCCATTTTGTCAATGGTAATTCGTGTCACAGCAGTGATGATTCCACATCAATAACACAGAAAAAAATATGAAATTTAACTTGCCCGTAAAATCTTCCCTCGTTCAATTTTATGCTTAAATAAGTGTAAATTACAAAATTATTTGAAAATTTGCATACAACAGTGCTAATTTACGCGATATTTAGACTAAATTTACAAATAAAGTCACGCAAATCTACACACTTAAAAATATTCACGGACTCGGTTAAACCTTTAGCTGAATTCATTCGGCATTTTTATATTTAACTGATAACTCGGCAAAAAATCAAACGATGCCGAGTCTCAGCATCACTTGAAACTGAAATATCGGGTAACTTCATTATTAAACCGATTCTCAGAGTTGTAAGCCGAGACTCGGCTTTTTATCTGTCAACCGCCATGCGCCATATGTTTTCATTCGCAAGTGGAGTAAGTCGTATGTTGTTTGTGGAACGGTGAATAAACGGTGAAAATGGAGCAACTTCTCGACAAAATGCAGCAGGAGGATGTAAGACTGCACGATATTTTTAGTAAGTGCACATTAATTTATTTATCTGTTCCATTTCAACTTGAAAAGTCGAGCATAATAAGTTTCTTCTGTCGAGAAGTAGTTGGGAGCTATGTGGAAGAGCTGAAGCGGCATTTTAATAACCACATCCGGAATCAACATTTTGATCCGGATAGAGTGTTTTACAAGTGATAGAGTGTTTTACAAGTCTTGGTTTACCTGATCCGCCCATCTAGCTCGCTGTGGTCCACGCCTTCTTGTACCAGTCGGATTCGACGCAAACACCATCTTTGCAGGGTATTGCCTATAGGCATGAAATATTCAATATATCCATGAATATCTAATTCAAAATTTTTAATATTTACACACAATTTAAATGAAATCTCGGTTAACCTCATTTCTGTTTGTTTCGATTTTTTACCGATTTATCAGTTTGCTTATGCAGAGTTTCCCAGCTAACTATATGAGTTCTCAGTTTGACCCAAACTGAGGATATCGGTTATCGGCTGTGCGGTTTTAGAAAGCCGAGACTCGGCATATAATTCAAAGTGTGTAGCATTCAAAACAACACGACACTATACTTCACCACCTCTTTCCTGGTGTCAAAAAACTCATTCTCACGTTAAGTTCTCGGAACAGCAACGACCACTGGATTAGAACTAGCGAAAACGGAGTCAACCGAGGGCTGTGCGTTCTACTTCACTGTAACTCATAAAACGTCAAGTGTGCTGATACTCATGCCCTACTAGCATCTATTAAACAAACGTCAATATCAAGCACCTCACCTAATCCGTTTTCCCATTCGTTAGCATCATTATCAACACCCATTACAGCATAACTTACAGCGCACACAAAAAAAGCAATGTCGTTCGACCTTCTCGACGCGCTTTCTCTCAGGCTGCGTTAAATCCAATAATCGTAAATTTCGCTACACTCCTTCGGTGCCATTGTCAAAATGATAGCTCGAAGGTACGACCTACACACATACGTATGTACGTGCACTAGTAGGTTTCTGGCATCGCTGAGCTAACGTCCCACTCGCTGATGGATTTCCGCCATTATTCTCGCTAAATTAACGGCCTAGGGCATTAATAGCTTGGACGAATTTGGGTGCCAAGTCGAGACAACCGAAGCCATTCCAGCCCTCAGGAAGCAGAAAACACTTTATTAGCATTAGGATTTGATATATGGGCGCACTCTCAGCTCAGCAGATCAATCGATTGAATTCCACCTGCCGCTATATCTACGAAAGCCTTGAGCTTGAATTATTTATTTAAAAGCAATTTTCCGAAACTGGCAAACTCGAGTTCGGTGCTCGTTGCCTGTGATTAATGAGTCGTAATTAGGAGACCGGGAATTCACACCATTTCAGTCGTCTTTGGCAAAGCGCATGTTGCAGCTACCGTCGCGGTGCGCTTCTTTGGATAACTATTAAGGAAGTTTTTGAAGTGACGTATGTGTTGCTTTGGGCAGTGATGAAAACTACCATTATACGAAACACGTTGCACTGCAATGCAACCTAAAGCTATCGCTTTGTTCTGAATTTAAATAACGTATGCATTGAAAAAAGTGAACTGATTTGAGCGATTCTTCATGTAAATACCCTGTCACCTGGTGGTGAATCCAATCGTAGCAACCATTTTGTATGCAAAAAGCTGTCGTCGTTTTTTGGTAACTCTGCGAGTCAGTTATTCTTTTTCTTATTGGATGTATACGACCTTCGGGGCGTAGCCTGATGCTGAAATTTGCGTTTTTTTAAGCACATCCAAATTTATGAATTTACCATTCCAATGCATCCAATCGTACAGTCTATGGGAAGCATAATGATAGGCTCATGCTCCAGGGCACCCGAAAAAAGATACGACTGTATCGGAACACGAAATCTTGACCTCCGGAATGGAAAACTGACGTGCTTCCGCTATAAGGGGCCCTCCACAAGTCAATTGAAAGCTAAAAATACTTGATAGTATAAATAACATAACATCGATTTACAGTCTTTCTACGCCGTTTTTGATCCAAAAGTATCCGAGGCTTGTTGACAGTATTTCCTACTCTGCACGGACCTGAAGCCATCAGTTCAGATTCCAGTCGGACATCAATTTCCGGTATCAAGACACCGTCTGCGTTCCAGAAATATCCAGAACACTGGGTATTTGACAGTAATTCCCATTTTTCCGAAACAGGATTTCAAAATGGCATCATATATCGATTTTCAGCCATTCTACTTTGTTTCTGATCCAAAAATATCGATATTGCAGGGTATTTGATAGTATTTCACACTTTTTACGCAACATAAACCGCCATCTTGAATTCCAAATTGGCTGCAGACATTGATGTTCAGCCTTTGAACGCCATTTCCGATCCAAAAATATCCATTTTGCCGAGTTATTGACAGTTAAAGGGTGTACAGAATCAAATTGCGACACACACAAATCTTCTGCAAAATTCGCCCGTTCAACCAATCATCTTCAAACGTTCAGGGAGTAAAATAAATATGTTATGAATATTATATATTTATTTGTCGTCTTCAATTATTATTGTACAGACTACATCTTAACCTCAATTCTTAAGCCTATGTTTAAATACGGTCTTCGAAATGTTAAAATCAAACGCTACACTAACATTGCTAAAATCTCTCAGGCATGAGAGGAAAGGGTTGAAATAGCCATATGTTGTCCTATTCGTTGGAAGCGTAAAGAATAGCTGGTTACGTAGCCGACGATGAGGTACCGTTATGTTTACATTTTGAAGTAGAGCCTGGCAATCTATATTCGGTGGAAGCAAGGGAACACAAACAGTCGCGGTAATTTGGTGCGGTGGAGACAAGGGGGTCGCGAGCGATAAGTGTGTGCGGTGTGGGGGGCCCGGGGGGGGGGGGGGGGGGGCAAAAAATCAGTGGGGTTGTGTACAAGACACGACCGGTTGACGTAGACTACGTTAAACCAAGTGATGCATTATAATGTCAGGGAAATTCTGTGTGGCTATTATTAGCGTTAAAAGGGTTTCAATTATTCGTGCCGGTCGCTTACCCTTACCGATAGAAGCAGTTTAAGTCACAATATGACGGGTGCGGCTCTTATGGGACATTAGACCAGCGTTTTGAAGCCAGTATGTAAGAAAATTCTATTGTACGCTCTTGAGATATTATTTGGTGGCCCTGAAAAGGGCCGTTTGGTTTTATGAAGTCAGTATGTGGGAAAATTCTCTTGTACACTCTTTATAACTCTTTGGTGGCCCTGAAAAGGGCCTTTTGATTTAAATGATGACACGGCCACGGTTGCACGTTTTACGATGGGCTATCTTTAAGGCCTAGAAGATAGTTGAGGATCTGTTAGGGAATATAAAATTATTAAATTAATGATAGTTTTAACTAGTTTTAGCACCACCCCCCCCCCCCCCCCCCCCCCACCATCATTATTAAGTCGAAAACTTTCGATGGATATGGATATCATTAAGGATTCTTGTTCGAACGAATTTCAGAAAAGTTTATTTATTTCATCGCTCCGGGCATTTATTTATTTTATCGCTCCGGGCATTCGGCTGTATTCGGTATACTATACGGAATATAAAGCTAGTTAATAACATCTAAATGACTTTCTCATGTGATCAATCGGCCATTCCATTTCAAAACATTAAAATTCCCACTATATTCATTTAGTTATATAGGTGTTGGTATGAATAAGCCCTTCGAAAAATACACACTCTTACTTTTCCATTGAAAACTGTTATTTTCTACATTTTACTATGTGATGAATACATTAGGCCACAATTGAGAATATAAGGTTAAATGCGTACCTAAAATATGGTCTATGGTTTTCTTGTGAAATTATTATTCATGTTTCTATGTGAATATCAGGTAAATTAGTGAATCCTTTATGGCTAAAACGTTAAGGAAATCGAAATATAAATAAATATATTAGATCTCGCAGAAAAAAAAGAGATTGAGTTTTATAAAATATCATTCTTCTTTGCAATGGGTATGGGAGAAAAGGTTGGTTAATATATAATACATTCTTATAAATATAAAATAAACACCTGAGAAAATAATCACGCATTAAAACATGTTCAGCGCATTATTTGTATCGATATCATGTGTATGTTCGTATGATGTAAAAGCACGCGGCGCATGTCATCACCAGAATACAATTAATACTATGTTGAAATTTATTAAGACAGGGAGCGATAACATAGAGCGATATTCAATTGCTACGATGACATGCACTTTGTCAAATTGATTTAAATTTAATAAATATCAATTTCCTACCTCGAGTTGAAGGACCTTCTCCAGCGTCCCAACTAGTTGTTGGCAACGCATTACCTCTTGCTGCTTTCAATTTCGCCCGATAACTACGAGCTCGCTCGGCATCGGTGCATGGTCGTTTCGGAGGATTTCCCGTATGTTCGCTCTTTATGCGCTTCCTGAATCTGCGCAAGCGTTCTGGATCAAATCGGTTAGGCATTCTCACTTTCACTATGTTTCTCAAACAGTTTTTCTTCCTAGAGGTAGGACTCTATCCAACGCGAATCGTTAACACAACAGAACAACTGTTTATAACACACTACTAATTGGAATTTACAGAGAATGTTGGTTCGGAATATCATGTTCGACATCGAAAATGGTGTCCGTGATAGGGAATTTGTGTGGTTTAAGGTATGCGACGAAGGGAAAACAAGTTTTGCTAATACCACTGGCTGCAAATCGACAATTTGAAACGAAAATCCTAATCAAACAAACTCTCAAGCTGAGAATATTAAATTGAAAGTAGCAAAGATGGATTTGTATCTGGTAGGATTTTTCGGTGAAAATAAATCAAAGTTGCCTAGTAACGACTTGGCATAATCCAATATGACTGCCAATCTACCGAAATGTAAGATTAACTCTTATTCAAATAACTCTCTTAAATTAGAAATTGAATTGATTTATTGATTCATCGCGGGTTGCGCCAACCAGCTAGGAAAAATTTTTTTCACCGACGGAGAATTGTCCTGCTCGCCTTCCATGGAGGCTCTCCCGCAAACAGTAGCGTTTTTGCAGTCGTGACGAACAAATCGGCACTAGATTAAATGGCGCACAAACCGAACGAAATATTAATTTAATTCTTATATAAACAACTCTCTGAACTGGATTGGTTGTCCTCAAAAGGACAGATTATTTATTAGTGGGTTGCGCCAACCAGCTGGGTAAAATTTTCCCGACGGCTCGCCCTCCATGGAGGCGTTTTTGCAGTTGCGGCGAACGAATCGGCACCATGATATTAGGCGCACAAACCAAACGAAATGAAAGTTTGATTCTTGTATAAACAACTCTTTTGATTAAATTGGTTGTCCTCAAAAGGACAGATTATCAATTTATGGATTGCGCCAAAAAGCTGGGTAAAATTTTTACCGACAGCTCGCCCTCCATCGAGCATCGAACTAAATTTAAGATTAGTTCTTTAATAAACAACTCTTTTATTTTAATTTATTGTCCTCAAAAGGACAGATTATTTCCACCTACTGCTGCTCGCCCCCAAGGACGCTTTCCCCCAAACAGCAGCGTTTTCGAAGTCGCGGTGAAACAATCGCCACGATGAGGTAAGATGGCGGCTTGCACAAACCGACGCGATTGTGCGCCCCCATAATCCGCCATTTTACCTCATCGCGACGATCGCTGTTCGGGAGAGTCTTGGTACTTACCATCACCAGCTACTACGCGACCACCATCTGCTGCGCGACTACCAGCTTTCTCTGCGACCAGCTCCGCTGCCGGACGAATGCAGCAGCTGCGACTAACTGCCTGCGACCAGCTGCCTGCGACCAGCTACCAGCGACCAGCTCCGCACAGCTTCAATGCTGCCAAACGAATGAGGCAAATTTTTCCTAAGTGTGCGTTTTATACCGTTCTCAGCTGCATGCGAGACGTACATGGAGAGACGAATGACATGATTGGTTAAAGTCCCTCTCTAATACAAAGAAGAAGAAGATGATGCAAGACGTTCCTTGCTTCGATTTGAAAACTGTGATAGGAAATTTGGTAAATTTACTCTGCAAAATGACATTATAAGACATCACCTTATATTTGCGTTATTTTCAATAGTTTACTATTGTTTGAGAATAATGTTTGACAATTGAATTGGAGCGCGGTAAAATTTCCGACCGATTGAGGAAGAAATCATGTAAATCTATCGTGGATTATTTGAGTTATTCGCGTACAAAACGTACGGTTTTTCGTGACGGTCGCAATATTTTAGATTTTCATTTGACACCCTACCCTTGCCGTAAGACGTAGTCTACGTCAAAAATAGAGAGTCAGGAATTGTTTTGCGGTAGGAGTTAATACATCAGAGGTGCGACATGGGCTCACTAGACTTACGGTTAGGTGCTCGGTGAAGTTAGACGGATGCAATTCTATGTTGTCATTTGTTGGCTGGGCTGCTGCTGCGATGGGTTCGAAAAATTGGTTCCCGGATCGTGGTGCTGTGTCGGCTTCCAAAAATGTTGGACCTTGGAACCATGGTCAACTAACTCCCGAAATTGTATTCCTTCAGGTCATGTAGCAGGATCCATCGCCTTGGTTTTCAGATCCTTGTGTACTCCAACCTTGAAGGACACAAACAAAAACATCGACAGCGGTCTTCCCCTTGGTACCAGTGATTAGTCTGCAAGCACTCCTTAGCAAGATTTTCCATTTCCAGATTTCCATTGTTGCTCTCAACGGTCGATTCGAAAAAACTGTAGCCGATAGTGATAACCACCGGTGGGGATGGTCTAAGCGTCACTCAAGCGTCACACTGCGCTTCAAATTTCGATGAATCTGGTACAACTGGCAACGCTGGCAGCGCGGATGCAAATATAACAGTTCTCTATTGTAGTTCTACTTGCACCAGCTCACACAAGCGGTGAATTAAATTGTTTATCTCTGCGTACGGTGCTGAATGACGATGATGGTACGGCAATGCGATGTGGAAAATGAGCGATTACGATCTTGACGAGGCTCCGGTGAAGTTTCAGATTTCGGAAGGAGAAGACCAGCAAGAGCGAGTTAAGTATATTGGCTCGGTTAAATACAGGTGAATTTAAATCGAATGGTATAAACGCAAACGAAGGCAGTATATTGGGCGGGTGATTTGTTTTGATGCATGGACGGTGGGTGTTGTTGTTTGTTTTTCGGCGTTCGACACATACCCTTGAGTTGGAACAGCAGTGCAGGTGGAGAGCGGCGAGGTGGGAGGTTTTTATATTGGGCGATGGCGGGGGGCGGCTCACTCAGACCACACTCAAGCTGACTCAAAAAACTAAATTTTAGTTAATCCTACCTGACTGATTGCTTCAAATAACTCGTTTGGCGAATAGAGTGATCGGTTTCAGGCGATTTTATGCAGCTTGTAGTAATTTTGGGTGAGAACTTCGACGAAAACAATAGCAATCCGATGGCAAGACATGAGCACACAACTTCACAAACGGCAGGGTTGCCAGAAATATTTTACCATGTTTGTTTTATTCAATTTCAATTCCATATCCAAATGCACGAACCTTCTTCTTTACACTACTCATAAGGTCCTGTACAACATTTGGACCAACTTTTTTTTGCGTGGCATTCCATTTTTTCCTTATATCTTCCTACGATTTCACTTCCTTAGGATGCTTCCGAAGTGCCTGCTTCATGATGGCCCAGTACATTTCAATTGGCCGCAGTTCCGGTGCGTTCGGGGGGTTTAGATGCTTCGGCACGAAATTGACCTCCTTAGCCTTGTACCATTCCAAAACGTCTTTCGAGTAATGGCACGACTCTAAATCCGGCCAGAAAATCGTAGGACCATTGTGTGACCTCAGAAGAGGAAGTAGACGCTTTTGGAGGCATTCCGTTAGGTACACCTGCCCATTGACGATTCCAGTTGTCACGAATGGGGTGCTCCGCTTTCCGCACGAGCAAATTGCTTGCCAAATCGTATATTTTTTTGGCAAACTTTGACATCTTCTGCTTTCTAACGTCCTCAGGGACATCGAGTTTATGATAAGCAGTGAAAAACTGGAGTCCCGGATGCTGCCGGAAGTCTGCTTTTACATACGTCTCATCATCCATAACGAGGCAATGTGGTTTCGTCAACATCTGGGTGTAGAGCTTGCGTGCACGTGTTTTACCTACCGTATTCTGCCGTTCATCGCGATTAGGCGCCTTTTGGACTTTGTACGTGTGTAGTCCATCACGTTTCTTCGCATCTTGCACGAAAGTTTTGATTAGATTCAGTTTCCTCGCCACATCTCGAACTGAACTGTTGGGATTCCCCTTGAAAGCTTGAACTTCCCGCTTGTGATCCTTAACACTGTACGGAGATCCATTTTTGCCACTTTTTTCTTTCCGATCCATGGTCAAACGTTCGTGGTACCACTTTAAAACACGAGACACCGTAGAAAGTACCATTCCCAGCTTCTTGCTGATGGCACGATGAGAAGGATCCGGATTTTCGAGGTACGTACGCAAAATTTCTTTGCGCCGCAGCTGTTCTTCCGACTCCATCTTCGCAACGATTGCACATCTGCTAGTGAAACTTACACAGCGTAAACAAATACACATTGAACTAATTCCACCAAACATTTCAATAGAAAATGCCCAACGGGTAAAAAGTTACAGCCATTTCAAAGTGGTAAAATTTGATTCCGTACAACCTTTAATGGCTATAAATATGTATGAATGTTTTTGATTATGACGTCGGAGATGACCTCGATAATCGAGGCAAATTTCGAAAAAAAAATTAAACCTTACAAAATTGATCACATATTTTGCCTGTTGAACAGAGAATGTGGTTCATAGGCTGGATAAGCTTAATATTTGCAGTTGAAAGAGGAATTTTTTCTCTGAATAAACTCCTATTTTCTTTAGAAGTCATACAAAAGCTCAATTGAAAAGTCTTTGATCTTTGGTGAAGCTGTTGTAGCTAAAATTTAAAGTAGGTGGCAAGTTTTCCCACTTTTTCCACACGAATTCTGGAAGAACTTTGAGGAAAGTTTCCACCTTCAAATCGAATCATTAGCGTGGAGCAGAACGAACATTGTGAACAACACTAATTTGCACCTACATTTGTTATCAGAAAGTCAAGGTGCGAGAGACGAAAGTTTCTGTTAATGTAATTATTTTAGTCGATTGGGAAACTAATGATGCAAGAAAATAACTGCTGAGAGCAGCTGAAATGGAATCGTGTTTTGCTGATGAGGTGTGTAAATGGAAGCCATGGTGCGCAGCGGAAATCAATCTGGAAAACAGTGGAGTGAGGGAAACTTTGCGGTTGGATTCGGGGAAAGGTTGTCTGATGATTATTCATGGTAAAAGTTTAGACGGACTTTGGGACTTGATTTGATTTCTGTTGTTGGGTCAGCACATTTTCAATAAAAGGTTGATTGGATAGCATCCATGTTATGCTTATTCTTTAAAAAAGAAAAGAGTTCGGTGTTGAATAAATTGCTTATGAGTGCCCTTCTTTGAAAGATGCCAGCCCAAGATCGAACTCTACATGGACTTAACACTGCTTAATTAACTAATTGGGTGACGCATGCTAAAATGGCAACTGAGGTTTTTGAAGCAACTAGGATAGGCAACATTAGTTCTATGCGATTCACTAGCCTCCTATGTGAAAAAAATATTTAAAAAAATAAAAAGTTTTATAAGGTGGTAGGCCCGGCTGTCACCACTAGTTAAAAGTATTTTTTTCTCAATTTTTTTTTCATAAACACTAAGTTTAATTGATTGGTAAAGAGTTGTTTTTTTGGTTTTGTGGTGGGTTTTTTTTTTTTTTGTAATTTGTGCCCTCCGGGGGGCTTCTTGTAAATAATACTTCTTCTGAAGGGGGTTTGTTTTTTTTTGGGGGTCTAAATTTTTGTTTTTGGGGTTTGTGTTTTGGTGGTTGGTGGTGAGTTTGTTCGTTTTTTTTTTTTGTTTGTGTTTGTTTTTTTGTTTTTTTTTTATTTTTTTTTTTCTTAATATAATTACATGACAGACTAGGACAGACACCACCCGCAGAACCAACAGATCAGCGGATATAGAACCACGCCACCCGAGCAAAGTCCAACGCCACCAGCGAAACCAACAGATCAGCAGATATCATACCACACCACTCGAGCTAAAGTCCAACTCCACCAGAGAGCCCAGCGGAACGTCCCGTCAGCAGATTTAGATTACAAATAGCCCGATCGAACAGTCGATCGCTCTCTTTTTTTATCCAGAAGTGAAACAGTTAAGTTGAGGTTTAATTAGTAGTGAATTAGTGTAAGGATTTGGAAAATAAATGTTTTTTTTTATAAATCACTGAGAGTGATTCTCATTATTGGCGCTGTAGCAGTTCGGTGGAGTTAAAAGCAAAAGACTTGTGTTTAAGAACAGTGGAAAAGTAGTGTAACAAGAAAAACTCTACTAAAGTGGTTCCCGCATACGCATCGGCAGCTGAAGGATTTTATCCGTTGTTTGATTTGAGGACCCCCCGGCACAACGTCATCATCTTTAACTGAACCTAGGACACACGTAAGTAATTTTTATCTTTTTTACAAAGTGTGAAAAGTGATAAACATTTACTTAGAATCTATTCGGCACTACTAGATAGACCGATCGATTCAAAATAAAACCAATTCAGCACTACTAGATAGACTGAACGGTTCGCATAGAAACTTTTGATTCGGCACTACAAGATAGACCGATCATTTGATTGCATGCTTTAGAAAGCTAGTCAAACGGGCAAGAAAAAGCAGTAATATTCTTTGCACTCCTCGAGAACAACGCACCCCAGTCAGTCGTTGTCCTCTTACATAATAATATCAAAGCAAGCAAGTGCGCATCAGGTTTCACAAGCATAAGCTACGTTAGCAGCCGTGATAGCCGAGTACAGCTGAGCGTTTGATTTAATTAAATGCCGAAGTTCGCCAGCAACAAGGCACTTAAACAAGCACGAAAACAGCTGAATATTGCATTCAAGACTGTTGAAACTTCAGAAACTGAAGATAGTTTTGATTCGGACGATTCCGGCGAACTATCTCATATCCCTTTAAAAAGCGATCTTATTCCCCACATTTCTGATTTATCCATTTCTGAACCTAAAAAGATGGATCAAGCTTTGACCGAGATGATGGAACAACTACGTCTTATAAATAACAACATCGCTAACTTAAGTCAAAGACAAGAAAATCAAGAAGCAGCGATGCAAGCACTAAGACAACCACCACACCAAGTGGAACAACAAGCGGCGCAAGTTCCAACCCAAAGGGTAGAGGATTTCTTCAGAATTCCTGACCCTACAAAATCTCTGCCACACTTTGAAGGCAACAGAAAACAACTGCATGCATGGCTGACAACTGCTGAAGAAACCTTAGACTACTTCAAAGCAGCAGTCAGTCCAACATTATTTAGAATGTACGTTACCGCAGTAACGAACAAAATCGAGGGTAGAGCAAAAGATATACTTTGCCTAGCCGGAAATCCCCAGACTTTGACAGCATCAAGAGCACCCTAATTAATGCTTTAGGCGATCGGCAGGAATTGTCTACTTATAAATGCCAGCTATGGCAACATAAGATGACGGATGGAATGAACATCCATAAATATTACCAAAAATCCAAGGAACTTTTACAAAACATAAAAACACTTGCAAAACAGAATGCCACCTATAAAGCTAACTGGCATGCAATTAATCTTTTCATCGACGAAGATGGCCTGGCTGCCTTTGTATCTGGCTTAAAAGGCACATATTTTGGACATATCCAAGCAGCTCGCCCGAAGGACATTGAGGACGCTTATGCCTTCCTCTGTAAGTTCAAATCTCAGGAAATTGTTGCTAATGCAGTACCGGAAAGACATAATAAACCGTTTATCAGACACCGAAAACGCTCCTAGGAGGCGACCAACGAAATTATCAGAAAAATCAGTTTCAACCGCTACCTCAAGGAGAAAATTCTAGAACATTCCCACAGAAATCAAATCAAGCAACCCCGATGGATATCGATCAAATCACTTAGAAGTAGATTAACCTTAAATAAAAATTTCATAAATAACACTGAAATAGAATCAGAAGATTTATCGGAGGAAGAAGAGATCTGAAGAAATTTTCGGCGACGCAAATTTTTGTACAACAATGCAACCTGCCAACGTAACATGAAACAAAATGACTTTTTACCGTACATACTAGTAAAGGACAAAATTAATGACATTGGTATCCGACTACTCATCGATACCGGTGCAAATAAAAACATAATCAGACCTGGTATTATCCCTACAATGGAATCAAAAAATATAACCACTGTAAAAAACATATTTGGAACACAAACTATCACTAAAAAAGGAAAAATTAACCTTCTAGGCCCAAATATCCCGGACCAAACGTACCATGAACTAAGATTCCACGACTTCTTCGATGGAATTATAGGCTCCGAATTCATGTCTAAAACAAAAACTTTCATTGATTTTGATACAAACAAAATATCCATAAATAAACAAGATATCCCCTTTAAAAAATACTACCCATCAAAAAAATATCACTGTTACACAGTGACTGTCGAAACCGATAAAGACTGTGACTGGTTCAAATCCCTTCTTTCCAAAAACTTGTAAAAGGCCACTTTATTCAACCCGGACTCTACGCTTCAATTGATAACAAAAGCACTATAAAAGTTATCTCTGTCAACGAGAAAAAACCTACTATACCCAAACTTAAATGTACAAGTCAATAACTTTGAGACATTGGACCCCTATTCCAATTGATTCAAACGACGCCCCCGATAGAGATATCATAGATAAATTAATAAGAACACAACACTTGTCAGCATACGAAAAAAATGAACTAATTAATACACTCATACAAAATCACAAAGTCCTTCTGAGAAATAACGAGAAACTCACCAGATATAACAATAATAAAACATACAAACGCTACAAAAGACGATAACCCAGTATACTCGAAAGGATGACATATTACCTCGATCATTTTAGAAAAGATGTCGAAGCCCAAATTAAAGAAATGTGCTTCGATTGTGGAATTATTACTCCATCCACAAGTCCTTATTCATCACCAATATGGGTCGTCCCGGAAGAAAAAGGACGCCTCTGGAAAACAAAAATTAGAGTCGTTATCCCCTTTATAAGGATTAACGAAAAGACGATCAGTGACAAATTTCCAATGCCAGAAATTGAAGATATTTTAGATAATCTCTGTAAATCTCAATATTTTTACGACATTAGACCTAAAATCAGGCCCATCAGATTGAGATGGATCCTGAAGATCGAGCCAAAACAGCTTTTTCAACTACCCAAGGACACTTTTTGAATTCACTAGAATGCCCTTCGGTCTAAAAAAATGCGCCCGCTACATTCCAAAGGGCTATGAACAATATTTTATCGAAATTTCATTGGTTCAATTTGCTACGTTTATTTGGATGATATTATTATCATCGGACATAGTTTAGAGAATCATCTGAATTAAATGTCTGTAAAGTCCTGGAACGACTTGCCCAATTCAATCTTAAAATTAAACTGGGATATCCGTGCACTCTTTAAAAGAGAAACTGAATTCCCATTGCTTTATTGTCACATCAGACGGTGTTCGACCTAACCCCTGAGAAAGTCCAAAAGATCCTAGATTGGAAAATACCGACTAACGAAAAAGAAACTGGCGACAATTTTAGGATTGTCTGGCTACTATCGTCGCTTTATTCAAGATTATTCTAAAATAACAAAACTAATCACCAAATATTTGAAAAAGGATATACCAATCAATACAAAAGACCCAGAACAATACATTTCATCTTTCTCAAAATAGAAAACACACCATCGCTTTTCGGACCAAATACTTGCATACCCAGACTTCAATTTGCCATTTATCTTAACCACGGATGCCAGTGACTACGCTGTGGGAGCAGTGCTATCTCAAATTCAAAATAAAAATTGAACGCCCCGTCGCTTTTGCTAGTAGGACACTAAACAAAGCGGAAACAAATTATTCAACGATAGAAAAAGAAGCACTAGCTATTATCTGGGCAATACGAAAAAATATAAACCATATCTACTTGGCAACCAGTTTAAATTATACACCGACCATAAACCGCTCACATTCATAAAAACTCTACTAAGAACAACAGAATACTAAATTGGAGATTAGAACTTGAAAATTACCAATATACAGTAGAATATAAACAGGAAAAAACAAATGTAGTAGCAGATGCCCTCAGCCGAAAAACAGAAAATCCTACTGAAATTAACGCAAACGAAGAAAATTCAGAAACATCCCAAACTGACGTATCCGAAGACGAAGAAATCAGACAACACAATGACATTCCAGATAACAGATCCGAAGACTTCGAAACCGTACATTCCGCCGACACTTCCGACGACTATTTTATCAAATCAACCGAACGACCAATTAATTATTATAGAAACCAAATTATTTTCCGAATTTCAAAACTAAACATAGAGGCGATAGAATCACCTTTTTTGAGTTATAGACGGAGCTACAATTAGCATGGAAAATTATGACGAGACTTCGATAACAGCATACATAAAAAAATACCACACAATGGCAAACAAACGGCAATTCTCGCACCCGAAAACCTGATAAACCTTATTCAACAATGTTATAAAAATCATTTTAGTTGTTCTGGATACTTCATTATTACCCATTTTCAAGTAGAAGACGTCGCAAACGAAGAAAGGCAAAAACCTACTCATCACAAAGGAACACGAAAGAGCTCATCGAGGTATAACTGA
Source organism: Aedes koreicus (assembly GCA_024533555.2). NCBI lineage: Eukaryota > Metazoa > Arthropoda > Insecta > Diptera > Culicidae > Aedes > Aedes koreicus. The sequence continues at coordinate 83,822 of JAHHFK020004559.1, forward strand.
AGTAGAAAACTGAATTGAAAAGAGCAAGCAGTTTCTTCCTAAGATGCACAACAAGATTACCACCGCAATAAACACCTGTACCATCTGCAACACCCATAAATACGAACGGAGGCCCTACAACATAAAGATTTCACCGAGACCAGTCACAAGGAAGCCTATGGACAGAGTTCACATGGATATTTTTTCTGTGATCAACTTTTGTGAATTTTCTGTTTAGTTTATTGATTCCTTTTTTAAATTTGCACAAATGATCCCCATAGAGACAAAAAAATTTGATAGACGTAAAAAACGCGCTTACTACATTTTTTGGTCACTATGGAGCACCAACACAAATCATAACAGATCACGAAACCACCTTCCGATCTATTCAACTTAAGAATTTTCTGAGCAATCTGTGAGGTCTCTTGCCTAGTGCTTCATCATCTGAAAGCAATGGACAAGTAGAAAAAACCCATTCAACCATTATAGAAAAGAAAATAATAATAACAAACACAAATTTCCAGAAATGAACACACCAGAACTAATCACAATCTGTATTTCATTATATAATTCCAGCATTCATTCTTCTAAAATTCAGTCCACAAGAAGTGCTTTTTAACCAAAGAGACTAATTGGACTCCAAAAGTAATTGCAAGGGAAGCCAACGAAATTTTTTCAAAAGTCAAACTAAAGATCGAGAAATCAAACAACAACCAAACAAAAGGTAACGATAGAAAGAAGATCCCCCCCATTCTTCAAGAAGGTCAAAACGTGTATGTTGAACCAAACTTACGAAAAAATTTTGATCCCAGAGCAGTTGGAACTAAAGCAAATCAGGTAAAAGAAAAGGAAAACTTCTAGGAACATTAAAAGATAATAAAAATAAGATTAAAAGACTTAAAAAATGTTAGGAATGACTAGGTTTCACTTTCTACTAGCTTTAACCCAAATATTAGGCCAACACTTAGAAATTGAGGATTTAAATCAAAGAGCATTGCTGCTACCAAAGCAACAAGATTTCCGTTTCATCCAAACAGGTGTCATTAAAATTATTCACCCTATAAATTTAACAATGTTAGAAGAGAATGTAGTTTCGTTTCTTTTTTAGATATTTCAAGGAAAATTGATAGAAATTTACCATTATCAAGCCTTATCACTAGGAAAAGTAGACAATTAGCAGATAATTTATACAAGCTAAAACCCATTAAGAATAGCAGGCCAAAAACGTTGGGACATCATCGGAAAAGGTTGGAAATGGCTCGCAGGAAACCCTGACGCAGACGATTTGAGGATTATCAACAAAACTTTCAACGAACTAATTGATCAGACGAATGAACAAATTAAAATCAACGAAGCGTTATCAACGAACGAATTTTCAGAAACAACTAATACCATAAACCAACTTACCGCAGTCAACAACATTTTATCAAAGGAAACTGATGCTCTCACCCTAATTCTCTCTCTGGATACAATGAATAATATTCTCGAGGAAATTGAAGACGCCATCCCGAGGGCCCGTATATCGCTCTCTGACAGTAAGCTACTAACACTGAAGGAAATTTTCATCATAGAAACAATCATCAACGAACAAGGCATCACGACTAACTTTCCAGAAGAAGCACTGAGTTATGCAAAACCAAAAATAGTCAGCAAAATTGATATGCTGCTCTACATATTGGAAGTTCCCAAAATCAATGGCATGTGCGAAATAATCAAAATTATACCACTCATAGTAAATGATACAATCATAGCAGAGACCCCTAACTACATTGTGAAATCAGGTAACAAACTTTATACTACGGATCACCCAGAAAAATCAATCCAACAGTTACATTACACAAAACTCTTCTCGGACAAATGCATATCCCCAATTATAATGGGACTAGAAAGCCACTGCCCCGCATCCAAAACAACACAAACTGATTTTGGAATTTTACCGGGAAACATGCTACTTATAAATAATGCCAGAAATCAGTACATAAGTTCAAATTGTGGACCACATAACAGAACATTAACAGGAAATTTCCTGATACATTTCGAAAATTGCACAGTCCAAATCGCTAACAATACCTTTTCATCAGAAGAAAGATTCAACCCCACAAAGCTACTAACAGGAATCTTCCCAGGCCTACAGATCAACAAACACATCATCGACAAACTCAATTTATCTAGCATTAGTTGGGAAACAAGTAAAAATAGACACCGGATTGAGCACATACAATTACAACAGTTTGAAAACAGGAAATGGTTTTATGGACTCTTTGGCGGTCTTTCAACCACCACAATAATTATCATAACAATTGCAATTATTTGTTTCCGTAGGAAAAAGTCGTAGTCACCATCAAATACCCCAAAACGAGCAGAAAGTTTAACAAACAGAAAGGAGTCAAATCCACCCAATCGACCGAGGACGTTCGATCTACCTCTCGGAGGAATTACATGACAGACTAGGACAGACACCACCCGCAGAACCAACAGATCAGTGGATATAGAACCACGCCACCCGAGCAAAGTCCAACGCCACCAGCGAAACCAACAGATCAGCGGATATAGAACCACGCCACCCGAGCAAAGTCCAACTCCACCAGAGAGCCCAGCGGAACGTCCTGTCAGCAGATTTAGATTACAAATAGCCCGATCGAACAGTCGATCGCTCTCTTTTTTATCCAGAAGTGAAACAGTTAAGTTGAGGTTTAATTAGTAGTGAATTAGTGTAAGGATTTGGAAAATAAATGTTTTTTTTTTATAAATCACTGAGAGTGATTCTCATTATTATATATTAAAACATTCAAATGATTAAAAAATACGTGATAAAAGATAAAAATATGAAAGTGAGAGTGTGGACATGTATAAGTGAAAAAAAAGAGTTTGATAGTGTTGGATTTCAGTTTTGAACGTATTTAGGAATAAAGAAAATAAGTTAGTTTTATAGTAGAAATTAGTTTTTGTTTAGGGACCCTCTTTATAGTTTAGGTGTGGTGTGCGAGGAGGGGATTTCTTGTGGAGATTGGGAGGGTGAAGGCGTTGTAAAGTGTGTGTGTAGTGGTTAGTGTTAAAGTTTTCGGTGTGTAGGAGGTAATATGCGGTGGTGGGGTTATTGATATAGGTATGGGCTTTGGGGTGTGATAGTCGGGGGGGTGGCGGGCGGGGGGGATTCTTAGAAGAACCCGGGTATCCATAGTGTTATATGTCTCAGGTCGATAAATAGACGTGTGTATGTGTGTGTACAAAGATATGAGACTTAACATTATAGAATTTGTTCATAGCAAGTCGACGTGGAATGCGTCTTATGTCTTTATTACTAAACTTAACCAAAACTGAGACTGACAAGAAAGCTCATGATAGTTCGTTTCACCTCATAACAGTGAGATGGTCTGTTTTTTCATTGTCACATGAAGGCCGTGAGATTTGCCAGCTCTGGCCAAGGGACACTCTGCACATTTTGTAATTGTCGAGTACAAACATAAATTAATTTAGATCTTCGTGAAGATGGCGAGTCAAGTTTTCAGCGGTTTCACGGGGAATCTATTTATAATAAATTAACGAATGTTGATGTATTCAATTAATTATATTTTACTGTAGACACATTGCAACAGAAAAGTAGATTATAAAGTTTTGATAAGACATTTTATCAATTTTGTACTCTGCTTTTTAATGTACCGTAGAATAAAACACTCTTATAAAGGGTGTTCCGATCAAAATTTGGTCAAAAAGTAATGTGTGTGAGTCGATCAAATTTTTTATTAATAAGCCAAATTATTTTTCTTTTTCAAGTTCAGTTAATACAGAATACAGGAGAAATATTCAGCTAAGCTTCCTTTTTACCGAATGCGAATTGCCGGGTCTTTCGCTTAGCACCTGTCATAAGATTTTGTACAGTCTACTTGTCCACTTTATTCGCCGTAGAACGCCAGTTTGCCTTGAACTGTTTCTAGCTCACAACAACTTTTTGAGTCTTCTTAAGGTTCCGCTTGACGATGGCCCAATATTGTTCGATTGGGCGGTGCTCTGGCGTTTTTTGAGGGTTCTTGTCCTTGGGCGCCACTTGAACGTTGTTAGCAGCATACCACTCCATGGCCTTTTCCCGTAATGGCAAGATGCGAAATCCGGCCAAAATAGAACGGAACAATTGTGTCGCTTCAGGAAAGGCAGTAGACGTTTTTGTAGGCACTCGCTCAGATAAATTTACTGGTTGACGGTTCCGGTCACAATGTAAACGTTGCACTTCAAGTCACAGGTACAGATGGCCTGCCACGTCAGATATTTCTTCGCAAACTTTGACAGTTTAATTTGCTTGAAAATATCTGCCACCTTCCCCCGTCCGGTTGCCGTATAAAATTCCTGTCCAGCAAGCTGTTTAAAGTCTGCCTTGACGTAAGTTTCATAGTCTTGTTCCACGCAATCAAACTTCGTCCGCATCGTCGTGTACAACTTTCACGATCGTGCTTTGGCCGACGTATTTTGTTTATCGTCGCGATTTGAAGTCACCACTTTCTTGTAAGTCGACAGTCCAGCTCGTTTTTAAGCTCTATTCACGGTTGAAGGCACCACTTCCAGCTTCTTTGCGACAACTCGGACGGAGAGGTTGGGGTTCCACTCGAAACAGCTGGCAACTCTTTTGTCATCGCTGTGGCCTCCGGCTTTCGATTTCCCCCCGATCCAGCTTTCCTGGCTGTCGACAAACGTTCACCGAACACTAGCAATACGTTGGTAACAGTTGATTTAACCACATTCAACAATTTCGCCAACTTGGCGTGAGAATAGTTTGGATTTTCGCCCTGCAAATAATTTGTTGTCAGAAAAGCAACGACAGCTGACAACTTCCAGAATTAGTTACATGGGCCTGCCCCAAAGCTCGTGCCCCCGCCCTCTTTTTTTTAATTTTTTGTGGCAGATATTTTGAATAGTGTTTGAAAGGACAATGGACACTGGGGCAACTTGGTGGGGGCGGTTGGTTTCTTTAAGGGGCTCACGTGGCGTCAATTTGCAAGGACCATTGCAAAATTCCCCAAAATACTTTTGGTGGGGGGGGGGGGATGTGGGGGTCTTTTCTCACCGGAGAAAAAAGTGGGTGGTGTTTTTTCTTAAACAGGGTTGGAGTATTTTTTGTAGGAAATTTTGTGGGGTGGAAAGTAGGTGGGCGAACAAATGGGGGGGGAAAGGGACACGTGACTACAAAAACAGGACACTTGAGCATATGATTTTTATTTTCCTATCCTAGAACATACAAACGTATAATCATTGTTTCGATGTACCTGCCTTATTATCCACGAAGGAATATTTAGACGATGAAGACACTTTGCGCAGTAGAATACGATTTTTTGAAATTTTGTCATAAAATTTATCACATTCAAGATCAATGTTCTGCTTAACAATTAACATCGCTTTCATCAACATCTAGCCGTGATTTTTCGTGTGTCCACATATTGTTCATAGAATAAAAAGTCCTCTCAACTGGTGTGGTGCTTCCAGGAAGGCACAAAACATAATCGGTGAGTTTTATGAATTCCTGGCAATTCAGAAATTTGTTTTCCATTTCTGTAAATATTTCCACCCATCGGTTTGAAACCGACACGGATTCTGAGTTCCACCTTTTTAACTCCCTGATTATTACTTCTTTAATTAATGTCCATTGATCAAACAGAATATTCTCCTCTATTTTAACTCCTGGCAACTTTTCGCTGAAGCTTCTTTGAATATCTGGCCATTCAGGAGCTGACCTCTCTAAAATCCACCTATATTGCTGAGTTTGTCCTAGACTAGCTCTCCATTTTTCAATGTACTCCAATGCAGTATTGTAAAAATTATTAACAGTCTGAACAAATTTTGCTCCCTGAATTTCACCGAAATCAACAAGGTTATTAAGAACGGTTCGAACTTCGCTCGTCAAAAACATTTCGTCTTTTTATGTTGAATAATTTTCACAACATCCTCGAAATTAACAGCAACTTCTGTGGCAGATACATCGTCTCTTTTAAAAAAAGTTGATGAATGTTTCGAATGTCACTAACTGATCTCTAGTGAAAAGCAGCCACAGTTTGAGACAAGGGTTCTCAAATAAATCGCGTAGAGCTACAGGACATTTTTCTTGCGAGAGATAATATGAGCGCAGCCCATCGAACATGCTGAGAATCCTATCGATTGACGGTCCGAGAGACAGAAATCTTGTGTTGCCATGCTCAAGCAATTTAGCGTAATTATCACCGACAAAATCACAGAAACCTTCAATTGTTCTACACGGACCGTGTAAATGTAAAAATATTAATAAACTTTCACTGCGAAACTTTCAATATCAATGGCAAACAACGACTGCATGTTAAGGCGAGGGGATTATAGGGGGGGATGGACAGACAATAATTCGCGGGAACTGCCAAAAATATGGTTCAGAGTACAAAAAAAACAAAAAAAAAAAAAATCAGTGGGGTTGTGTACAAGACACGACCGGTTGACGTAGACTACGTTAAACCAAGTGATGCATTATAATGTCAGGGAAATTCTGTGTGGCTATTATTAGCGTTAAAAGGGTTTCAATTATTCGTGCCGGTCGCTTACCCTTACCGATAGAAGCAGTTTAAGTCACAATATGACGGGTGCGGCTCTTATGGGACATTAGACCAGCGTTTTGAAGCCAGTATGTAAGAAAATTCTATTGTACGCTCTTGAGATATTATTTGGTGGCCCTGAAAAGGGCCGTTTGGTTTTATGAAGTCAGTATGTGGGAAAATTCTCTTGTACACTCTTTATAACTCTTTGGTGGCCCTGAAAAGGGCTTTTTGGTTTAAATGATGACACGGCCACGGTTGCACGTTTTACGATGGACTATCTTTAAGGCCTAGAAGATAGTTGAGGATCTGTTAGGGAATATAAAATTATTAAATTAATGAGAGTTTTAACTAGTTTTAGCACCAGAGTGAGTTTTATAAAATATCATTATTCTTTGCAATGGGTATGGGAGAAAAGGTTGGTTAATATTTAATAAATTCTTATAAATATAAAATAAACACCTGAGAAAATAATCACGCATTAAAACATGTTCAGCGCATTAGTTGTATCGATATCATGTGTATGTTCGTATGATGTAAAAGCACGCGGCGCATGTCATCACCAGAATACAATTAATACTATGTTGAAATTTATTAAGACAGGGAGCGATAACATAGAGAGATATTCAATTGCTATGATGACATGCACTTTGTCAAATTGATTTAAATTTAATAAATATCAATTTCCTACCTCGAGTTGAAGGACCTTCTCCAGCGTCCCAACTAGTTGTTGGCAACGCATTACCTCTTGCTGCTTTCAATTTCGCCCGATAACTACGAGCTCGCTCGGCATCGGTGCATGGTCGTTTCGGAGGATTTCCCGTATGTTCGCTCTTTATGCGCTTCCTGAATCTGCGCAAGCGTTCTGGATCAAATCGGTTAGGCATTCTCACTTTCACTATGTTTCTCAAAAAGTTTTTCTTCCTAGAGGTAGGACTCTATCCAACGCGAATCGTTAACACAACAGAACAACTGTTTATAACACACTACTAATTGGAATTTACAGAGAATGTTGGTTCGGAATATCATGTTCGACATCGAAAATGGTGTCCGTGATAGGGAATTTGTGTGGTTTAAGGTATGCGACGAAGGGAAAACAAGTTTTGCTAATACCACTGGCTGCAAATCGACAATTTGAAACGAAAATCCTAATCAAACAAACTCTCAAGCTGAGAATATTAAATTGAAAGTAGCAAAGATGGATTTGTATCTGGTAGGATTTTTCGGTGAAAATAAATCAAAGCACCGGCCTAGTTGCCTAGTAACGACTTGGCATAATCCAATATGACTGCCAATCGACCGAAATGTAAGATTAACTCTTATTCAAATAACTCTCTTAAATTAGAAATTGAATTGATTTATTGATTCATCGCGGGTTGCGCCAACCAGCTAGGAAAAATTTTTCACCGACGGAGAATTGTCCTGCTCGCCTTCCATGGAGGCTCTCCCGCAAACAGTAGCGTTTTTGCAGTCGTGACGAACAAATCGGCGCTAGATTAAATGGCGCGCAAACCGAACGAAATATTAATTTAATTCTTTTACAAACAACTCTCTGAACTGGATTGGTTGTCCTCAAAAGGACAGATTATTTATTAGTGGGTTGCGCCAACCAGTTGGGTAAAATTTTCCCAACGGCACGCCCTCCATGGAGGCGTTTTTGCAATTGCGGCGAACGAATCGGCACCATGATATTAGGCGCACAAACCAAACGAAATTAAAGTTTAATTCTTGTATAAACAACTCTTTTAATTAAATTGGTTGTCCTCAAAAGGACAGATTATCAATTTATGGATTGCGCCAAAAAGCTAGGTGAAATTTTTACCGACGGCTTGCCCTCCATCGAGTATCGAATTAAATTTAAGATTAGCTCTTTAATAAACAACTCTTTTATTTTAATTTATTGTCCTCAAAAGGACAGATTATTTCCACCTACTGCTGCTCGCCCCCAAGGACGCTTTCCCCCAAACAGCAGCGTTTTCGAAGTCGCGGCGAAACAATCGCCACGATGAGGTAAGATGGCGGCTTGCACAAACCGACGCGATTGTGCGCCCCCATAATCCGCCATTTTACCTCATCGCGACGATCGCTGTTCAGGAGAGCCGTGGTATTTACCACCACCAGCTACTACGCGACCACCATCTGCTACGCAACTACCAGCTGCCTCTGCGACCAGCTCCGCTGCCGGACGAATGCAGCAGCTGCGACCAGCTGCCTGCGACCAGCTGCCTGCGACCAGCTACCAGCGACCAGCTCCGCACAGCTTCAATGCTGCCAAACGAATGAGGCAAATTTTTCCTAAGTGTGCGTTTTATACCGTTCTCAGCTGCATGCGAGACGTACATGGAGAGACGAATCACATGATTGGTTAAAGTCCCTCTCTAATACAAAGAAGAAGAAGATGATGCAAGACGTTCCTTGCTTCGATTTGAAAACTGTGATAGGAAATTTGGTAAATTTACTCTGCAAAATGACATTATAAGACATCACCTTATATTTGCGTTATTTTCAATAGTTTACTATTGTTTGAGAATAATGTTTGACAATTGAATTAGAGCGCGGTAAAATTTCCGACCGATTGAGGAAGAAATCATGTAAATCTATCGTGGGTTATTTGAGTTATTCGCGTACAAAACGTACGGTTTTTCGTGACGGTCGCAATATTTTAGATTTTCATTCGACACCCTACCCTTGCCGTAAGACGTAGTCTACGTCAAAAATTACCTGTCACACACAGTCATCAACATTGAGCATTGAAGATCCGAAGTTTCCCCAGGTAGGGAAACAAAATCCAAGATTTTGTCGTGTACGCCACTATTGAAAAGAAAATACCGAACCATGACCGGGAACAGTTTGATGTCCTTTTTGTTCGATGCATCCACACTTATGGTCACATTGCTCACTTTTCTCAAGTCTTCTACCAGCTCTTCAACAGCATACGGTGATAAAACATTCGTCACTATTGCCTCAGATTTGGTACGCGCCGAGGAGAACTTTGGATCATAGCTAATCAAAAAATAAAAAATATTTTCGATAAACAATCATTTGAGCGAATACTTTGTGCATGTCGCACACAATGATAAGCAAAAAGTGCCTCACTTGTTGCAATTTTGAAATATTCACTTTCATCACGTTTCACCATAAACGAACTGATGTTTCTAGAAGACGCCAATGCTCGTTGTGCCTCCGTATGCTTCTGGCTCCGAATATGTTGGCTGATGTCACTTTTTCCACCATGAGCCACTGAAAAACAAGCATTACACTGCGTGCAAATAACTTTAGCGTTATCACTTAACTTGCTGTTACTGCGATCTAGTTTTATAAGCTTGAATTCCTTTTGGAGTTAGTCGTTAAACGTGCAAATCCGTCGCTTCGACATTTTTTTTCGTTTATAAACAGTCGAGTTCGGCTTTGCCCTTGCAAGCGGTCAAGCTTCTACTGCTGAAGAGATGTTTCACAAATACCTACTTACGTGTTATTCGTTTGCTGTTCACAGACACAGACACTGCCGTCAGTCCGTCAAATCATGCATGCTTTATGTACGAAAGCAAAAGACGAAAGATGTTTGTTTTAGTGTTTCTCTCGCTCACGCACTGTTGACAGTTTGTCTGGTAGCGATGTGTCAATTGACAAGCCTGATCAAAAAAATGAAATTAAAAGTAGATGATCATTTGTTAAACTTTATGCAAAGATGAATGCAATATTTTTTTGGCGTACCCGAAATACGGTACAAATTGATAAAAAGACGGGACAGTAAAAAATGGTTGAAAAAACGGTACTGTCCCGTTCAAAACGGTACGTTTGGTCAGCCTACCAGTAACATTACCCAATCGGTATATAATACCTTGGGGTCTGGTTTGATTCCATCTCTGGAAACTTTTCGTCTGAGCTTATTTCCGTGAATCCTCCACTTCTCGTCACCACTTTAATAACCTCACTTTATGGGTCGTTTATTATTCAGGTAATTACGGGTTTTTGATATTTCCGACTTTTTCATAAATAAACTATCTAAATTGCCTCTGCTTATAACTGCGGCTCAAGTTTGAATGACTTGGATCATTAAAATGGCATGAAAAAAACAACCCAATTAGATCGATAACAAATGTTAGTTCAAATAAGATATCGCTCAAATCAGCCTCAGGGTGGAAAAAAGGCATGCGCTAGGTAAAATTAATTATTTCCTTTTTTTGGAACTATTTACTGACATTGCTTCCTTACAGTTCTTGAAATAAAACAAAATGCGGAATGCAATCATAATACAGCTCGTCCATATTTTCTGCCATGATACGATACTTTTATTCTCTTTCCACTACGGCCTCGGGTTCTTTATCAACAGACCATCGCTTTCACACAGATACCCTCAGATCCGGCTCGACGCGCATCGTGTTTGTAATTAATTTCAGTCACTATACGTAACAGTAGCTGCATCCGCTTCCTGTGCCAGGAGAATCCTTTTTTCTCCAACTTCCTTTCGCTTGCCTTGTTGACATCATTCTCTAGTGCCTTGCTCTGGCTGTACATACATATGTGTGTTTGTGTTTCAGTTTATGTGTGAAGAATACGGCCACCTCGACCCCTAACTGTGTTCGGCCTCCCACCGGATGAATAAAACTGTAGTAGAGTTCAGATAAAAACTAACACTTGGTAAATATCAGAACTAAATGTATAGCTCGACCGGGGCTGCTGCTTCTATACTGCACTCAAGTGTTTCCGTTGGAGCGCCATCATCTGGATATTGTTATTTCCTGCTGATGATGGCGAAGATGACATTGTTTCGTTTTCCTGACCATGCACCGCATGGTCGGAGGAGACAGTAATGGAGAACGGTGTTTGAAGAAATAAAAAAGGTGAAGAATGCCACCGTTCCTGGAGTGATGGGCGAGGATCAAGCGAGTCAAGAGATCTCTTTGGATTATTTAGAGAGATGAAAGAACGAACAATACTTAACGGAACAAGTTGCCTGCACTAATGAAGTTATTTATGGGACAAAAATGAGTTGAAGACCGGCATCTATCTTGTTGGTGCATGTCACTTTATTAGCGACCACTTTATTGCAGCGTTGCGGAACGATGGAGACGCCGGATTGTTCGCAGCTGAGGGTCTACGAAATGTTGGAAGCACAATCTTGTTTGCCAAGCGATGCATTAATACGCTGCATTGCTAGTTAGCTTTGTAAAGTTTAATGACTAATTATCCCAGAGTCTGAATCAGCGAGACTTCACTCAGGATGATATCGGCTGCTAATTACTTATAATTGAATAATCAGAAAAAGTTGCATGAGTGGCTTTCGTACTCACATAACATACAATATGGAGTTGCATTAAAGCTCTTTGAAACTAGATTTGTAAAAAAAAAACGTTGCCTGTATAAAGTCTGTATCCACAATAATCCGGACTCAAGTAAAACACAAATTTCGTTTTATGTTTCAATTGTACCTAGGTAACCAATAAGCATTAGCATTTGCAATAAAACAAACCCTAAATCTGCATTTCAGATGCCACAAGCATTATATTAGCATTATGTCAGCATCTTGAATGCTATCTGTTGGAATGTTGAATTTCAAATGCTATTTAAATGCTCGTAGCCTATAATAAACATTTCGAATGGAAAATAGCATTAATGAAGAATTATCATAGCATTGCAGTAAAGCAGCCGTTTATTGGGCCAAAAGCGGCATTTGCTTGATAGGCTGCCGTTAAGACGCTTTGGAACTGCTTATTGGTTACCTGGGTAGTTTCTTATTTGAGATTCATGGGACATGATTTAATAATTCGCGAAGGCAGAACTTAGTTATTCGGCAATTGCATGAAATTTTCGAACTTAGGGCTCAACTTCATCCGTTGCACAGTGGTCTAGAAAGAGAATTTAGCTGGAGAGATACATTTTTAGCCTAAGTTTGATGTTTTGGAGCAGAATTGTTTTGAAAAGTTATTTCTAATAATGAGGCCCCTATTTTAGTGTGAATGAAAACTAGGGTGGTATCGAAAGTCTAACTTTTCTATTTGCAGAAATAAAGGCATATACTTAGAAAAAAGTTGTAGATTAGAAAATGTTAAGCAACTGTGATGAAATAAATTTGTCTGTAGCTTTTTAATATGACCGAATTACAGCCATTTTTCCTTTGGAGCGTAGGGTGTCCCTATAAAAATCAATCATTTTGCTTTAACTTTTTTATTTCAAATTTTCCAGCAAAGTTGTCTGGCTATTGATTCTACACACTACCAAAATGCCATGTAAATTTCTGTCTCCTGAGACCGACACATGCAAGCGTCCTTTAGCACATAAGAATGAGTTGAAAGAGAAGAGAACATAAATTCAATCAAACACATCTTTCGTCGAATTGCGTATGTGTCAGTTTGAGGAGACATAATTTTACACGAAATCTTTCTTTACGTTCCCCGACTTTTTACAAGCATGAATTACGTCTCGTGTAAAATTCATAATTTTTAGGTGTGTAGAACAATAAAAGATATAACTTCTGATGTGCTTAAATTGTCGTCATCGTATGTCAAACAAAAGTTATTATGGTTTTTTGGAAAAAAAACAAAAAGGCCTTTTATTAATGTTGATCTCTTTGGTTGCGGGAGACAGAAAAATTATTTCTCAACAGAATTTGAAAGGATTTTTATTTCGTAACAGAGTTGAAAATTGTTGAATTTCTATTTTGAAAATCCCTTCGAAATACATTTCAGTGCAAAAATGAAAATGGAATTCATTTCCTTTTTTTTCTGAGGTACGTCACTGCGAGTTGACGTAACGTCGAAATTCTTATTATTGATTCGTTTTGTTGTTATTATTTTCATTCAGTATGCGTGAGTTCTTGCTGTTCATCCAAGATTGTCAGTTTTTTAGCTCTCTCTTATATCCAATCTCTAAACAGAATAATCAGTTCATCTTGCAATCAGTGAATACGAATTAAAAAAAAACTCACAGTCATTTAGGCACATTGATTTTTTTTTCACCAGTTTCCGCGTGACCGTGTGCACAAAGAAATGTGGGTCTACGCAACTCAACATTTTTGGTGAAATGTTAAGTGGAAGTGGATATTCTTATCTCGGTGACTCCTTCCACGCTATGTGCAAATGTTCTTTGCTATTGATTTTACCAGTTTCGGAAGTGCTGCACAGATTCTTTGAATCCGTGTTAGATTAATTATTAATCCTATATTACTCATCCGTGCTCCGCTCCATCATCACCTTACGATGGACAATTGGACAAAACAGCAAGAAACGCCATCGATATAACGTCCACGTTTTTCATAAGAGATGAAGCAAAATCTTTCTGCAACATCGATCCCGAAGGCAGCTGACAGCTGCAACTACGTGTAAGTTAGGTTCGAACTAGGGAATTTCACCCGTCATTTCCGACTTCGACACGACGAGCTGCCGAACGCAATTGGCCTGTTGAATCCAACGATCCAACTGCAAAGGAGCCAAGAACCATTAGAGAGCAGCTTTGGATACGTTTTGAAAATTCATTTCCTGAATATTTAGTGAAATGAATGAACATTTCATTCACTGTGATATGGTTGGATGAACTTGAATTTTTTTTTGTTCATTGTCATTGAAACGCAAAATTAATGAGCGTGGAACGATTGCGTGACATGGCACGTGCAGAAGAAGATAAAGCAAAAATAATTACCAAAATAGTTGTACAGTAGGTTTAAGTTGTGGAAAGATGGACAATGAATTTATTATTGATTCAATTCGGGTTGCGTCAGTAAAGTGAATTTGATTTTTTTCAACTCTGCTTCGTATCGTAAAGGGCGAACACGAAATTATTGCGACACCGAAAATGTCATGCCAATTTTCTTATAATGTTTAGAATCAAACTAAAATTTAAGGGTAGTTTTATACATATATTTACTTTAAAAATCAGAAGAAGAGTTAATCGATGGAGCCTTGAGTGTAAAATTGAACGCATTTTCGCTTGATGCCCTCCATCAAAGTCTTTACAGTGTCATCCGGTACCAGTTTCTCAGTTTTTTTTTTCCATTTTCTTAACATGTCCTTCTCGTCTTTGACTGTCTTCTTGCTCTTCCGAAGTTCCCGCTTCATCATTGCCCAGTACTGCTCCACCGGGCGCAGCTCCGGACAGTTTGGCGGATTCATGTCCTTTGGAACAAAATGGACAGAATTGGCCTCATACCACTCCAGGACACTTTTAGCATAGTTGCATGATGCCAAATCTGGCCAAAATAGCGGAGCTTCGTCGTGCTGCAAGAACGGCAAAATGCGCTTCTCGAGGCACTCAGATTTGTAGATCTCGCCATTTACTGTGCCCTTTGTCACGATAGGCTCACTCCTCAGTCCGCAAGAGCAGATGGCCTGCCAAATGAGATATTTGGAGGCGAACTTCGACATTTTCTTCTTCTTAAATTTGTCATCCACATAGAACTTGCTCTTGCCGGTGAAAAACTCCAACCCCGGAATTGGCTTAAAATCGGCTTTTATATACGTTTCGTCGTCCATCACATAGCAGCCATATTTTGTCAGCATCTTCTCGTAGAGCTTCCGTGCCCGAGTTTTAGCCGTCGATTGTTGCCGCTCATCGCGGTTTGGGAAGTTCTGTACCTTGTATGTATGTAGTCTAGCTCTCTTCTTTGCATTTTGGACGTAGCTCTGCGACATGCCGATCTTTTTAGCCAAATCACGGCTTGAGACGTTGGGATTTGCTTTAATCATCCGCTTCACCTTTCCCTCCGTCTTTTTGTTCTCCGGTCCCAGTTTTCTTCCAGCTCCTTTGCCGTGGTCCAACGTCAACCGCTTCTGAAACCGCTTCAACACTCTGGAGACGGTTGAAAAGTGAATGTTCAACATTTTTCCCAACTGCCGGAGCGACAGGTCAGGAAATTCCAGGTGTTTGGAAAGAATTTGTTCGCTCGACTCGCGTTGGTTCACCTCCATTTTCGTTGAATCGAAAAACACGACTTCGAGTTTGACAGCATGTAAACAATACACATCAATGAGAAAGTGCGCAAAATTTGGTTGATTTTTACCCAATGGTAAAAAAGTTATGCCGTGTTGAATTTGTCGCAATAATTTCGTGTTCGCCCTTTATTTGAAAACTGGAGATAGGTTATTTTTTAAATTCAAACAAATTTGAAAAAGGCGTAATTTTATAAGAAAATCGTAAATAACTCGCTGACAGTAAGAGATATTGGCAAGATTTATACGTCAAAAGTTTTATCTTTTTAAGTTCTAAAAACCATTTCAACACAACTTTGTTGGCAAATTATAAATAAAAAGTTAATCTTATCCAGCCAAAATAGCAACGAAATAGGAACGATGCGTGGACATACCATACCATACGCTCCGAGGTAAATATAATAAAATAATATTAAAATAAATCATGAAAACCCGAATAATGTTAAAAATGAAAAAAATAATGATAAAAATGTTAAATCAATATGCATTGCCTAACAGAATAATGTCTAAAATATAGTGAAGGGATATTATAATGTAAAATGCTGATTATAAATAAACATGTCTTTAGATTGTTGCCCTGCTGCAATCCATAGCGTGTCCTTTATGAAACTAAACGATTAGCCAATATATCATAGACACGAGAAGAAAATTGGAAATTACTATACAAAACTCGGGAATTCCATGGATGATCTGAAATTAAACATCTTACAAATAACAGTATATCTAAAATTTCGATGTGTTGTTTTGTTTTCTTGCATAGCTATAGTCATTTGTAATGGATCTCATGTACTACAGTGATGTTAAATAATGATATTATGTGATGGCGCTTTTACTTCAACTGATCCTACGTTGTGATTTGTTTTAATAACTAAAAGAACTGTAGGCACAACTGTCTGTAACAAACGAGACTAAACTAAGGACTGACTTTATTTTTGACTTATTATATACATATAAATTATTCTGATGGCACGGTCGGATATGCTGTCTCGCCAGCCGAACGAACGCGGCTGCCAGAACGATGACAAAATCTCGTCTAACATGCGCCCGCCAGCACCAACTATAGGTAGTGAGAAGGTTACTCTCACTCCGTGCTGCCAAAACCATAGTTGCTACAACATACCCGCCGCCTTGAACGACTATGTTCAAAACAAAAGAAAACAAACAAACTAATATCGAATTCGTTTTTGAACCAGGGTGGAAAGTCAACGGGAACCGAATTTTTGGGGAACCCAACAGGGTAAAAAAAAAACAAAACAGGGGTTTAAAAAAAAAACCCCCCCCATTTTTCCGGTTTGGAAGGAAAAAAAATTCTAAAACAGTGATTGCTTTCTAGCTCTAACAGGTAAGTACAATATTCACTAATTATATAGTTGCTTCTTCCTTTTACAGGTAAATATTCACTCTCGTTGCTCGGACTGATGGTCGTTGACTGGAAGATCTCGTTGTTCATACTCGGTGGTCGATTCCAGAAGCGGCAGCAAGCAGATTTTGGTGATAGGCCTTTTGATGATTCCTCTTGCTGTGCGAAGGCTAACGACGCGCGTCAAATTATCTTTTCCAGGGTGCAGTTCGGTGATGCGGGCGAGTGGCCACCGGATTGCTGGCTGCATTTCATCGATCAGGATAACCATTCTGCTGGGCTGGATCTCGTTGTTTCGGGCTGCAAGTTTCGTGTCCTTTGTAAGCTCCTGAAGATATTCTGATCGCCAGTGTGACCAAAATTTTTGCACATGTTGCTGGAGCTTTTGGAGATGATTCAGTGTGTTCGTTGGTGCGTTTTGCAGATCTGGGTCGGGCAAGGCCTGAAGAGATGATCCTATAAGGAAGTGCGCCGGTGTCAAAGCAGCAAGATCATTGGGATCGTCAGATATTGGTAGCAATGGGCGCGAATTCATTGCCGCTTCGATTTGGTGCAGGACTGTGTAGTAGTCTTCGAATGTAAGTCGTGTACTACCCAACTGCCGAAATAAATGCCGCTTGGCAGTCTTGACCGCCGCTTCCCAAAGGCCACCGAAGTGTGGTGCCTTGGGAGGAGTCAAGTGCCACATAATTCCTTGCTCAGCGCAGGCGGAAGTGATTTTACTCTGCTCGACGTAGCTTCTGAACCTAGCAAAAAGTTCAGACAGTTCACGCTTTGCTCCCTCGAAATTTTTTCCGTTATCCGAATACAAGTGGGCGGGGGATCCCCGTCTTGAGATGAACCGACGTAAGGCTGCCAAGAATCCTTGGGTTGATAGGTCCCCAACTAGCTCTAGATGGACGGCCTTTGTAACAAAGCATACGAAAACACACAGGTAGGCTTTTGCTGGGGCGGCACGTTTATGGATGGGCTTTACGTACAACGGGCCAGCATAATCGACGCCTGTACTGGAGAAAGGGCGGCTGGGAATGATCCTCGATGACGGTAACTGGCCGATTTGCTGCTGCGCTGGTACTGGATGTTGACGTGAACAACGAAAGCAATTCCTTACGATGCCTTTCACCAAGTGACGACCATTCAGGGGCCAATATTCTTGACGAATCGTTGATAGTAGGAGACGCCCACCGCCGTGGACAAGTTTGTGATGGTAGTGCTCACCGATCAGTCGTGTAAACGGGTGATTCTTTGGGAGGAGGGCAGGGTGTTTTGACTGGTATGGAAGCTGGGATAAATTAAGCCGGCCTCCAACTCGCAAGATTCTTTGTGGGTCTAAAAACGGAGACAGGCGACGAACAGGTGATGTTTTGGCAACTGGGTTCCCTCTTATAAGCGCTCTGATTTCTTCACGGAATGTGTCATGCTGTGCAAGGCTGACTAATAGGGTATTGGCATTGGTAAGCTCTTTTACGGTAAGTGACTGTTGACCGCATTTCTTATCTGGGGTTGCAAGTGGCTGGGTTCTCGCTTTAGATCGGGTTTTGGCAGCGAAGCGCAGGCAGTATCCGATGGTGTGAAGCAAACGATTGTACGACGACCATCGAAGAAACCATGGGTTGATGTTGGATACTGTTTGGACGGATACAACGACACTCTTAGTTTCCAGTACTTGATCTGATACGTCAGGTGGGTTCGAAATTGGCCAAAGGTTTTGCGGATGCACCAACCAAGATGGACCATGCTTCCATACTTCATTCTTTACGAATTCCTCAATCGACATCCCGCGTGAGACGAGGTCTGCAGGGTTTTCAGTGCCCGATATGTGGTTCCACCTGCTACCATGAGTGTAGTGTTGTACCTCCGATACTCTGTTCGCTACAAATGTTTTCCATGAACTGGGAGGCGCGTGAAGCCAGTATAGGCAGACTGCAGAATCGGACCAGAAATAGGATGCTGACACGTGGATGTTGATGGACTCTTTAACATGTTGATGTAGATGCGCAGCCAAAACGCAGACACACAGCTCAAGGCGGGCTATCGTCAATTTTTTTAGCGGCGCCACCTTGCTTTTGGAAGCGAGTAGACGGATTTTTACACTTTGCATTACATTTTCGCAGCGGACGTACGTGCAAGCTCCATAAGCACGCGTGGAAGCATCGGCGAAAGTATGCAGCTCCACTCTGGACTCCGGCAGGAACGCATAACGGTCGATTCGGTACGTTGCGATCTTCGGTAGCTCTCTCCCATTTCATGCAAATGTGGTGCGGTACAGGTTCGTCCCAATCACAGGAGAGAGACCACAATTCTTGCATCAGAATCTTTGCAGTGACAACGACAGGTGCAATCAGGCCAAGTGGATCAAAAAGCCTAGCGATGTCCGAGAGGATGGAACGCTTAGTTGGATGGTCATCACGTTGCTGTATCTGAGAATCAAAACGAAGTTGATCGAGTTCTGGTTCCCAACATATTCCCAGCGCTTTAATGGATTCGTTTGGACAAAATTGCAGACTGGAATGCGTTCCAATCAGGTTCTCACCAAGACCTTGAAGAACTTCGAGACTGTTTGAAGTCCACTTCCTTAGAACGAAGCCACCCTTTTCGAGTAACTCAGATAGCTCCTTCCGAAGTTGAATAGCTTCCTCCACGGAATTCGCTCCACCGATGAAGTCGTCGACGTAGAAATTCTTCCGTAAAGCAGGACCACCCAGCGGATACGCGTCACCTTCGTCAGCTGCGAGTTGCTGGAGGGATCTTGTAGCCAGGAAAGATGATGGTGCTAAGCCGTACGTCACTGTCAGCAGCTCATACGTCTGGATGGTTGTGTCCTTCGAAAATCGGAACAGAATTCGAAGCAGAGCTAAGTCTTCCTTGTGGTGTAGCACCTGCCTGTACATCTTCTCAATGTCCGCGACGACGGCCACGGGGTAGGTTCGAAACCGAAGGATAATAGCGATGAGATCATCTTGGACTACTGGTCCCACACAGAGTGCTTCGTTGAGGGAGAAGCCGGTGGAAGTACGAGCCGAACCGTCGAAAACCACTCTAACCTTGGTGGTCGTACTTCCCTCCTTTATCACTGGATGGTGGGGCAGATAGTAAGTGTGGGAGTGATTTCCGTCGTCCTTCTCGACCAGTCGCATATGGCCAAGGGAGAGGTACTCCTTCATGAAGCTGTGGTATGCTTCCTTCAATTTTTGATCCCGATCGAGTCGCCGCTCAAGCTGATCGAAGCGTCGAAGCGCACTGGTTTTGGATTCGCCTAGCATAGCATCAAAATCAGCCTTCCGTGGTAAACGTACAATGTACCGACCTGTATTATCCCGAGATGTCGTAGATTGAAAGAAATCCTCGCAGTGGCGCTCCTCAACAGAGTACTTGTTGTCGACAGTCAGTTCTTCTATCTTCCAGAATCGTTCCATGCTCTCTTCGAGGGTTAACATGGACACAGCTACAACGCTAGCAGTGGCGACTTGCCGTTGAGTGGAGTTAGAGGTGCATGCTGATCCTGTAACGACCCATCCAAATACACTGTCCACCAGAATTGGAACATTGTCGGCCAACTGAAGACGAGCGGTGCTTAGAAAGAACGAATGAAAGTGTTTAGCGCCCAAAACCATGTCGATCTGCTGACTTTTGTTGAACATAGGATCGGCCAGCACTAGATTTTGAGGTATTTCCCAGTTCTTGACGGGAATGTCTTGAGCCGGAATGTCTGCTGTCACCGTATCCATCAGCGAGAACTCAATACCACATTCGAAGTTATCGTTTCTCGATTTTATCCGAGCGAAAATCGACTCACGCACTTTCTTGGAGAGATTACCAGCCCCCTGGATTATCACATTCACGGAACTTCTCTTCAGGTGCAACCTGCGTGCCAAGCGATCGGTAATTAGATTCGGTTGAGAAGCGCTATCGAGCAGCGCACGAGCTAAATGGTCCTGACCGTACGCATCAACTACTTTCACCAACACTGTTAACAGAAATATGTCTTCTCGAGGCTGCGGAGTAGATGCACTGAGAACTACCCTGTTTTCGGTGGCTGCAATGAGGGATTGACGGACTGGTTCAGCAATGGAAGAAGCGCTAGACTGAACAGTTTGCGTTGGCATGCACGTACGAGTAGAAGATGAGTCGTTTGATGGCCTGGAACTGTCGTCGGAATGCAGCATGGTGTGGTGACGCTTTTTGCAATGCTTACAGCTGTAGTTAGAGGAGCAATTACGAACAAAGTGATCACCTTTGAGGCAATTGTGGCACAAACGTTTACCGGAGACGAATCGTTGTCGTTCGGAGTGCGAAAACTGATTAAATTTCGGACATTTCATGAGCGGATGCTCCTGGTTGCAAGCCACACATTTGCTACCAGAAAAGGACGTTGATGCACTTGCTGATACACGGAAGTGAAGAGGCCTTTTGAAGCCTTGAGTGGATCCATTTGAAGCGAACGTTGGCTGGTGATGGTTTACCAAAATGGATTCCAGAACTCGCATTCGACGCTGCAGAAATTCGATCAGACAATCGTAATTTGGATCGTTGTTTGTCGACGCGTGATCTTCCCAGGCCTTTAGCGTGTCGTCGGGAAGCTTTGTGCACAAGAGATGTTCCAGTAGGCTACTCCAAGAATCTGTCGGTTCTCCAAGCTGCCCTAGTATCTTTGCGTGTCGCTGAAATTCATCCACCAGTGCGTGCAATGATGCAGCTGTTTCCTTTTTCGCCGATTGTATGTCAAAAAGAGCCTGAAGATGTCGTTTTTTCAAAAGGTAGTCGTTAGCGTACCTGCCAACCAACGTTTGCCATGCTAGATCGTAATTCGCAGAACTGATCGCGATGGATTCTATCAGCTGCGCCGCCTCACCCTTCAGAGCTGCCCTCAGATAGTGGAATTTCTGAATCGCCGACACTTCCGAATTTGAATGGATTAAAGCGAGGAACGTATCGTGAAACCCTAGCCACTGCATGTAATCTCCGTTAAACTCCGGAAGCGAAATTGTAGGAAGCTTTAACCCAGCAAGAGCGGAAGAATGCGAAGAAGATTCAGGGATGCGAGCTTGTTGATTAACAACAGGAAGTTTGGTGATTAAATCGGCCTTTATTTGAAAGAGACGTGGCTCGAAGTCGGCGCGCACACCAGCATTTAACCGTATACCTTCCTCCGTGCCTTCGATGTCTTCAAGCTGCCACTGCACCTCCTCCAGTGTCTTCCACATGGTATCCAGGTACTGCAGTCGAATGGGCACCTGACCCCGATCTCGTTGTTCGTCGTAGGTGGACAGGAACGCCTCTGCCCGACCCAATGCGGCTAGCATCGTTGTCCTTCGGGATAGCAGGATCCCTTTCTGCTGCTCTAGCGACATGTTGTGGAGCAAACAACGGCGTCGAAGCTCGATGAATAGCGAATGTGGTCTGTCGAACAAAAAGACCACGGTAGACCCGGAGAGTGTATCGTTAAAAACTTGGAATGGTACTCACCAGTTCCAAGGCAGGTTCAGTGCCTTGTATTTCAAAAAGAACAGCAGCCTGGAATGCTTCAAATCACCGTCCGTGCTTGCCAACGCCGGTGGTGTAGAAAACCCACAAAATACCGCAAAACTAGCAGTCGAATGATGGAAGCTGCGATGATGGTCGAAGGATCCGGATGATCCTAGGCGTGCGACTACGGCACAAAAGAACAATGCCGGAATGGCAACACAATTGGTGAATAGGGGCCACCGCCAAGCTACAATGACGGAATGGCGTAGCTATTGTACCTCTACAGTAGCGTCGAATTGCTGAATAGCGGTTTTGAAAAGACAGTTTTCACAATTCCTTTTATCCTGGTCACGGCACCAAATTTATGATGGCGCTTTTACTTCAACTGATCCTACGTTGTGATTTGTTTTAACAACTCAAAGAACTATAGGCACAACTGTCTGTAACAAACGAGACTAAACTGAGGACTGACTTTATTTTTGACTTATTATATACATATAAATTATTCTGATGGCACGGTCGGATATGCTGTCTCGCCAGCCGAACGAACGCGGCTGCCAGAACGATGACAAAATCTCGTCTAACATGCGCCCGCCAGCACCAACTATAGGTAGTGAGAAGGTTACTCTCACTCCGTGCTGCCAAAACCATAGTTGCTACAACATTATGTTTAATTATAATTATTAGTATTATAGAGGTTTGTTTGTTTTTAAACAGCAGTTGAAGGTCAAAAATACAATTCCAATGTAAACGCTATGCTGAAATCTTGAATAACTAAATGCACTTTAATGCTAGTCATGCTGCTCCTTGTTTAAACTACAATCGATGGTAATCCACCCAAAACAGCGATTGGAGAACTTGGTGAAATTAGAGGCTCCAGAAGCACCACATGCCCACCGCCAACTCTACACTACTGACCTACAAGCTCATCCCGTCCGCATGGACCGCGCTGTAAACTTTTTGGAATTTCAGATTTCTTGCACTCTGTGCAATCGATTTGCGCCCGATTCGATGGTCCTGCGCACGGGAAAAAAATACCACACCTGACGGCCACCAGCGGTTCTGACGAATTTTCATTTTTTTCACATGCCTAACTGACACCACTCGCGCAGCGAATTCAATCGAAAAACACCACCGCAGCTTTCCTGGCTGGCTTCTAAATACTCTGCCATGCTTCTGATTTTGTTTCTTCTCAGGCCTGTACAAAACTGTGCCATCACTTAATATTCTTGAACTTAAAAACCACAACCGAGAAAAAAAAATTGCAGAAAAAAAGTGACAGCTCTCGAAAACACAACCTTTCGTGGGCAGAGCTTGCTGCGATCTCAATCTCAAATAGTAAATAAAAAGTTAGAGCTAAAACTTGTTTTTTATAAGCACACCCTAAGTTATTTAAGGCAATACCAAGCGAGATTCATGGGTGCCCGCGCTACTACGAACGGAGATTTTTGCGATTCGGTAAGTGCTGCAGAAATGTCGCGAATATAACGTGCCCACACATCATCTTTTCATCGATTTCAAATCAGCTTATGCTACAATCGATCGAACTATGCACGAATATGGATTTCCGGAAAAACTGACGCGGTTGATCAAAAAACGATGGATCGAGTGATGTGTGTCGTCCGAGTATCAGGGACACTCTCGAGTCCCTTCGAATCTCGGAGAGTGTTACGGCAAGGTGATGGACTGTCGTGTTTGTTGTTTAACATTGCATTGGAGGGTGTGATTCAAGGAGCTGGGATATACACGAGTGGTACGATCTCCAGGAAGTCTGTCCAACTATTTGGCTTCGCCGACAACGTTGATATCGTAGCACGTAACTTTGAGACGATGGCGGAAACATACATCAGACTTAAGGCTGAAGCTGATAGGATTTGGCTTGTGATAATGCGTTGAAAACAAAATACATGAAGGGAAGAGGCTCACGAGATGACATTGTTAGCCTCCTAACACGAGTTTAGATAGACGGTGATAAAATCGAGGTAATAGACGAATTCGTGTATCTGGGACCATTGATGACCACCGCTTACGACACCAACAGAGAAATACAAAGGCGCATAGGCATGACAATCGTGCCTACCATCTACAATACATTAATTAGACCGGTAGTTCTCTACTGGGGGTTCCATTAGGGCGAATCTAACATTAAGAGACTCTCTTTGACTACTTTCTCTTTCATTCATATTCCAATCAGCTTTACGTTTTTCATTCTACTATTTGTAAAGTATGCTAGCTAGCACTGTTGTGTTTTGATCTGTACTAAAGAGTCCCCCGAAAGTTTTTTTAAGGCGCTGTAACAAAGGAAAGAGTGTGAGACCGGAGAGAATCTCTCAATTTTAGATTCGCCCTAATGAAAAAAAAAAACCCTTGCTATGCATGAAACGATATAAGATGTTGCTACAATGATAAACGAAGCATTTACCGAAGCGCGAACGCACTCTGTAGCTCAGAATGGTTTCTTTTGTACTCCCAAGTAACATCATCCTGCTTTACTAAGTTTTATTAAGGTTTTATCAAAGGCACTAGAAATCAATTTGGTTTGATTATGAAACCAAGAGGTGCCAATAGGTTTCATATTTTAGTTCGGTTTATGAGAACCTACACAGCTTGTTTAAAACGATCTTAAATTCTCGTTTTCTAAAAATTCTTTTACTCCTATCAAAGGTTTTATTTCGACTTTATGAACTCATAAAATGCTGTTTTGAAATACCGTTATAGGATTAATTCACACTATCTTATTATGGTCAGTTGAAAAAGCATTTTAAAACCATTTTGCCTCCAGTAAATGCATTAAACGGCAAATTGGCATTGAGGGAAACCACCAAATAACCAAATAGTTTTAAAGTAGTCATTGCGAAGATAACTTGGCTTTATGGCAGCATTCTGATTGTTTTTCAATCACCAAATTGAAATATAAGAAGTCATTGAAATGTGGCATAATAAATGCAACAAATTTTAAATGTTATGCAAATGAACTCGGAGACCAATTTCTGCATTTTTTAGATAGCCTCATTGAATTCCATCAATTTTCAAGAAATTCATGATTAATTTATCGAATATATTAGTTTTAATTTCGTGTTGTTTTTTTGTAAACTCGCATAATTTTGGAGGTGCATTATTTTTTGGCTCTTATCGTGCCAATATTCACCACAAAATAAAATGCGTGATTTAGAGCATGAAACGCTGTAAAAAAACTCAATTTAAAAGCAAAATTTCCCGCAACACCAGACCTTTTTTCTCAGATATAATTTACTGCTAAATGAATCAGAAGAGCAGAGAATCGAACAAAGCAGAACAACGAAAACCAACCACGATATCTCAGTGAAGTTTGACAGCTGTGGCCATTCGGCCGTATGCTGGTCTTCATGGCAGCCAATAGGTTTTATGAAGGTTCTCAAGTGGTCATGACATCTCTTATTAGAAAATTTTCAAAATCAGTATGGTCTTATGAAGGTTTTATTAACTTGTTTTTACAATCGTCTATAGGGTGGGCCACTTTATACACATTTTGGCTTTAAAGAAGCATAGAGGAGGTGTTGGTAGACAAAACAGTTTTGAATGTAGTTTTATCAACAAAGCCGGGAGGAATGCTATATGGCTGGAATAAAGCTTAAATTGTTACTTGTGCTGGCATGTATCCATTTTTTCGGCAGACGTTTTCGGATAACGATGTAGCGCCGTCAGACTCTTTGGTACGTCCGTCTAAAGATAAAATAAATTTTGCATTATATTTCTTAACACTCTGATATTATTTCAACATGTAAGTTAATTGTCATAACCTGGGAGACTTTTAGTATTTTTCATTGAAAATAACTTTCACAACAGGTGAAAAAAATCGCAAATCATCGAGTTATTTTTAAAAAGGTTCTATCAACATTTTTTTATTTTTATTTTTTTTTATTTTCCGTCGGCCTATTTCCTCACATGGTGACAATCACCGACGCCAGGAAGACGACTCCACCACCTGGACCCTACCTATCGACTCATAAATATGAGCCGGGACCAACGGCCTTACTTCCCTTCCGAAGGAAGACGTGACAAGATTTTTTCGCCTCAGAAAAACCACCGACGTCGACTGGGATTGAACCCAGATCCACTGGGGTGCCAAGTAGCAGTCACGCTTACCACTACACCACCGACGCCGGCAATCTATCAACATTTCTGAACTAAGATTGGTGAGACCTGTTCTCGCAAAGTGTAAACAATCTACGAAAGCGAACAGCACTATCGTGTAGCAGAAAATTTCCCTTCCAAAATGATGTTAGTTGGCGTGGGTGACTTTTGCTTACGTAAAATTTTCTTTACAATATCTCTGAGGCCCTTGTTCGTTGGTCGAGATTTCAAATACTTTCAAGATGGTCCATCTAAATATACATTTTAAAAACGAAGTCTCACTATTCCGAGGTATTTAACCCTTTTGGTATGGAACTTTTTATACTGCAACAAAGATTTAGGCACCGTCAAAAATATTCCCTAGCACTTTTGTTACATGTATTCATTGTTGTTGAATTCTGATTACAGAATCAACGAACACACGTAGTCATTGAGTTTATTATGGAAAACAAATTAAATATACATCGAGTGAAGGGTGTCCCACATCAAATTGCATCATGTTGTTGATATTTTTTTTTTCAAGTAGTTTGGAGTGTTTTTTTTTTTCGATTGTATTTTTATCGCTATCAGTTTTTGCCAAAAAAAAAATCAGAGGTGGGTTATTTCAGGGATACAACTGCGAGGCTCATGTAGGACCGCTTTGACGTATAGTAATAATGGGATCATCTAAGTTATACATATCATAACACATAAGATTGCTCAATATTAAAATGTTTTTATTAATTTACTTTGACCCGTCCCTTCTTATGAAATTTTCTACATACTGAGCCATTTCTTATGTTTTTGAATTCGGGTTTAATGAATAATTTACCACTCTCGACTGAATGCCTCAAAAAATCCAAAATTTTTTTTTTTTAAAAAATAAAAAACAAAATTTTTTTTTTTTCATTTTTTTTTTTGTTGTTCAAAAAAAAAAAAGGTGTGGTGGGGGTTGAAAATTTTTTTTTTTTTTGTGTTTTTTGGGGGGGGGGGACCCATCCTTTGTTTTTTTTAAAAAATAATAATAATTATTAACCTTCCTTGGGTGTTAACATTTTGTGACGAATAAGGTGCTTCGGGTCATATTGACCCAGATTTCAAATTCACATTGTGGAAAATTTATTTGACCAAATTTGAAGTGTTTGCAGTCAAAATGCGTATTAGAGTCTCAATTTTTAGTTTCTGGTGAGTGCTGCCCTTTTCAACCCGATTGGCTATAAGGAATCTGTGCCGGAAAAAGGCATGTTAGCCACGATCCGTGAGGCGGCGACAGCCACAAATTTTCATCGGAACACGCTTTTCGATGGCTCGAACTTCATGATTTTTCATGAAAAGTCTACTTCTAGTCTTAAAATGGACCAATGATCATATTGGCCATTCTGGGACAATCCGGATACCTCCGCGGGACCGGTTAGGAGGGGACAAATACAAATTTTCGCCGAAACATGCCTTTCGACGGCTCAAACTTCATGATTTTTTATAAGTAGTCTACTTCTAGACTTAAAATGGATCAATGATCATAAAAGCTATTACGGGACAATCCAGATGCCCCGGGGGAACCATTTAGGAGGGGACAAATTCAGACTTTCACCGAAACATGCCTTTTGACGACTCAAACTTCATGATTTCTTATAAGTAGTCTACTTTTAGCCTCGGTATTGGCCAATGAATATACTGGCCATTTTGGGACAATCCGGATGCCCTGGGGGAACCATTTGGGATGTGGCATATACAGATTTTCACCGAAACATGCCTTTCGACGGCTCAAACTTCATGATTTTTGTAGAGTAGTCTACTTCTAGCCTTGAAATGGACCAATGCCCATGTTGGAAATTATGAGACAACCTGGATGTCCTGGAAGAACCCTTTGGGATGGGGCAGATACAGATTTTCACCGAAACATGCTTTTGACGGCTTGAACTTCATGATTTTTTATAAGTAGTCTGCTTCTAGCCTTGAAATGGATTAATTACAGTTGCGGTTTTTTACATATGAACTAGGATAGGGTGATCTTAGATTGACCTTGACGAGATCGATCTTTTTGATGTCGGTTTTTGATTTCTTAAATTGATCTTATTACCCTAAAAAAATCGGAAAGATCATATTTTGTTTTGATCATTTCGATCTTCGGAAAATGAACCAAAATTAAAACGTAAATTGTATATGCTGAACTCATGAACCTGGTCCAAAAAGTAGAAAATAGGAGGAAAAATGGTAAATTGGGCAAAAAATCGTAGTAAAAAATTGTAGAGTAAAGTGAGGCTGAAGGTGCCAACTTTTCTTTGAACCGTTGTAGTGGGGTGAACGCAAAAATATAAATATGCTGTGAAAACGTGAAACCTTGGCTACAACCTCATGTTTCACGTCGTCAGCATAGGAAGCGGGGCAGTGGGCTAGTTCCTGTCGCCAATCGCTATTGCTCAACCGTTTGAAATCGAATGATTTGATTTTTTTTATATGGCTAGTGTCTATGTGAAACTATTCATGAACAGAATGTTGGTCTTCTGCGGCTGAGTAATGGCGATTGCTGGCAAGAATTGGTCTCGCACCCTATATGGGTTCAATCAGATGATTAAAAATCAACAGTATAATAAACAGTAACGGACCAAGATGAGAACTTTGTGGCACCTTGGGCTGATTACTGGTAAATTTTATTGATTTTCTATTGTTGTTCTCTCTTTATTCACTCCCAACGTGCTTATAAATGAGTAAAAATAGTAATCAAAGAACGCCCTGATCAGTTTTGCTGATTTTGGAAGCTCACAAACTCGATTACCCACCTGGTTACCAAAATTACCGAAATCTGGCAAATTCGGTAAACAGGACGGTAATAGAATTGTGAGTTACCAATATAAAAAACGGATCTAATTGACAAAGCTTTCTTAGTTTATCATTTTTACTCATGTATGAGCAGTGGCGTAGCGTGGTCAGGCAAGGGGGGTGGTCCACCCCGGTTGTTATCCAGGCAGTTGAGGAAGTTAATGAGTATTTACTTTGCCGGCTCCATGGATGTATTTAACTGAATTTGTTTAATTTTGTTACCAATTTAGCAAATAATAAAAACAGCCCATATTGGACATTGACAAGATAGTAAATGTGAAATTTACATGGTTTCCTTTGACAATGACTCTAAGCTGGAATGAATGACCATAGCTGCTTTTTCAATATCTTCATGCATGGTGGAAATTTATTAGTATCGGCAAGGTTTGACGAAAAACCATAATTGTCTCCTCCTGAAGGGTTCCCTCGGAGTATCTGGGTTGTCCAGGAATGGTCAATATGGTCATTCGACCATTCAATTACTAGAAATAGATTGTTTACAAAAAATCATGAAGTTTGAGCCGTTGAAAGGCATAAAAGGTTCCTCCGGGCCATCTGGATTGTTCCAGAATCACTTAAATATTCTTTGGTCCATTTCAAGGCTGAACGTGTACTACTTATGAAATATCATGAAGTTTGAGCCGTCGAAAGTCATGTTTCGGTGAAAATCTGTATTTGTCCCCTCTATTTGTTCTTCCAGGGCAAGTGGGTTGTCCCAGAATGGCCAATATGGTCATTGATAAACTTCAAGGCTAGAAGTAGACTACTCAACCAAAATCATGAAGTTTGAGCCGTCGAAAGGCATGTTTCGGTGAAAATATATATTTGTCCCCTCCTAAACGGTACCTCCGGGCCATCTGGATTGTCCCGAAATGGTCAATATAGTCATAGGTCCATTCCTAGGCTAGAAGTAGACTACTTATAAGAAATCATGAAGTTTGAGCCGTCGAAAGGCATGTTTCGGCGAAAATTTGTCTTTGTCCTCTCCTTAACGGTTCCCTCGGGGCATCCGGATTGTCCCGGAATGGCCAATATGGTTATTGGTCTATTTCAAGGCTAGAAGTAGACTATTCATGACGAATCATGAAATTTGAGCCATCGAAATGCATGTTCCGATGAAAATTTGTATTTGTCACCGCCTCACGGATCGTGGCAAAACATGCCCTCTTCCGGCACAGAATTCTTGTGAAAAAAAGGGGCAAAAATAGCAGTACTCACCAAAAACCTGAAATTGGGACTCTAATAAGCATTTTGACTTCAAAAACTTCAAAATTTGGCATATATAGTTTCCACAATGTGAGTTTGAAATCCGGGTCAATATGACCCGAATCACCTTATTTGTAACTTTTTTTTAGCAGCCCTTCAGAAATGTCAAAAAAAAATTAGGTTCGATGCAGAAACGTACTTTCCTATGATTTAGGAAAAGTCAAGAAAATTCAAACGTCTAGATGCTTATTCTAGAAAGTTATTGCATTTTTTAAATTCATTCCGGGTCATATTGACCCCGACACCTAAAGAAGGTTAAAACAGATCCCCGGCAACCTGTTTTTCACGGCCAAGGATAAGTTCAGCGTTCCGGAGCATGTCCGCACTCAGAAGATGTCCAAATTTGCGAAGAAATTCCTGGTTTGGCAAGCCATCTGTACGTGCGGGAAGCGGAGTGCACCTTTCGTGACCCAGGACACGATGAACGGACAGGTGTACATGAAAGAGTGCCTCCAGAAGCGGCTGCTTCCTCTCCTGAAGGCCCACAACGTCCCAACAATCTTCTGGCCGGATTTGGCCTCATGCCACTACTCCAAGGACGTGCTGAAGTGGTATGCGGACAATAAGGTAAATTTCGTGCCGAAAATGTTCAACCCTCCCAACACTCCGGAGCTCCGCCCCATCGAGAAGTACTGGGCGATTATGAAGCAGCACCTTCTTAAACGACCTAAGGTAGTGAAGACAGTCGAGGAACTGAAGAAAGTATGGGTTTACATGCAAAAAACGGTTGATTCACAGGTTGTGCAGAATCTTATGGCCGGGGTTAAGGCCAAGGTGCGGGCATTTGCGTATGGACTGTAAATAAAATACGAGTAAAATGGTAAAATGAAGTTTAATAGTTATATCTCAATCCCTGAAAATTTGATGGCAATCGGATGAAAACTCGAATTTTGCGAATCAATTTTGTGTGTGGCAATTTCATCGTGGACACCCTTTAAGGAAACAGAAACCTTCAAAGTTTGCCAAAAAAATGCATGATTTGGCAAGCGATCTGCTCATGTGGCAAACGGAGTGCGCCGTTAATGACAACCGGGACTGTAAACGAGGAGATCTACCTCAAGGAGTGTCTACAGAAGCGTCTGCTTCCTCTGTTGAAGCGACACAAGGGCTGTTGAAGCAACATCATCTGGCCGGATCTAGCTTCGTGCCACTATTCACATGTTGTCCTGGAGTAGTACGAAGCCAACAAGGTCACTTTCGTACCCAAGGACATGAACCTCTCCAACGCACTGGAACTATGTTCCATCGAAAAATACTAGGCTATTATGAAGCAGGCTCTACGGAAGCATCCCAAGGAGGTCAAATCTGAGCTAGACATGAAGAAAAAGTGGGTTTCCGTACCGAAGAAGCTGTAACCAGATGTGCTGAACCTAATTAGGGGAGTTAAGCGTATGGTGCGAGCGTACGGTTTTGGTATTGAAGTTGAATGAATGAAATATGACGAAAGCTAACTAATGATTATATTTTATTGTCTGAAAGTTTGAAAAGGATCGGTCAACTAGGTAATTTTCTACAGCGTTTTTTCCGTGATGCAGTTTGATGTGGCACAGCTTTTATTTCTTACTTATTTCTAACAGAATCCATTTGCGATCGGTTCTTCCTTCTTTTTTTGCATTTTTAGTGCAACCTATATGAACGACATATCAATCTAATTTTACCTAACTTAATTTGGTTGAGGCTTCGGTAGCATTACCAATCTCCTTATCAAAGTAAACGGAACGAATCTATCACATTGCCTTGTACGTATTACTTCCAATCTAAGCCTGAGGGAAACTTACTTTGCCAGGCGGAATCCTTTCATGTTTGACCCACTTCATTGTGACTTTTATCATTCACCGGATGCACAGGGAACTTCTGCCAACACACGAAGAGAGTAAAAACTCCAAGCTTTAGGATCGGAAAATTGAATTTATTTTACTTCCTTTCCCCCACAATGACTGCATCAACACATATTACTACTTCAAAAAAAAAAGCTTTTAAGGATGTCAAAGCAGTGTGTTGGATAGAATACGAAAAGCAAGTAGAAGATCCAACTTTAATGTCCTGCGGTTCTGCATCTTCTCACGACAAGGACAAAGACGGCAGTATGAAGCATTCCTGACACACGCTATGTAGTGACATAGATTTTGCATGCAAAGTAGTTGCTGGTACCTCCCGGTATCCCTTCCTTTGTGTGTTTTGAGCTTCTACCAAATTATTCATCACGTTTACGAGCGAAACAACAAGCACCCTTCCAACTGCGTCTGGGGAGGATTCAAGAGAACGTCAAGGTCGACCGTTGGGATGCAAAACAGACACATGCATCTCTTGTTGCAGGGATCCAGAGATGTGTATAATCAATTAAGTCTCCAGGATTGGACGGTGGCAGCTTTCTCAAGAACTCGGCATTCTACTATGGAAAACTTCTACCACAGCCGGCGCACCCAGTGCAAGAATTCAACGGGGAAGACGAATCTTCCCGAAGATCTGCACCAACCATCATCAACAGTAAGTGTGATAGAACGTGACTTTTCCGACATGTGCTTCATCAAAATGAATACTAACGGCATGGAAGACGTGCGGTGAGATGACTATCTTTAATAGCACACGTGCATTACAGATGATCGTAATCGCAACATAAAATGCACCTTTTTACTTTAACTGAACGACGACGTCGTCGCGCTTGAATGGCGTACAACCTAGTAGCAATTAGCGTTGCTTGTAGTGTGGTTCAAGGTTGCGGAAGATGCAAGCAAATTGGGAACAAGCGAGCGGTAATTTGCGCTCGAACATGTCGGGAGAATAAAGCTTTAAATGTAGAATCAAAACCAACCGTTAAATTGGGAGGAGCAGATGTGAGTTAGAACTTTAGTTTGAATGGAGGAGTCCTTAAAGACATTTAATTAACTATCACTGCCAAAGAATTATTTTGAAATGTTCATGAAGAATATTTAAAAAAAAAACTAATTTTGACTAGCTGCTCAACAATGACTAGGTTTAGATATAAAATCCTATCGAAGTTGGCTATTTGTATTGGATGCACAATGGACTGATGCAATTTTTTTGACGTAGAACTACGTCTTTGTTTTCAATAAAGGGGTACACGTTGCGATTACGAAAATTTGGAGGGTTATGAAATATTCTCAGGTTCTTCTTTATTTAATTATTTATTTCGTCAATCGACGTAAACTAGTACATTGGCTATTTACATGTACGTTTTTTCTTATGATGATGATGATGATGATGGTGATGTGAACTACCATCTAATGTAGCAAGGCAACTGCCTATAGCACTGGACTGTTTTAATTAAACGGTTTGATCAAGGTTGCATTGTGGTAAATGTTTCATCATGTCCCTGTATGAAGGGCCAAAAACGTATTGTGGGCCCGTAAGCAGATACACTTACGCGCAACCCAGAGCTACAGGGGTCTAAAGAGAATCTCCTTCCAGAAACAAGTTCGCAGAAACCCCCATAAAACCGCGCCCCCGCTTAGTAAAAAATCCCACTAGATGGGGAGAAGAGCCCGCCCTTTACTCACAAAATGTTAACAACAGGAAGTTGGCAGTCCCACCCTTCCTATCCAAATCGCTCAGTCGGGTGCTCTGATGGTCCCTCCCTTTATCACAGCATATGGTGTTACATAAATATAAGGTCTGTATCCACATAAATCCGGACACCTTCAAATCATTGTTACTTTTGAAATATTGCACGTAGGAATGAAAAATTTCACTGTGGTATAGCTGAGAGTCTATGATGAAAAAGACTATGATTGATGTTTACATTTCATGTTTAGTATTCAAGATGGCGACGAAAGAAAAACAAGTGCGCGAGCGAATTTTGTACGGGCGTACGGCAAATCCTGACTTGTCAATACGGGACCTTGCAAAAACATTGGATTTGCCTAAATCCACTGTTCACGATGTGCTCAAATCATTTTCGGAACGTTTAACGGTGGAGAGGAAACCGAGAAGTGACAAAAACATTGGACGCGCTGATCCTGTCATGGACCGAAAGGTGAAAAGGATATTAACGAAAAACCCAAATCTCTCCATTCGAACGGTGGCTCGTAAAATAGGGATGTCGCCTGGTTTGTCCAAAAATCAAAACAACGTTTGGGACTTAAGTCGTATAAAGTAAAAACAGTTCCAAATCGCAACGACAAACAGAACTTGGCAGCAAAATCACGGGCTCGACGTTTGTACTGCGAATATTTGACGAAGTTTTCATGCGTTGTTATGGACGATGAAACTTATGTCCTGGAGGATTTCAAGCAGCTTCCAGGGCTGGCTTTTTATTCTGCTATGGCCAGAAATGCTACAGCTGAGCATTTCAGAACGAAGAAGGCATCGAAATTTCCCAAAAAATACCTTGTGTGGCAAGCAATTTGCACGTGTGGCAAAAAGAGTAAATCTTTCGTCACTACAGGCACAATCAACAAGGAGATCTATCAGAAAGAGTGTCTGCAGAAGCGATTGCTACCCTTCATCAAAAGTCACAAAGAAAAACCTTTGTTCTGGCCCGATTTGGCATCATGCCACTATGCTAAAACTGTGATGGAGTGGTACCAAGCAAATCAAGTGAACATTGTACCAAAAACCTCAAACCCGCCAAATTGCCCAGAGCTACGACCAATCGAGAGATATTGGGCTCTGATGAAGCGGAAGCTTTCTGGAAAGAAGCAAGGAATCAAAGACATCAAACACTTCCAGCAAATTTGGACAAAGACGGCTTCTACGATTTCTGAAGAGTCTGTACAAACCCTAATGGACGGAGTTAAGCGCAAAGTTCGAAAATTTTATGCAAATACCGAATAACTATGTTTTGTCTTCACGAATTGTTAAAACACATCCCATGAATCTGAAATAAACAACTACGACGGAAATATAATGCGAAATTTATGTTTTATTCATGTTTTGAGGTGTCCGGATTATTATGGATACAGACCTCATGCAAAATTTAGAGAAATAATATGACTTTCTTACCTTGATTTTGAAATCATCTTACCTTGAAGCTTGTGTTAGAAAATTTGGCTGGTAAAATTGGTTAGGGTTGCATACCGTTCCCCACTTACTGCTTCAACCTCCCTTTGTTGTAGGGTCGTCTCGATGTTTCTGCTTTTGAAGAGCTGACTTCAGTAGCGTATATCGAGACTCACAGTGTGTCATATGGCACCGCTCGCGGCCATGGGATAGGGAAGAGAATTGGAGAAAGGAGAGAAGCATTCAAAATTGGTAACATGACATGCGCATGTGAGCTTTTCATGGTGATATTCTCACAACGGCCGTTCAGAATGGTTCGACGGATGCATATGAGAGATCATTCCCGATGAGTTTCCACTAGTTTACTCCATTCCATAACTACGTGCTACATTTGAGAATATCAGGGCAATGATCCCCCATCGCATCTTCAAGTGATCGTTACAAGCTGTCCATTTGGTTCAGGCACTTTTGAACGTTGATGTGGCAGCCTATTCACTCATGAAAACTGCCGCGACCACTCGGCAGAATACGCCCATTTCTGAACCGAAGGGCAGGGTGTACGTTTTTTCTTATGAAATATAAAAAAAAATCAAGCAGAAGTTGCTTTTAAAATATTTTTAGTAGAAGTTGTTTTGTTTGGCATTCATTTTTTTAATGTTTTGCTTATATTCTATAGTTTCACAATGCTGATTATAAGTGGCCATCTTTTGATTTAGAGGGCCATGTTTGGCATAGTTTGTTCGATAATTATCAAGTATGAATAAATTCCGGTTCCGTAGTTGCCGTGAAGGTATATAGAAGTTTAATGAAATTTCAGCTGAATCTATTCGCTGTGAAACTATGCCGTCAACAAAACAAACCTTTGCAAATTCACGACGCTGTTGCATTGTTTGAATATTGATAAGCATGCAGCGCGCTTCGTAAGATGGAAGTGGATACGTTGTCCATGCTAGTTTCCGAAGAGCATATAACGGGTGTACCGATCAAAATTTGGTCAAACAGTAATGTGTGTGAGTCGATCAAAGTTTTTATTAATAAGTCAAATTCTTTTTCTTTTTCAAGTTCAGTTAATACAGAATACAGGAGAAATATTCAGCTAAGCTTCCTTTTTAGCGAATGCGAATTGCCGGGTCTTTCGTTTAACACCTGCCAGAAGATTTTGTACAGTCTCCTTGTCCATTTTATTCGCCACATAACGCCAGTTTGCCTTGAACTGTTTCTCGCTCACAACAGCTTGTTGAGTCTTCTTAAGGTTCCGCTTGACGATGACCCAATATTGTTCGATTGGGTGGAGCTCTGGCATGTTGGGAGGGTTCTAGTCCTTGGGCACCACTTGAACGTTGTTGGCAGCATACCACTCCATGCCCTTTTTTCCGTAATGGCAAGATGCCAAATCCGTCCAAAATAGAACGGAACAATCGTGTCGCTTCAGGAAATTGTAGACGTTTTTGTAGGCACTTTTGTAGGCGCTCAGATAAATTTCTTGGTTGACGGTTCCGGTCGCAATGTAAACGTTGCTCTTCAAGTCACAGGTACAGATGGCCTGCCACACCTGATATTTCTTCGCGAACTTTGACAGTTTAATGTGCTTAAAAATATCTGCCACCTTTCCCCGTCCAGTTGCCGTATAACATTCCTGCCCAGGAAGCTGTTTAAAGTCTGCCTTGACGTAAGTTTCATCGTCCTGTACCACGCAATCAAACTTCGTCAGCATCGTCGTGTACAACTCTCGCGATCGTGCTTTGGCCGACGTGTTTTGTTTATCGTCGCGATTTGGAGTTACCACTTTCTTGTATGTCGACAATCCAGCTCGTTTTTTAGCTCTATCCACGGTTGAAGGCGCCACTCCCAGCTTCTTTGCGACATCTCGGACGGAGAGGTTGGGGTTCCGCTCGAAACAGTGGGCAACTCTTTTTGTCGTCGCTGTGGCCTCCGGCTTTCGATTTCCCCCCGATCCAGCTTTCCTGGCTGTCGACAAACGTTCACCGAACACTTTTAATACGTTGGTAACAGTTGATTTAGCCACATTCAACAATTTCGCCAACTTGGCGTGAGAGTAGTTTGGATTTTCGCCATGCACGTGCAAAATTTTGATGCGTTGCTTCTCTTCCTTCAACGACATTCTGATAACTGAAGTGCTAATCTCAAAATCAAAATATAAGCATGATGCTACACGCACACATCTTCAAAATGAGGGGTGTGCAAAATTTTTTAATGAAAGGAAATGCGTCAAGTTTAAGTCGACCAAAGTTGGATCGAAACAACCTCTAATAGCAGATTTCCCTGAATTGTCAGTTGCACAACGGAGTTGCGATGTCCTTTTTGGAGTCGGACCAAATTTTCCGTCGTTCTCACGTTTTCTCTTGGAGGACCCGCAAAACCTGACACTTGTAACAGGAACTGGTGTTTTCGGTACAGCCTCTATCAGTTCCTTGAAGTTCGTGTAAATTTCAAGCCGTATTTTATCCAACTCGCTGCAGCGGATCTCCTTCTACTATTCCTCAGAGCGTTGAGAAACGGCGACATTCGTTGAAACCATGGCATTCCTGAATCGCGCATTCATCCAAAACAGATTAGGGTTGCTTGAAACCTTTGCACATGTGGTACTATCCATCTTCGTTCGCCTAAGACAAAACTGAGCTAAGCATCAACTTTTAACGAACCAAACCTTATTCTCATTTCTCTGCAAAAACTTTTTTTTTTCGTGGATTTAAACACTAGTGCGTCCATTGATACGAACTTTTGTAGTATATCCCTGTTTTTTTTTTGTATACGCATCATGCAAGCTGACTTTGAAATCGAAGCAACCCGTGCTTCGAAAGTGACGTGTTTTTCTTTTGCTGGATCGTTTTCGCGAAATCCAACATTCAATTTAATTTGTGATATGAAATCAGAATAACGTAAAATTATATAATCATCACAGTGCTGTAGTAAACAATCATGTGTTTGGCAGCGAATCTGGTCCTAGCTGTGTGATTGCCGCGATTCGTTTGTTGGCTTGTGCTCTGGCGGGTTTTCTTCCGTTTCTTATGTTTCTGGTGCTCCGCTCTGCAACCGGAGAAAACGGACTATCAGTTTGGTTTTTTGCCTTAGTTTGAATATTTAGCTTGAACTTTCTGTACGTCGGATGCATTTTTAAAGCATTTGTGAAAAAAGATGTGGAATGGAACTGATCCGTGACGGAACTGGTTTACGAGAAGAAGTTTGGCGAACATCGGTGTTTGTAGGATATCGGGTATCCGGCGGAGTGTCTGGAGGGATTTTCCCGAATCCTGGAGCGATGCCGAAAGTTTAGTTTAGTAGACAGGTGCACGCCGGTTGAGCCAAGAATGGCTGCGGTGGAGGAAATTTTGATCAAACATTCGCCGGAGCAGGTGAATATTCTGAAGAAAACGAAAATGTAGCGACAATGTTGATGGGTTGGAGGAGTTCAGTTCGAGATACGATGCAATTTTCTATCACCTGCAATGCCATAGGGGGCAAGCATGGTGGGTTTGGATAGGCATCATTTAGATACCTTGGAAGAAGCAGAACGCCAACCAGTCGGACCCCGCGAAGGATTTTCAGACAATTGAGAGGTGGTACGTGCTCTCAAAAACGCGGAGTGAAACAGGTAATTGTTATCCGAAAGGTGAATCCTGATCCATCGAGCCCTACCCTAAACAGCAAAGGTCACACTTACTTTACTCCCCTATTCCCACCTGATTGCAAGGACGTGACCGGCGCCGTTATTGATTATTGAAGAAACTAGCTGAACCCGGTGCGAGCGCTGCTACGCTTGCAACTAAATGAATGGAAATTTAATAGAACTGGTACGTTTATGGTTGTCTTTTCGGAATAAGTATTTTTTCTTGACTAAGCAGGGGTTCAAATTTCTATCAGAACATGCTTCTTACCCGAGAAATATACGTTTTGTGTTTTAAAAACCTGGATAGTTCTCATGTTTGGTAGAAATTTGTGTTTCATTTGTATGGGAGCCCTTCGTTCCAGAGGGGGATGGTTTCTCAAACCACTTCACAATCATTGCATTCAAAACCCCCCACATACCAAATTTGGTTCCATTTGCTTGATTAGTTCTCGAGTTATAGAGAAATTTGTGTTTCATTTGTATGAAAGCCCCCTCCCCCCTCTTCAGAAAAGGGAGGGGTCTTGAACCACCATAGAAACATTCTTGCCTTCAAAAACCCCCACATGCCACATTTCATTCGATTTGCTTGGTTAGTTCTCGAGTTATGAAGAAATGTGTGTCTTATTTGTACGATAGCCCCCCCTTCCGGGAGAGAGAAGAGGTCTCAAACAATCATTAGAACCCTCTCCAGCCCCAAAAACCCCTGCATACAAATTTTCACGCTGATCGGTTCAGAACTTTCCGAGTCTATAAGGGGCAGACAGACAGACAGACAGAAATTCATTTTTATATGTATAAAAATCCTGCCTTCAAGAACCCCCATATGCTAAATTTGGTTTAATGAGCTTGATTAGTTCTCGAGCTATGCCGAAATTTGTGTTTAATTTGAATGCCCCCCCCCCCTTTAAAAGGGGGAAGGGAGGGGTCTTGAACTGCCAGAGAAACATTTATTGCCTCCAAAAACCTCAACATGCCAAAATTGGTTTCATTTGCTTCATTGGCTCTCGAGTTATGCTAAAAGTTGTGTTTCATTTGTCTGGGAGTCTCCCCTTCCAGAAAGCGGAGAGGTCTCAAACCACCAAAGAAATATTTATATTCTCCAAAAACCTCTACCTGTGAAACTTGGTTTCATATACTTGATTAGTTCTCGAGTTATACAGAAATTTGTGTTTCATTTGTATGAGAGTCCCCTATAAAGAAAGAGGAGGGGTTTCAAGTCACTTTAGAAACATTTATTTCTTTTAAAAACCTCCACATGCCAAATTTGGATCCATTTGCTTGATTAGTTCTCGAGTTATGCAGAAATTCGTGTTTCATTTGTATGGGAGACCCCTCTTCCAGAGGGTTGAGAGGTCTCAAACCACAATGGAAACATGTTTTGCCTTCGAAAACCTTCACATGGCAAATTTGGTTTCAGTAACTTGATAAGTTCTCGAGTTATTCAGAAATTTGTGTTTCATTTGTATATGAACCCTCCTCTAACAGAGAGCGGAGGGGTCTCAAAACACCATACAAACATTTCTTGCCTTCAAAAACCTCAATATGCCAAATTTGGTTCCATTTACTTACTTAGTTCTCGAGTTATGCAGAAACTTGGGTTTCATTTGTATGGACAGACAGACAGACAGACAGACAGACAGACACGTTTTCGTTTGTTTGGGGGGGGGGGGGGAAAAGCCTAGGAGGGGTTTTTCGGGTGAGGGGGAGATAAGAAATTGGGGGCGGCGAAAGAGGGAAGCGGCGGGGGGAACAGCATGGGGGGAGGGGGTGTTGGTGCATGGGGAGCTC
Source organism: Aedes koreicus (assembly GCA_024533555.2). Classification (NCBI taxonomy): domain Eukaryota; kingdom Metazoa; phylum Arthropoda; class Insecta; order Diptera; family Culicidae; genus Aedes; species Aedes koreicus. Next base: position 124,646 of record JAHHFK020004559.1, read on the forward strand.
GGAGGATTATCCTTATTCGACTGACGCTGTTCATGGAGGGCGAGACCGGCTTATCTGAAAAGCAGTTTGGATTCCGAAAAGGGAGATCGACGGTGGATGCAATCAGGACGGTCATTGAAGTTGCAGAGAGAGCGTCCAAGAAGAAGAGGTGCGGCAATCGGTTCTGCGCGGTAGTTACGATCGACGTCAAAAACGCTTTTAACAGTGCCAGCTGGGAGGCCATCGCCACAGCGCTGCATGGTATGCGGGTCCCCTACTACTTGTGTAGATTCCTTAAGAGTTACTTCCAGAACCGGATTCTGGTCTACGAAACGAACTCGGGGCAGAAGTCGATTAGGGTTCGGGGTGCGTTCCGCAAGGCTGTGGAACATAATGTTCAACGGAGTCCTAAAACTGAAGTTGCCCAAGGGCGTGAAGATCTTCGGATTCGCGGATGATGTCGTCCTCACGATAAGCGGAGAGTCACTGGAAGAAGTAGAAATGCTGGTGGCGGAGTCGACCGATGCAGTTGAAAACTGGATGAATGCAGTCAAGTTGCAGCTTACTCACCACAAAACGGAAGTTATGCTGGTCAGCAACTGCCGAAAGAACCAGTGGATGCAGATTACCGTAGGAGGGCACGTCATACCGTCCGTGCGGGCTTTAAGACATCTAGGCGTGATGATCGATGACCGGTTGAATTTCAACAGCCATGTAGACTATTCCTACGAAAAGGCGGCTAAAATGGTCAGTGCGCTTGCAAGGATCATGCCGAACGGCCGTCGGTGGTCCGAAAGGCAGCAGTAGGCGACTTCTGGCGACGGTATCATCCTCGATACTGCGGTACGGCGTTCCAGCATGAGGAGCCGCGCTCAACACGAAACGTAACCGCAGGAAGTTGAACAGCGTGTTTTGTCTGATGGCAATTAGAGTCGCGAGTGCGTACAGAACCATCTCGTCGGAGGCAGTTTGCGTTATCGCCGGGATGATTCCAATCTGCGTAACCCTAGCAGAGGATATCGAATGCTATCAACGGAGAGGAACCAGTAATGTGATGAAAACAGCGAGGTTAGACTCCATGGTCAAATGGCAGCAGGAGTGGGACAACGCGGAGAATGCAAGGTGGACCCACCGGCTCATCCCCAATGTGTCGACGTGGGTGAACAGGGAGCATGGAGAGGTGAACTTTTACCTCACACAGTTCCTGTCCGGGCACGGCTGTTTTCGCCAATACCTGCACCGGTGTGGTCATGCGTCGTCACCTTTCTGCCCGGCGTGTGCCAACGTAGAGGAGACTCCAGAGCACGTGGTGTTCGACTGTCCGAGGTTTTCGGAATTGCGAAGGGGAATGCCTGCCCCAAGGCCGAATAATATTGCAGAGCGAATGTGCAACAGGGAAGACACGTGGAACGCGGTAATGACGCAGTCATGACGCAAATACTGTCGGAGCTACAGCGTAAATGGAGACGGGACCAGCAAACAAGCGCCGATTCTGAGGAGTATCCAGCGCAGTGAACAGTGTTCGGCTTCGGGTCGTCGAGGCGCCGGTGAACCGGAAGTCTTCTGCCAACCGGAATCGTCGGGCCGACCTTGGCACTCGAACAGCCAGCCTGCTGAAGAAAGAAGAAAGAAGAAGAAAGTGCTTCGGGTATGTAGGGCACCGCCAGTGCGGACGTCATCCACCACCGGAACTGTCGGACCACCTCTGCAACCCGAAGACGAAGTCGGCGCAATGCGCGTAAGCGTCCCCTTCGATAACCGCTGGTAGTCGGGGCACCATCAGTGCGGAAGTTTCCTTCACCGGAACTGGTGGACCATCCTTGACGCCGGGGGGAAGCAGGAGGATTCGAGAGATGGATACAACGTAGCAGCGGAGCAGTGGATCATCCAGCCAGTCGGCGAACTAGCCTTAGCTAGGGGTCGGAATTTTAGAAAAAGTGCATGAGCACAGAATAAAGTTTTCAAATTTTTTGCAACCAAAACCATTTAATTACTGGCAATGTCTTGGATCTTGTCAGCCTTTTTGATCACTGGGCTATGCTAACGAAAATTTGAAGTTGAAATCAACGGCATTTTTTAATTTATAACATTGCTGTATAGTGATGGAAAGTGTTCCAGGAGTTTATATCTGTAAATGGAATCAGACCAGTTTTAGTCTTGTTTATAATTTTGATTAATTTGTTGTTCAATATTAAATTATCTTAAAGATAAATCGTCCAGCTCAAAACTTTGTGGGGTTATGTGGCGGGACCATCATCATCATCATCAACCTTGAACACAAGGAATGTTCAAATAATGTTTAAACTTGTTATTCCAACGGTCAACCCTTCAACCCAGAAGGGCACAGCCAACAGGTTTTCATTAGTAGATTTACACTCTTACAGAAGAAAAAAAGGATCATAGGAGAAACTATTGTTAAAAGCATCCACAACCCTTCCTTTCCAGCAGGTGTGCTTTTTTCTTTTCTTTTTTCAATAAAAAAAAGTCTCCTTCACAGTTGTTCCTCCTTGGTACACTTCGTCTTCGTTCGACCGGTTCTCATTAGCAAAAGTGAATGGGAAATCTCTTTGATCTATGGAAGTAACCGTCTGCTGGTAGCAGCAGAAGCCGAATCGAAACCGAGACGAGAACCCGGAGCGGACTAGGAAACTATCGTCTTCTATGGATTGAAATAAAAAGAGTTGGTGCTTCTGATCCGGCATTCTTTACGCTCATCCAACTCCATAAGCCTCTGCTGCTGCTATTCTGTACATCAAAGAGGTAAGATAGAATCAAGGCAGGAATAAACTTTAAATACCGGATTATGTGGCATTTGTAATGCCAATTGGAAATTTGGCATTTCTAAATACTGCTGTGAGAGTGTGTGTTGAAATTGAATTTTCTTGTCATTTTCAGTGCATTTGGAGAAGCATGGTTGCCAAAATTGATCATAAATTTTACTCAGATGATTTGACAGCATCTCCCAGACATCTTAGGGAAACAACGAACGCAGATCTCTTCCATCCCGCCATACAATAAATATAGACGCCAAAGTAGTCTGTCAATCCACCGAAATGACACAACGTAAGTGGAAAGTCAACATAGCGCCTTCCCCACCCACCATTATTGACGCTATTGACGGAGTAGGTTCCTACCGATATTGAATTTGCTTATTTCACCACTTTGCGAACAAATGCCGAAGGCTTGCGGGTGAATGCTTCTTCCCAAAGTTTCTACTTCCACAAACATTGCACCCTGCATAGACGATACATATCAAAGCGAGAGAAGCAAATCGATATCCATCAATCTGTTCTTCATTAATATTAAACCAGCATGTTAATGTTCACGCAATCAACGAGCGCAGTTGTTTAGCAACTAGCACGTGCCGATTCCATTTCCAACCGACAACGTTTATTTTCGGACCCGGTCAGTAAAAGCTCCCTCGGTCAGCGTCAATAGACATTAATTGAGCTGATTTGGAAACCATTTCCGAATTTCCATAAGTCAATTAATCAGGATTGCCCCACACTTCCCAGGTTTGGCCAGTCCAACCAACTCTGTTGTGACTTGAATTCGATATTTCGTCTATGGGTGCTTTCTGATGATACGCAAGCAAATGTACAATTTTCCGGGGAAGCCGGATGACAAATTTCGGCTCTTTTTCTGGTCCGCTGCTACGATGATACTCCCGGGGAAGAATCGAGCCATGACGAGCGGGAAGTGTGATTGACATAATTCAGATAAATTTAATTTGGCACTTTCGATTTCTTGGTGTACACGGTTTAGAAGTGCCTCGGCGTAGGAAACTGATAGAAACCCTAGCAGCAAATTGATTGCTGACCGGATTTTTGTTTGTATCACATTGCCAAACTTGATCACGGAGGATACAACTCGGAAGGATATCGATAAGCTAGCCATGACCAAACGGAACGGTTCTACGTGATGCGAATATGCTCGGAAACCCGAGTAAAAGTTGCACTCGAAATCGAATTTTGATGAAAACAATGAATTTATCAATCAAACAACCACAACTATAGTAACCTGAAAAGTCCACTTCCCTACATCGAAAATGTTCAATTGCAGCTCAAAATTATGCACGGGTAGCTACGTACGTTGTTTATTGTTCGCCGCAGCTGGAATTGAAGTGATTCAGCAAACGTCGAAAACATCAATTTCGGAAGTGAGAAAACTTTTTCACAGTCAAATGTGTAGTGTTATTTTCAGCTTCCTTTCGAAACGTGCATCAGTTTATAAGCTCAATGCATCGTGGAGAACTTTCCCATTAACAGTTTTTGTACTGGAAACGTGAGCAGTACAAATCGAGAAACTGAGTGCTCGCGGTCAAACACTGTTTATACCGTATCTAAACTTTATAATGAACTAGCTGAACCCGGTTCGAGCGCTGCTACACTTGCAACGAAATGAATGCAAATTTAATAGAGCTGGTACGTTTATGGTTGTTTTTTTAAATGCGTTTCTTCTTGACTAAGCAAGGGTTCACACTTCTATCAGAACACGCTTCTTACCCGGGAAATACACGTTTTGTGCTTTAGTAACCTGGATAATTCTCATGTTTGGTTGAAATTTGTGTTTCATTTGTATGTACAATCATTAGAACCTTCCACAGGTGGGTGGGGTCTCAAACCACTATACAATCATTGCCTTCAAAACCCCCACATGCCATATTTGGTTCCATTTGCTTGATTGGTTCTCGAGTTATGCAGAAATTTGTGTTTCAATTGTATGAGAGCCCCCCCCCCCCCCTCCCCCACTCCCTTCCAGTGGGAGGAGGCGTCTCAAAAAATCATAAGACTCTTTTCCAGCTCCTAAAAATTCTGCATACACATTTTCACGACGATCGGATCACTAGTTTCTGAGCCTATAAGGGTTAAAGACTGTATTCGATGAAATTTGGACACACGCAATTGTTCGTAACTTTTATCGAAGAAATTCGCCAAAAAATTCCTTGTCTGGCAAGCGATCTGCGGATGTGGCAAAATGAGTCAGCCCTTCATCACCTCTGGGACTGTCAACTGACAAATCTACAAGGACGAATGCCTCCAAAAACGATTTCTGCCCTTCTTGAGATCTCACGATGGCCCGACACTGTTTTGGCCGGATTTGACATCTTGCCACTATGCCCGGCCCGTTTTATACTGGTACAAAGATAATAATGTAGTTTTTGTACCAAAAGACGTCAACCCTCCAAACACTCCGGAACTTCGCCCTATTGAAAAATTTTGGGAAATCATGAAGGCAAAGCTCGTTAAAACTCCAAAACTGATAGAAAATGAACTTGAACTAAAGAAAGTGTGGTTAAAAGTAAGTAAGCAAGTCGGTCCTGTCATTGCCCAAAATTTGATGAAAGGGGTCAAGGCAAAGGTGCGGGCATTTGGGTTGGGAGAAGAGGTTCAATAAACCAATGATGTCAAAACTTAACCATTTAGTAGTACTTTATTTCCAGAAAGTTTGAAAAGAATCGGGCTCAAGGAAAATTTTTGGTGACCTATTTTGTGTGTCCAAATTTCATCGAATACAGTCTTTAGACAGACAGACAGAAAATCACCTTTATGTAATCCTGCCTCCAAAAACCCCTACATGCCAAATGTGTTTTCATTTGCTTGAAAAGTTCTCGAGTTATGCAGAAATTTGTGCTTCATTTGGATGGGAGCCCCTCCTTTCAGAAAAGGAAGGTGTTTTGAGTCATCTTAGAAACATTTCTTTTCGTCAAAAACCTTCACATGCTAAATTTGATTTCATTTGCTGACATAGCTCTCGAGTTATGCAGAAATTTGTGCTTCATTCGTATGGGGGCCCCCCTTTCCAGAACGGAACAACTTATCGACCTTATTCAAATCACATTTTTCGTTTTGGGCAAAAAGTAATCATATGGCAGTTTTTCAAAAAACTCACATTTTTTGGTGTAAATACACAAAATTTCAAAAACTGTATTTTGACCATTGCACGACAAGGACATATGCAAACAAAATCGAAATTATTTAAAATGTTTATGCATGTGAATTGATCAACGCTATTTAGTCTTTTTTACGCGGCTTCATAGTAAAAGTGGAACGTATCTCCCGTATAAAAAAAAACCTTAGTGTATATAGATATTTAAGTAGCAGGTTTAAAACCGGAAAAATTATTCGCGTCAATCAATTTTACTCCTTTTTCGTAGATCTTCATACACCAATCAGCCGGTGTACTGTGTACACGCTATTTCTAAACAACCCAAAATTAAGAAAGATTCACTCAAATCGGTCAAAAGTATGGCTAAAGGTTGTACGGAATCAAATTGCACCACTTTTAAATGGCTGCAACTTTTTACCCGTTGGGTATTCTCTATTGAAATTTTGGGTGGAATTAGTTCAATGTGAATTTGTTTACTCTGTGTAAGCTTCACTAGCAGATGTGCAATCGTTGCGAAGATGGAGTCGGAAGAACAGCAGCGGAGCAAAGAAACTTTACGCACGTACCTCGAAAATCCGGATCTTTCTCATCGTGCCATCAGCAGGAAGCTGGGAATGGTACATTCTACGGTGTCTCGTGTTTTAAATCGGTACCACGAACGTTTGACCATGGATCGGAAAGAAAAAAGTGGCAAAAATGGATCTCCGTATAGTGTTAAGGATCACAAGCGGGTAGTTCAAGCTTTCAAGAGTAATCCCAACAGTTCAGTTCGAGATGTGGCGAAGAAACTGAATCTAACCAAAACTTTCGTGCAAGATGCGAAAAAACGTGAAGGACTTAACACGTACAAAGTGCAAAAAGGCGCCTAATTACGATGAACGGTAGAATCCGGTAGGTAAAAAACACGTGCACGGAAGCTCTACACCCAGATGTTGACGAAACCACATTGCCTCGTTATGGATGATGAGGCGTATGTAAAAGCTGACTTCCGGCAGCTTCCGGGGCTCCAGTTTTTCACTGCTCATCGTAAATTCGATGTCCCTGAGGACGTTAGAAAGCAGAAGATGTCAAAGTTTGCCAGAAAATATATGATTTGGCAAGCAATTTGTTTTTGTGGAAAGCGGAGCACCCCATTCGTGACAACTGGAACGGTCAATGGGTAGCTGTACCTAACGGAATGTCTCCAAAAGCGTCTACTTCCTCTTCTGAGGTCACACGATGGTCCTACGATTTTCTGGCCGGATTTAGCCTCGTGCCATCACTCGAAAGAGGTTTTGGAGTGGTACAAGGCTGCCGAAGCATCTCAATCCCCCGAACGCACCGGAACTGCGGCCAATTGAAAAGTACTGGGCCATCATGAAGCAGGCACTTCGGAAGCATCCTAAGGAAGTGAAATCGGAGGAAGATATGAGGAAAAAATTGAATGCCAGGCAAAAAAGTTGGTCCAAATGTTGTACAGGACCTTATGATTAGTGTAAAGAAGAAGGTTTGTGCATTTGGATATGGAATTGAAATTGAATAAAACGAACATTGGAAAATATTCATAACATGTTGTATTTTACTCTCTGAAAGTTTGAAGATGATTGGTTGAACGGGTGAATTAAGCCGAATATTTGTGTGTGTCGCAATTTCATTCCGTACACCCTTTACTCAAAAGTGAGTAGAATGATCAAAATTCTAGACAAAATCGTCAAAAGGTTGAAAGTAACAATTGTAAACAATGACTTAAAGGGCGAACACGAAATTATTGCGACACCAAAAATGTCATGCCAATTTTCTTATAATGTTTAGAATCAAACCAAAATTTTAGGGTAGTTTTATACATATATTTACTTCAAAAATCAAAAGAAAAGTTAATCGATGGAGCCTTGAGTGTAAAATTGAACGCATTTTCGCTTGATGCCCTCCATCAAAGTCTTTACAGTGTCATCCGGTACCAGTTTCTCAGTTTTTTTTTCCATTTTCTTAACATGTCCTTCTCGTCTTTGACTTTCTTCTTACTCTTCCGAAGTTCCCGCTTCATCATTGCCCAGTACTGCTCCACCGGCAGCTCCGGACAGTTTGGCGGATTCATGTCCTTTGGAACAAAATGGACAGAATTGGCCTCATACCACTCCAGGACACTTTTAGAATAGTGGCATGATGCCAAATCTGGCCAAAACAGCGGAGCTTCGTCGTGCTGCTGCAAGAACGGCAAAAGGCGCTTCTCGAGGCACTCAGATTTGTAGATCTCGCCATTTACTGTGCCCTTTGTCACGAAAGGCTCACTCCTCAGTCCGCAAGAGCAGATGGCCTGCCAAATGAGATATTTGGAGGCGAACTTCGACATTTTCTTCTTCTTAAATTTGTCGTCCACATAGAACTTGCTCTTGCCGGTGAAAAACTCCAACCCCGGAATTTGCTTAAAATCGGCTTTTATATACGTTTCGTCGTCCATCACACAGCAGCCATATTTTGTCAGCATCTTCTCGTAGAGCTTCCGTGCCCGAGTTTTAGCCGTCGATTGTTGCCGCTCATCGCGGTTTGGGAAGTTCTGTACCTTGTATGTATGTAGTCCAGCTCTCTTCTTTGCATTCTGGACGTAGCTCTGCGACATGCCGATCTTTTTAGCCAAATCACGGCTTGAGACGTTGGGATTTGCTTTAATCATCCGTTTCACCTTTCCCTCCGTCTTTTTGTTCTCCGGTCCCGGTTTTCTTCCAGCTCCTTTGCCGTGGTCCAACGTCAACCGCTCCTGGAACCGCTTCAACACTCTGGAGACGGTTGAATGGTGAATGTTCAACATTTTTTCCAACTGCCGGTGCGACAGGTCAGGAAATGCCAGGTGTTTGGAAAGAATTTCTTCTCTCGACTCGCGTTGGTTCACCTCCATTTTCGTTGAATCGAAAAACACGACTTCGAGTTTGACAGCATGTAAACAATACACATCAATGAGAAAGTGTGCAAAATTTGGTTGATTTTTACCCAATGGTAAAAAAGCTATGCCCTGTTGAATGTGTCGCAATAATTTCGTGTTCGCCCTTTAAAACGTTAATTTCCTGGAAATGCCAGGTTGCTAATATCTATATCGACTACCGACGGGATGATGGATGATGAAACCTATGTAAAGGCCGATTTCAAACAGCTACCGGGACAAAAAAATTACTTGGCTACGGCTCGGGGAGATGTTCCTGCGAAATTCAAGCGTTTGCAGATAAATTAATACATGATTTGGCTAGGCATCTGTAGCTGCGGTAGGAAGACCAAGATTTTCATCACAGATAAGACATTTAATTCAGAGCTGTACAGAACGGAATGTCTTCAAAAGTGAATATTTCATCAGATCCCACAATTAACATGTCATGTTTTGGTTAGATCTTGCAAGCTGTCATTACAGTAAAACAGTGCTACAGTGGTATGAAACCAACGGGATTCAGTTTATACCGAAAGAACTCAACCCACCAAACTGTCCCTAGCTCAGACCGATAGAGAGATTTTAAGCTATTATGAAGAGGAAGCTGAAGATCAATGGCAGTGTCGCCAAAAGCATCAATGAATTGAGAACCAAGTGGAATAAGATTGCCTAAACGATGGATGAGAATAATGTGCACCGACTGATGAAACGTACTCCGAGAAAAATCCGCAAATTTCTTCGAAATCAAGATGATTTTTATTTTTTTGTATTTTCCCTCTAAAGTTCACATAAAGTCGAACATTTAAGTTAAAACAGAATACTATTTGGTTAATGTATATCCGAAATATGCACAATAATATGTGTTCCTATTCTAACTGGGCCACACCTTAATCAGGCTGCTGTTGTTGTTGGTTGTTTTTAAGGAGGGACTTTAACTTCTGAGGTCATTCGTCCCTCAGGCTGAAGATGGTGCTTCTTTTTTTTCACTGTAACACATTGGCAGCATAAATATTGGCGTTCATTTGCAGTTTAAAAACGAAATCATTTCACAGTCTGTTATGAAATTCGAATTCTCATTACCTGCTTAAAGTCAAACATTCATTGCCAAAATGAATTCAGCTTCCAGTGCTGATCTATTACTTCAATGGATATATTGTTTTTGTCTAAAAAATAAAAGACATTTTGGAAGCTACCTACCAACTATCCGACATTGCTTATAAACGGAAGTCTATCGAGAAGTTCATTCATGATCAATCGGATTGTGATGCTGAAGCTTCCATTAACATGCTGTGACATGAATTCCTCGCGTCGCTAGCAAAAAAAAAGTCAACGCAAAACGAAGCGATTTCTGCGGAAAAATAATAACTGGCTGGAAGCGTTCACCGTTTTCAAAGGACCATCAACCTCTTCCGGTAGCATCAAAAAACGAGGAAGGCCATCGAAAGATTTCGAAGACATTTGCGATCGCAAGGACTGTTCATTGAAGTAAGTAACTGGAGTAACTATCAACGGTTTAGGGTTAAAACTTAATGAAAAATTACGAATTTTCGCTCAGTGTGTAGAAACATTGTTTACTTTGGCAACACACCTGAAAAATCGAAAAAAAATGTGAGAAACTCGAACGATGGGTCGGATCAGTTTATCAACTTGCAGATAATGTTTTTCCGAGAAGTTGTCGTTTCGAGAATAAGAAAAAAGCATGAAGCGCACTAAATCTGCAGTATTCAAGATTTTTTTGAAGTTTAGAAAAAAGTATTCTCTTGAAGATTTTTCAAAATCGGGACGCTTAATGAGGGCATCGGACCAAAAAAGGAGCTGGCAGTGGTACACCTTTTGAAATCGCGTAATGGCTGACCCACAATTGATACGTTGCGGATGCGTTGACGTAAATTTGACAGAAAACCTATGGGAAAACTGTCAAATCCACGCAAGCCGTGTTCCGTTCGTGAATTTGCGAAGTGAATATTAGTGTCGGAGCTATGCAGAATATCAAAAAGCGTAACAATATCAGAACCTACAAGATGCAGAAAGCACCCAACAGGAGGGATTCAGAGAAAGCTTCTTAGAAAATACGGTTCAGGAACATGTATGATGTTCTCCTCCAAAAGCCGAACCGGTGCATTTTGATGGATGATGAGACGTGTACGTCAAATTACGTCAGTACACTTCCAGAGCCACAATTTTTCAACTCTGAGATGAGATGAGATGAGATGAGATTTGCCTGATGCATCCGAATCGAAAAATTTGGGAAAAAGGTTTTAGTGTGGCATGCCATTTGCTCCTGTGGCTTGAACAGCTGTTCATATTTCACAACGGGCACAATCAAAGGTAAACATAACAGAAAAGAATGCATCAAAAACGGCTCCAACCCGTCTACCGAAAGCAAGTTCCGAAGTATGTTGTCAAGTTAAGCTCCAAGCACTTCTTGACAAAACATCTCGAAGCTTTATCGATAGTTTTAAGGACAAACTGAAAGAATTAGCAGTAAAAGGACACAGAGATCTTAAATTTTTCTCAAGTGGTGGTGTGATGGATCGTCTAGAATGCCAAACATAACATTTATAAACAACATAACATAACATGTATAAACAAAAAAAAATTAATTCAGATTCATCTGACAGTCATGTATTTTTAACATCTGTCGCACCTCTAAGATTCTCTGCAAGTGATGTTGTAATTTTGGACGACCCAAGACTGTCTTCAACGCGTTATTGTTGGCCAATTTCTCTTCATTACATGAGCATGAGCACGTGCATGGTTGACCACCCGAGGTTACTACTCCATTGTTGCCAAATCAGCAGTAATTACACAGAAAACCGACAGATGATGCATGGGAGTAACAAACATCCTCAATGTGTAATAACTGGTGATCCCAAACTTAAGCAATACCGTTGCCTGCCCCGCCCGAATGCAGGTCAAGTACGGAATGGGTAGGATTGTGTTGACGGGGTACTCGCTTTGAAGGAAGCCGCGGAGTCCACTGCCCTTCCGCGAGAAACCACTGGGATTTTGGATAAACTGGTTGGGTTTGAAGCAGGATCCGTTTTGGTAAACGGTGTGCTGATTTCAACTGACGTCGGCAGCGAATAAGATATTTTACTTTGTACCCGATTTATCCTCTGCACATATATGCACAGCAAGATTATTAAAATTTTGGCACCGATTTAAACCAACAGGAAGAATGCTGTTTGGACCACTGACAAGAATAAAATGGTTAATTCAAATAGATAACAAAAATACGTTGAAATTTCTAGTTTGATAACCGATTGAAGCCTGGGGCCACTCGAAATTTTCGGTGGTTTATTTCAATAGATTACAAAATTACGTCGAATGTAGGTAGGCTCAGACCGCTAATTTTACGCGTGTAGGTGTGAGCGGCGCATCATAAGCGTTGCCAGTTTATGTTCGATGTAATCCTTAGTGTATCAAAAATAAGCAATCCAATTATTGTTTTCAAACCTTACAAAAAACCTATTTAATCACGTGAACGATTGATCCCTTATTATACGAGATTGAGCTTAATTGTTATGAAGACTGGAGTAATGATTATTATTCATTCATGAGTTTTAAAAACTTTTGAACGAATACTTTTCGTCAAGTTCCGAACAAGAGTTTGATCACGATTTTTGGAACCTTCATTTATTTGAACTTCTGCATATTTTCATTCAGTATGTAGCACGAAAACTATGAGAAATATAGAACGAAGTGCCTGCCGAAAAAAGCCACCTTCATCAAGAAGTGACACGCGAAGGAAGAAGTGGTGGTTTGACCGGAACTGGCCTCGGCTCGTTATGCCAAGAGATCACTGGAGGAGATGAACTGGCTCAAGATAAACGTTGTACCGAAGATAGACAACTCTCCTAACGTTCCCCAGTTGAAGATCTATAGAAAAAAATTGGGCGAACCTGAAATGAAGGATCTACTCCAATAATTTCGTGGTCAAAACGGAGGAGCAGCTTATCGCCAAAGCCAGAGCTGACGAACAAGTCCATCTTTTCATCGGCCATGGCTAAGATTCGGGCCAACTGCCGTCAGGCCACCCGGTAGGGCTTCAAAGCATTTTTGTAGAAAGCCTAATAAACATAGACATTACGGAAAATGTTTTCCTTTGAATTATCTTCGGCATCCGAAATTAGTTCCTTTTTTAAAAAAAAACATAAAACTTTTTTAAACCCCCGGGGGGGCACAATCTACACAGCGCGGATTCATATATTTATATGTTTGTTTTCTCGACGAGAGGATTATGAGTGAGTGATTTTCATCAAACAATAAAATTAAAATTGTACTTCTGAACTTCAACTACTATATTCATAAAAGACTGGCATGTGCTTATGAGCAATGTAGGATTATATTATAATATTGTGTTTAGTGACATTATGGTAAGATAAGCCATTTATTTCAGAAATCATCAAACCGAACTTTTCGATCACTCCTCTTGCTATATTTGAAATGTTACTAGAACAGTATAGAGAAAAAATATCGCAACATGTCCTATAAAATAATATCTTTTATTGAAATTTCATCTTTGTTATTTGGAATGATCTTTTCTGTTTTCAGCTCTTCCAGGACTAGTAAGATATTAATACATATCTAATTTTTATTTATTTTTCAGTAACAATCCATTGGATGTATCATTCAAGTTTGAAATATGAATATATTAGCATTTTCGTTTAAAATGATATCTTAATTTTATGTGTACAAAATATACTAAATATTAAATAACATAAAACGAGGAAATGGGGGGGGGACCATCAGGACACCCAAGTGAAACGATTAGGATAGGGAGCATGGGACTGCCTCCTTCCTATTGTTAACATTTCGCGGAACGAGGGCGGGCTCTTCGACCCCATCTATTGGGTTTATTCTGTCAATCGAGAGCTCGATTCTAGTGCTGTGAGTGTGAACTTGCTTTTGGAAGGAGGTTCTGTTCCCTATATTTGCGGCTTTCGCGTAAACCCCGTCCGCCCAAACGTTTTTGGCCCTTCATACAGGAGCTTGATGATCACAAACAATAATAGAATCCTGATCAAATCGTTTTTCAGATTATTCCACTGCTATGGAAAGTTACCTTGCAACAATAGATGCTAGTTTTACATCACACATCACATCACACATCACGCTGAGATGGATATTTTAAGAGATTGAATCCATGACATTTCACATTTTTGCAAAACAAGGATCGGCCTACTGTCAAGTTAATAGTTTAGAACATAAGAATCAAACCCCAAATGAGGATGGTTCTTCTCTCAACTGTCACCCATTGCCTGGTTACGGTCATTGGCAATGGAGCAGTCAATTAACCGCCACGCTCTGTAAAAAACACTACATGAAATAACCTGGTCATATCCAGGGCTGTTTAAGTTAAACGTTACTTTGCATTCTTGTATATTTGAATAATTCAAAAGCAGTTTTTGGCAACGCATAATGCGATTGCTAAAAAATACTCGGGTCATTTTGTGAAGAAATGAGAATGCGAGCTCATTTGTTTCTGCGGACGTCTTCTTAAACATCTCATATGGAAACATTGCGGACTTTAACGAAACAAACGTTAGGCGTTAAAAATTACCAACGCTGGTCATATCGCAACCAGTTCCCAACCAACAAATTAGTGAAAGATTCCTGTTAATAATGATTCGGTTGGACATTTAATCAGAAAAGCAAAGCATTGAAAATCAAAACCTTCTTTATTTTCGACACACTGTAGTCGTCACCCAAGAAGGCATCATTACTTCGCATTTACGCGGCACGGTGATTAACGAGTCACCCACAGTTTTTCCCCCCGGCAACAGTCCGCTCCTCCGGAGCGAGCGAGCTTAGAAGAAAATGAGGCGAGAACAAATATTTCAAACAGCTCGACATTTCATTCGGATATTTTATCACTTCCCCGCTCCAGTCGCCTAGGTAGGTTTACAGCAGCTCGAATGAAATATATTGCGATATGAATTTTAAAGAAAGAATTTTTCGGCTCAGCGGCTTTTGCTTGCTATGGGAAAATCCAATGCCTAACCTCATGAATCTTACCGCCCGGTACCCCCTTCATGTCACATCATATTACACGGCGCGTTTCTAGTAAACTTCGACAGATTTAATAAGACAATCAATTATTTCGGTGTTTACGATGATAAATCGAGGCACGTAAATCGCTAGCTGTGTTATTTTCAATCAACTAAGTTGGCTGAGATAAGCTTTTTGGTACAATTTATGGAATTGATACCGTGGCGTAGCGGTGCAGTACGTTCCAAACAGTTTGATTCTTCCGTATTCCATAGTAAATGATTTTCATCAAATTTATCAAATAGTAGGACAAATTCTTACATTTTATCTAATTTCAATCGATGTTTCATATATATCTCAACGTTGATATCAATGCTAGTTGAAACCAAATCATGATAAAGAAAACAAGAGCGCATTCAGACATATTTTTTTCACATATGGGTCATTCCATATCAAGTGACCGGCGAAATGTATCGACCCTCTTCGATTGGTACTAAATTTGGCTGATATACTTGTTATAGGCTATAAATTGAAAATCCAAAGTTTTGGAGCAATCGGTGAACCCCTCGGCCATGGGCTGCCCCCACTTTTTTGAGATTTTTGAAAAGTCTATATTTTGTTTTTTGAATATCTCGATGACTATAAGAGCTACGAACAATATCCGATTTTTTTTAAGGAAATTAAATTTTCTATCAAATAAAGATTTGTCATAATTTTACAGTGTTGCCAACATTGTTATTTCTACAGTTGAAGTCTTAAACTGCGTTTTTCTAAAAATGCCCCCACTTTTTTTCAATTTTGATGGCATCAATGTGCTTAGAAGACTTTATTTACATAAGAAACACTTATCGAGGAAAAACAGTTTGCTCCGTCATGGAGATATTCACTTTTTAAGATTTCATGTTTTATATTCATTGAATTAAAATTAAAAAATAGTGTAAATATATTCAAAGTGTTCTCTGAAAATGGGTCTAATAATAATAATAACAATAGGTGATTGTGCTAGCAATTATTTCTAGCCAGATTCCAATTCTGATTTTGCAGTCACATATCAAAGGAAACAGACAATTAGAGAAAAATCTTCAGTGTTGCCATCTTACGTTTTTTTTGTGATTAGTTTTCAAAATACATGATTAATCACTTTCACTTTTTTTAAAAACACTATTTAAAAAAAGACTTTTTGAGCCTATTAGCAGAACTATTGTGTTTGGGAAACTAGGAGAATTTAAAACTAACACTTCATATGATCACTTTAACATAAATAAAAATAAAATATTGAAGCACTTTTTCAAAACTATCACTAGTAAACGCGAGCAAATTCCTTTAAATTCCACTGTAGGAAGTTTCTCTTTTGACAGATAGGCTTATTTCGTCTGCGACTTACAGACTTCTTCAGTGTCGAGCACTCGAGCAAATTCAAGATGTTAAACCTGTTTTTTTTACTGTGAACCGGCACCGTCAGAGAAGTAATCAAATTTTCTCAGCTTAGACAGCTGAGATTTAAGGAATTTTATAACGCCTCGTCACATTGAGCGCAAATTTTTCGACCTTCAAAACATTTTTTACGTGTTGGTGAAATTTGTCGTGATAGTGGGATAAAATTGTTTTTAAATTTTTGCGTCGAATGCTGACGTGTGAACTCAAAGGATTACAACATCGTTTTTGCTTGGCTGTCAAAAATCGTGTAAACTCATTTTCATGGCTTGCACACGCAGTTTTCAAACTTTGAACACCGGACCGAAGTTTAAATAAATGCCATTCCCGCGATGAGAAGTGTAAAGATAACCGATGTTGATTTCCAACGGAACATTTTCTTTTAAAGCACAGCCCTATTAAACACTATCACTAACGAATGAACAACAGAACAGAGTTTATTTTGATCTCACAGGGTATTTTTAAACAAACTTGTAAATTATCATGTAGGCCATGGAAAATTGTTATTATTTGAAAATTGAAGCGGTGCTTATCTGTTTGATCTGCCTTGATAAGGTATTACAGACTATATCAGAGAGGTAGAATAAACAAATTTTGAAAATTTGAAATTTTTAAAAATCAATATCTCCATGACGAAGCAATTTGTTTTTTCTCGATAAGTGTTTCTTATGTAAAAAAGTCTGCTAAACACATTGGGGATATCAAAATTGAAAAAAAAGTGGGGACATTTCGAGAAAAACGCAGTTTAAGACTTCAATTGTAAAAATAAATGTGTTGGCAACACTGTAAAAATATTAAAAATCTCCATTTGATAGAAAATCTACACATTGATTGTTGTTTTTGTATTCTCCCAAGCGCGGAAGTAACGATCTTTGATGAAGTTTGTCAGTAGATAATGTAGATGTGCCTGATCGGAAACTACCGTTCAATAATGCCCTCCGCTCGTTTTCAAACTTGATCTTTCAATTTTCAAAGCCT